>JARHVA010004512.1:757500-1357500 GCA_037957365.1 Torreya grandis
ACCAATGAATAAATAGAATGGACATCTTCAGTACTATGAAGGTGATTTTCTCAGCATCACTGAAGAAGTTGACTAAGAAGTATGCCTTGAGTTGTTGAATCCAGGCATCCAATACTTTGGCATCAATTTTGCCTTCGAACATAGGAATATCAATATTGATTTGTACTTTAAAGGGGGTTTATTGCTAAAACTATCGTGGAGCGTACAATTGAGATTAATGGGAAGGTGTAAGGTTGAATTGCATCATTAGCCCATGCAACTAATCAAAAAAATTAGTGCATTGTGCCTCTAGTGTGTTGGCGATGAGCCTTCAAACTTAGGGGGCTACTTCAGGTTGGTTTTGGGAATTAGCCATCTTGGTTTTGCTATGATGTTCTTTTGGATTCTTTAAAATAGAACTAACTATTAAACCTTTTCTCTCTCATTGTGCTTGTGTGGATATAGGAATAAAAAAGAATAAAGTGAAACTCTAATACCAATGACCTGCGCCATAGGGCTCAAGACCGAGTATGCAGGGGATAACCAAATTTGGTTATGTAGAGTGAATGCACAGAGAGTATTCAGATAGAAAAATCAAACACACATTTAATGGAGTGGAAGTTTTACTTGTATGGAATACAACTTCTATTCATAAATTAAAGAACATGGAATATAGAGTACAATGTCTACAATGCATGTATACAAAGTATATATGCTAAGCAATTTAACTAAGGTACGAATATGTAAATGACATAGATCTAATTATCTCATTAACTATTATTTTAGATGCGTATGTTACATATTCAACATGTATAATATAAGAGTAATGACAACTATTGTACTACTACCAAGGAGGATGTTAATAGGTGCATCAATATCTTGATGTGGTATTTGGCAATAGTTTGAATAGTTAATGTCTATGCTATCTTCAATGATTCTCAACCCTATTATTCTTAGTTGGTGGCTAATGACTAGTTGGGCCATATTTTGAATCATGAGGTTGAGGCAGACTGACATATTATTGCATTAAGGTGGGACCCATAGGAGTCAATGGGTTTGTGAACAAATGCCCATGAAATGTGTGGGGAAGTGTAGTGTGAAGTGTATAGTTTGTGGTCTGAGGCAAACATTGCATGAAAGTCTATAATAGGTGCAGGACTTGTGCATAAGGTTGGGAGGAAACTTCAGGCAAAGGAGTGTGTATGCTTACATGAGAGGTGCTAGCTCTAAACACCAAAATAAATGAAGAGTGTGTTTGGCTTCAAAACAATTGTGCATGGATCAATTATCCTAGAATAGTCATTAGATTTTGGGAATATTATTTATGTGGCTTCAGATGCTTATGTCAGATCTAGATAATTACATTAATATAGATGCCTGACTTTGATGTAGGTGTCTTGTACATAATATTGATTAGATCTAGATGTGACCAACTGAAACCTTATGGGATTTATATCACCTTTTTATGATGTCTTTAGATTGTGCACATAGGCTATCATCCTTTGTCGTATTATCTAACCTTAACTTTTTCACCCTTAGAGTGATTGTGAGAAAAATGGGTTAGTGGGATTACAATGTCGAGCTACCCCAAAGACCCCCCTGTTAATGAGGTTACCAACATAGAATTTTTTTTGAAGAGGGGCTTAGACATATGTAGTTTTTTACTACATGTTGGCTTGTGTGTGCACAAGGATGCAATATGTGAAAAACAAATACATGCAGTGACCTGAAGTATAACTTGGCAAATATTGCTCATGGGTTTCTCTTTGAATGCTTCAAACTTGTAAAAATGTCATTCCTATGATTGATATGGAAATATGGATAAATAGGGTAGGTTTTTTCACTTGAATGTTTGATTGAGTGCTTCTTGGTATATTACCTTATGATTTGTATGTTATTTCCAAGTGATTGCTAGGTGAAGAATTAATGATGGTTTATCTTGTATAAATACCAATCCTTTTCATAAATATCTCACACTAAAGCACTTAGGCTGACCTTTAGGATACATTTCTTGTACAAAATTGGATGTCTTTTGGGCACCAAACACTTTGTAGGAAAAGTACACTTGCATCAACATAGGTACCTAAGATGTAAGTGTTTAGGAAATTAGAAAATAGGTACAAGTCCATTACTGGAAGTGAAGGATAATAATTAGGTTTAGAGTTTTTTGTACTGTATAGAACATCTAGTCATCATACTAACAATGGTTGGATTAAGATATGAGCAATTTAGGGATAAAAAGATGGTGAACTTGAGCCTTTCAACAATGAATAGGTCTAGAACTAAAAGGTACAACCATCATAGGCATTTTCTAAGTGTACAAGATTGAGTTACTACATAAATCAGATTTTAGTATTTACATTTGCCCCTTTTAATATAGCAATGAAATTGTTAGTTTAAAGGAAAGAAATGTGTACCTGGGTGTGTGTGACACACCTTGTCTTTACGTGAGCCCAACTTGAGTGCTTTGATGGTAACTGACCTGTAACCAAGATCATGTTACAATATATAATCAATGTATGAAATTTGAAATTTAAATAATTTGAGATGTTTGAAAGTAAGAAGAGCAAGGTTAGGAGAACATCTATGTACCAATAAAACCATCTTGCCTTTTGGCAATTTGATTTTAAAGGATGCCTCATTATGAAACATTAAAGCTGATATTAGGACAATTTTAAACCTTCAAGTGTGTGTGTGTCTATGTAGGAGGACACATGCTCCCAACCTTGGTGCCAAGGTGGTTTGTAACATGTCCATTTAGCTAATTTCATCTCAATCATGTGACCCAAATATGTATATGATCTGGTGAGGGTGAGCGATGCAATCAACTTACAATATATATTTGGTGAGGGTGGATGATTTAATCAAATCTAACCCGTGAGTATAATAAAGTTAGATGATTTAATCAAATCTAACTTATATGTTTGGTATGATTGAGTGATTTAATCAACTCGACCTTCTAAAGGTGAACCAACTACTACAGTAGATTGGCTCAATAATACTCCATAAAATTCCATCATGGGTATGATAATAGTCCATAACAGTATTTGAAATCTAAAAAATGTTTTGATTTTACAATTTTAGGTGCTCTTTGCATGGCCTATGCACCTCATATATGCCTCAAGTTGAAATATGGGAATAGTAATAGTATCAATGTATAGAATGTTGCCACAAATGTGTATCTAAATCATATAACTATGAAATTTGGTGAATCTAAAATTGGTGCAAGTGTGGATAACATATTTCTATGAGATGCCCCCGTTGAATCTATAAAATATGAGAAATGGTGTAAAATGTGTAGAACATGTTTTCATAACATGTCATCACATACTTTAGAGAATCCGAGTACATATTAAGTGTAGAAGTTATGCCTTTTTGACATACCCCCACTGTAATATAAAATTGTGAAAGTATGGAAGCCATGCCTCTATGACATTCCCCAATTTTTAGGTGAGGGGAAGTAGAATTTGGTAGTTACATTACCTCGAAAGGATAAGATAATTGTATAAATTGTGTATGGATCATGTAACATATAAGGGTAACATGTCTAGGTATATATAGCATTGAAGCACATAATATGTGATCACATCAATTCCTAGGATGCATGATGTAGATCATGGTAATGTCTAGAGAGTAACACTACAAGCTCATGAAGTAATCAATCACACACACAAGAGCACAAAATTAAGGCAATATGAAGTGGTCCAAGGAGACCTCATATAAGGGGCATGTTCAAATGTCACACAATCTATGAGAAATGACTTAGTCAAATGTCCATAAAGAAGAGAATGGCATATTCAAATTCCACATACAACAGAAAAATGACATATAAATATGTCAAAATAGGAAAATAAAGGCACAATGTCCACAATCAATAATGCAAATTCAAATGTTCCAACAAGAAATACAACACAAGACAATAACAAGGAAGGAACACACTCAAGGAAGTGCTAAAATGGTAAATTAGGACAAATATAACTAACCAACATGAACCTATCATATGAGTTTATAAACATATGTGTTTTCAAAATATTAAATAGATAACATATACAATACACTATGAAAGGTATAAGCATGGATATAGTCATGTGTAAGTATATATAAGCTCAAACATGATAAGGCAAATTGATCATAGAATAATGTAACCTAGGTGTATTATGATCAAAGAAGTAGATGCCCCTAATGTACTTAGGATGTGAGTTGAGGGAAGTCCCAACATATGTATGTACATATATCATGTATTTAGGTATGATTATATCACACTCAGATGAATCACGAAACATGTGGGTATATAGGAAAAGAATGATATTTTATTTACAAAAGAATGATATGTTATCTACTAAGAACATACAACATATGGATAAGAAATATTAAAAATAGGAACATGTTGAATTTTTTGGGTATTTGTGAATTATATAAATGTTTTTAGAATATTTGATTTTTTGTATTTTTAGGAATATTTGATGTTTTCAACCTTAGATTGGATCATTTGCATTGTTTGGATCATGGTTAGATAGGTGAAAATGGTGCATGGTTTGTTCCTCCTCACAATTTACATGTGAAGTAGAAGAATGATTACCATCATGTGGTGTATGAATCAATTTTCCTTCATGGGAAAAGGAGATACCCTGTTGATTTTGATAAATTTTAGCTTCTATCTAGTATAACCAAAGGGTTCCCACTATAAATTAATGTTGATATTTTTATGGCAAAACCCAAAATATTGTTTGACTTATTTTAGGACTACAAGCAATTGGTATTATTATGTTTCCCAAGGAGTCTTTCCAACCTCCTTTATGGTGTAAGTATTTTAGATCAAATCCAAATTATTGCAAACATCTTACATTGTAAGTGGTTTTTGTTTTTGTAGGATCAACATAGTTATGCTAACAATAAGCACCACCCATGAATAATGTGATTATTATATGTTGTTGACGTGCATGCTTTTTTATTTATTCAACTTGAGGTGTTTATTTTGGATGTGTATCTTGTATTGGTCCCATATTAAGTAATTATTATAGAACTCTCATATGAATGTTAGGAACACCACACAATTGTTCATAGTGTTCACTTGGTAATTCATCTTCCTCATTTATACATGGAATAAATTTTTTGTATTTGGAAGGAGAAATGTTGAGTGTGTTTGGATACTTGAGTATGAACAAAACATATCTATGAACATCCGAGTATAAATAGGTAAACAAATCACATTGTTTATGTAATGTTATTTACCTTTGGGGAAAGAAGACCTCTACTAAAGATAAATTGCAATTCCAAATCTGAGAGTCTAAATTCTAAGGCATGTGATGTACTTTTAAATAAAATTGAATGGTCTTGAAGGGATTCATTATCATATTGTTTGAAATTGTGCAAATGTTCTAATGTAAGTTTAGGCACCATACATATGTTGAAAGACAATAAGAAAACATCATCTAATTTTGAAAAATTGGTTAATGAACCCTCTGGTAATCTATAGAAAAAATTGTGAGCTTCATTGATGATACTTATATGAAAGGCTTTTAGCAACAATTTGTCATATTTATCCCATTGACCAAAAGAATGTACATATTTAATCATGTGATCAAAGGGATATTTATGATAATAAAAAGAGGCAAATGTGGTACTTTCAAATCTCGTGGATAAGGATATTCAAGTATACATTGTGCAATCAACTGATTATGGAATGAAGTAATATTGGCATTAGAATTATGGTAAACCATTTGCATTTGAAGTATATATTCTTTATCTTTGAAGTTCTCTAATAACACTCATCATGGACATAATATCATCACTAGGAATTGTGGTGTTTGACAAAGGTCATGTCATTGATTCTAATCCACTCCCTCTTTTGAATCTATGCACATTAGTATTATAATCCTAATGAATAACAAGAGTAAGTTTAGAATATTTGAATTTAGGATATGTTGGTATTTACATTTGTTCTTTGAATTTTGGAACCTTTTGCCTAACCTTTGATAATTCATCCTACCTTGGTAATGATGTAGCAATTGTAAATTTAGGTAGCTTTGGTAAAGGTACATCTTTTGGTATTTTATCATGAATGTCTCTTTTGGAAGATAAAAATTCTTTTATTTAGTAACCTTGGTGGATATTGGTAAGAGTGCATTTTTTGGAACATTAGGCATTTTTGAAACTTTAAGTTTGTATTGCAGCCTTCTTCATGGTGCCTTAATGTTATTTGATAAATATTCCATGATGTATTTATTTACCTTTCAAAAAATTTCAATATTAAATGAAGGAAGATAAGAATCATTACCCTTGGTGAGGGGGATATTGTTTGGAAATGTTGGAAGTGTGGGAGTTTGAATCAATGTGTTTGAAGTAACATTCCCTTTTTTAGTAGTTTATAAATCAATAATGATGTCATTACGCATTTTACAAAAAAATTCATGATCATATAATGGAAGATTTTGACAATATGAATTGAATGTGGATATAGGAGATGAAGGAAAAGTTTGACCATCTTTTTTAAGATTGTTCAACTCAACTCTCAGGATGGTGGTGGCATGGACATGGTTAAATGGATGGTAGCTACCATCATTCAAAGATTTGAGATGATGTTAATGTCAATTTTGAACAAAACAATAGTAGTCAATTTGCATTCCTTCCTTGATAGAAAGTTGAATAGTTTCATAATCATAGTTATCAAAATAATTTGTAACATCCATGATGGAGATATTAAATAAAACAGATACTAGGGCAAAAAAGGCAAAGAATTTCAAATATAAAATACTTATGTGAAAATGAAACTCATAGGTTGGGTTCACCAAATGTTCAACTGTAAATTTAGATATGTGTGAGTTATCTAGGGTTAACGGGTATTAGATTAACTTTTACACAAGGATGGTGAACTAACCTAGTGAGCAAGCTAATTAATAAAAAAACTCAGACAAATAATATTCTAAATTTATACAACTAATATTGAGGAAAATAGTAAAGTATAATTATTGTTAGATATTAAAATAAATATAGGAAAATGATACTTAGTTGGTTTACTATGCTCATGTAGGTCTGATCTTGAATAGGTTGGAAGGGGACTAGAAGATGATCTTAGAACAATCATCAAATTCTAGGAATATTATTTTGTGGCCTTATATGGTTGTGTTAGATTTAGATATTTGCATCAACGTAAGTGTTTAAATTTGACAAAGGTGTTTCATACAAAATACTAACTATATATACAATGAAAAACTTGAATATATAAGGGAAAACCATGATTAATAATAGGTCAGGGTAGTAAATACTTAATTGCAGAGGAGATGTTATGCTCTGCCCATTTGATGGATTTGATCTCGAAGGCCACATATGGTGATTCAATATTACTTGGAAAGGTTTTCGTATGTAATGTGTCCAAGATAGTATCTTTGTGTTGGGGAGACTTATGTAATAAAACCACCAGTGAAATCTTATCACTAGCTGTATTAGCATGGTTTGCAATATTATATGCCAATGATAATTATTTTATGTAATCCCTTGTGATTCCTTTATTATGAATATTGAATCATATAAATAAAGGAAAATCTTGATCAATGATATCCTTTGAGAAAAAAAGTTTGTGGCCAAAAGTGATGAGATTTGCATTATTTTTGAGATCTTGCATAATAGACAAAAAATACGTCAGTGCCATGTCACTTCATATTTAGTTTCGCACAAGGTGACATATAAGATATCCTTGTAGATAGTTGATTGTTTCACAAGATCAAGGATTGATATTTTAGCATGTGTATAAATAAACCCAGGAACATAAGGTTTCGAGCATGCACATTAGTGCCTAATGAAGCTAGATAAAGGTTTAATGGTATTGTAATTATTATTATAAACAGAGATTAGATTTTTTATCATGTTAAATCACTCTATTTATTTGTACCAATTTGTTAACTCTATTTTATTATATTTTAAATTGATTTAGCAATTTATGGAAGATAGCAAGCAATGACTATCATGTATTGTGTAGAAAATAAACACTAGGTGTATCCATATTAAACATTATGGATTTATTTAGGACTTGAAACAAATATGATTTTTAAAACTTTTAACAATTTTAAAAAATAAAAAAAATCTAGAAAACCCTAGGGAAAACTAGGATCGCATGAAGAAAATTAGAGGTCGGGTTCATCAAATGTTTAACCCTTTTTGGAAATAAGGATTAATATAAAAGAAAGTACCATAATCAACAAAAGAGTAATCCACTTTAAAAATAAAGCCAATTAAGTGAATTTATATTCTATTGATATTATGATGAGATATATTGAATCTAATCAATTATAGAAAGTACAATATTCAATATTATGATAATAGTAATATGAAGGAGAAATTGTACTTATCTTATATAATGATGCACAAGCATATCTGATTAATACAAGTGTAGAAATGGAATGTTTGAATATTTGGATCCCATTGTCAGATTTTGAATATTTGTTTTCTTTCAGTGTGGACACTTTCATCACCTTGTAGACACTAACTTCGATGTTATTTTCATAATTTCAACGCTTCTATCAAGATCATTGTACATAATATTTTATTTATAAATTCCACCTATGCCTATTAGAAGTCACTATCGCCTTGCAGATTATTTATCTAAATTGTGCACAAAGGTTCTCGATATCAGTCTTTCAATTAAAACCCTATATCCTCTAATTAGGGCATGCCACCTTAAAAAATAGGGCTAGTGGGCTCAAGTGAAGTTGAGTTGACCACAAAGTTCCCTCTATTAGTGAACACTACCTACATATCCACATACTTGAAAAAGGGCCTCAAACTGACATAGTTTTCCCCCTTATGTGGGCTTGCATGTGAAAAAATGTGTAATATGCTATATGTGAATGCGTGTAGTGATATAAATTGTAACTTGAAAAATATTATCCATGGGCTATTATTTTGATGCTTCATACATGTGATAAGACTACTCCTATGATTAATATAAAAATAGGAAAGAATAAGTAAAAATAGTTTAGTTGTGTGCTTGATTTTTAGTAGTATAGGATAAGCTTGAGAGGTGCTTACTAGATGAATAATGAGTGGGATTTAACTTATATTTATACCACCTCTTTTGAAATGTTTATCATGGAAGGGTTAATGAAATCAAATAGGCTAACCCATACATATTGAAATATTTGAAAATTTGAGTGTTTGTCAGGTATGAACACATGCATTAGAGTACGGACAATCGTGTTAATGTTAGTGTCTAAGACTGAACACAAGTGTCCAAATATATAGAAGGTTTTTGAAGTTTTATAGCAAATAATGAAGGATATATATCAAGTTTTAATCATATTATGGGCTACAGGTGATTAGGTCAATCAAAATATCAGGGTCAAACTATAAGATAAGCATTTAAGCATATTGAGATGGTGAACATGAGCTTTTTGACTGCAAGGTAGGTCAAAAACTAAAGGGAAGAGCCATGACTGATATTTATCAAGTGTAAAAGAATGTTTTAACATATAAATCCATATTTGAGTATCCACAATTATAAATTAAAAAGTGGCGATCAACAAAAACACTAAAAAAAAAAGCTAAATTTCATTCTTTCCATAACCAAAACAATATTTCCACTCTAAAAATATGCCAAACCAGTGTACTTCAGTGGCATCCTAGGACTGTCACCGAGAAGGATATGATGCCAACTGAAAGGCTCTAGATGAAAAGGGTTATATAAATCATGAATCTAACTCCACACATTTTGGGCCTTAAAGCAAAGTAAAAATAAGTACATAATAGTCTCCAAATGCCCACAAAATGGGAATGATAGATGAACCACCCCTAATTGCATCAAACACCTCCCAAATAGTCGATCTTGATGGACAAAACACTGAGTAAATTGACCTAACTTAGGTTTAACACAATAAGTCCAAATAATTTGGAAATGTCTACCCCGAGTAGATGGGGAGGATCGAACATCTGATATGGCATTCAGCTTGTCAACCATTGAAAGATGAGGGGATAAGCATTTGTAGCCCTTATGAGCGGTATAATTCTGAAAAAGGGTGTCAACACACCATTTCTAGTCCTTCCACCAAGGGTGAGAAGAGTTCACAATGATTTTGCATTGCATATCTATGGGGACAACAATAATGATCTCATCGTAAGATTATTTGTCCACATAAGATAATTTATTTTTAGACTTCACATCTACTTAAGGGAGCCAAAACCATGTTTGTTACTTCACATCTACTCAAGGGAGCCAAAACCATATTTGTTTACAAAATAAATTTTGCATAACTCGAATTCATCTTCTGAAAAACTTTAGGAAATGAATCCAAAGAACTTTTTCAAGAGGAACAACATGGAAATTGATAATAGGGGACCATGATAAGGAGTGATGGTTGATGGAAAGACCATCTCTAAATCCATTTACATTCTATAACAACTAGGGCTTAATATTTATAGAAAGATGCAAGCAAAGTGTGGGAATTATGGTTTATCATTACTGGCAGAACAACTCTTGGGTTAATCTAATCGATTATGATCAAGATCTCAAGGAAATTCAATTATCCCTAAATGCTATATCTCTATATCCTAACCTTGAAGATAAAATTGTTTGGCATAAAGAGCCAAGCGGACAGTTTAAAGTCTCTTCCATTTTCACCTCTAAGGAAAATGGTAGCAATCCGTTTTGGACGAGAGCCTGGATTAAGGGGCTCATCCCTAAAATCAAATTCTTTTTCTGGACCCTTCTCCAAAACAAAATATTGACTTTGGATAATTTACAGAAACGTGGAATTAATATTGTCAACAGGTGTATTCTATGTAAAAAAGACTTTGAAGATAGAGATCATCTGTTCGTGAATTGTTCCTTCACTCAGCTTGTTTGGAAGGAGATTCTCAATTTGTGGGGTATTACATGGATTCACCACAAAAATGTGGAATTATCTTTCATAAGCTGGTACTGCCCCTCAAAGAATCCTGAAGTTCTTTTTTTATGGAAACTTACTCTTCCTCATATTTGGTGGGGAATATGGAAGGAAAGAAATAACCGAATCTTCAGAAATAAAGAACTTCCTGGATGGGTGGTAGGACAGAACATCATAAGAGCTTTAAAGGAGAATTTCTTATCACAAAAGAATCCAAGCTCAACTCTTCAAATGGAAAATCCCTTGAGGAAGGATAATTCTATTGATAAACCTAATAATCCCAGAGTAGGAGTTACTTGGAATGTTCCCCCCCAAGGATGGATTAAAGGAAACTTTGACGGTGCGGCCAAAGGGAACCCGAGGAATGCAGGTTGTGGTGGAGTGTTGAGAAACCATATGGGAAAGGTTATTGATGCTGTAGCTATCCCTATTGGAAAAGCGAATTGTCACATTGCCGAAGCTACTGCTGCCCTTCAGACTCTCAAAATTGCTGTGGAAACGGGATATCCCAAATTGTGGCGTGAAGGGGACTCCTTGAATATTATAAATATTCTTAACAATATAAATACAGTGTCTTGGACCATTGAGAATAAGGTAATGGAAATGAAAACTTTAATTAAAAAATTTGAAGAAGTGATCATTACCCACACCTATCGTGAAGCCAATTGTGTTGCAGATTGGCTAGCTAATTGTGCAGTCCGGGCTGGTCAAACAGTGAGGTGGCATGAAACATTAGTAAAGAATGTGGATTTGAGGGCACTCATTCTTCATGATGCAACCCATGCAAAGGAAGGAAATATCGAAGTGTATAAGAAATAATGTTAGTAGGAGGAGTGGCGGTGCGGGGAAAGGACAACAATCATTAAAGAGTAAGGCCTTCAAGAGAGAGAAGAGGATCCTGAATAAGCACAATCAAAGCCAATTTTCCTATCAACTCGATAACAGATGGGATTATTGTAACGACCGTTGTAATTGGGGCTCTAAGAAAATGAATATGGCAAGCGAAAGGAAGGGAGAACCTCAGAAACAGGAACCTAAGAGCTGTGAGGAATGGAAAGAAAAACATGATGTCTGGAGAATTCTGCAGAAAGGAAAAGTTGCAAGCTATTTGGAAAGACTTCATGGATCGAAACCGCATATCACTACGGCTTTTTTCAAAAATTGGAAGGATGAAAGGGTCACCCTGCATGGTGTCACAGTGAACTTAACAGAGAATTTTATAGCTGAGGTTACTGGGCTGTCGACTGATGGACTCAAATTCTCCAAACAGACAAGTATTTCGAATGAGGCCTTCTATAGGTTCCCCAAAACAGAAGTGGAAGAGCAGAAACTGGTCAAGAACGGGGATTTCTTTGAACTGGATTAGATTAAAGGGATATGGAGGGATGTCTTAAGCTGCATAAGGGAGTACTTCATTCTGGACGGAAGAAGTAAGCGTGTGCACAAATTCCACTTTGTCTTCCTTAACCATTTTGTTAGGATTGTGGAGCTAAAAGCTTTACTGATGCAGACATGGAGGAGGTTGCAGAATGAGTTGCTAAGTGTCAGAAGTGTTTGGCGTTGGTCTGGCCAACCGGCGTCGGCAGGGTAAGACAGGAAGGCAACCGACGTCGGTCATATATCGGCCGGCGTCGGCGACCCCAGGCAGACAGGGACCGACGTCGGTCGCCTGTGTGGTTCGACTGCGAGCTATTTACGGGCAGTTAGCTAACGAACCAAGAGTTTGCATGATGAGTGCTAATTTTAGACTCATAGCTGCGGATCTAATTATTGTAATTAGATGTCTAATCATTGTTTGGATGAGATCTATATAATAGACTCATGGTTGTATTGGAAAAGTGTGCTAGGGAGTAAGAGAGCATAATTATAAGCTCCTTCTGTGTGTGAGGTAGAGCTATGGTGCGTTCCTCCTAGTGCCACAGTACCAGGTGTGTTGGTGCTGGATTGGAGAGCCAGCTGGGTTCTTCAAGAGTGTAGGATCTTGGTCACAGTTGCATGGCCTATATAGGAGATCTACATGGTAAGTAAGATCATTGATCTGCAGGTGTATGTGTGTGCAAGGTCGAGGTTCACAGGTGAATAGAACCATTGTTTGATTTGCAGGTGTGCAAGGTCATACAGACAGCAACACAACAGGGAGCAGTATCAGGCAGGATCTACTTGGAGTACAGGTGTGTACTCGGATAGAGCAAGAGGAAGGCAAGGGAGTTCCTTCCATAAGTATGGTCTGTTGAATTGCAGGTTGTTGCAGATTCATGGGAGATCTACTTGAAGTACCTTGAGTACTTGTGGAGCACGTGGAGTGCTTGTGGAGTGCGTGGAGCACTTGTGGTGTGCGTGGAGCACGGGAGGTGAACACCAACTCTGTATTTGAGTTGGGTGTTGGGACCTGTGAGAGGGAGAGCTTTGGGGAGAAGAATTACTGTTCACTTGAGGTGTGGGAAACCTCTGTAAGGTGGTGGAGAAGAAGTGGCATCTTCTTTATTGTATTCTTTTCTGTATAAAGTGTTAATACAATTTGGTATTGTCTCTCATATGCTGTGTTATTCTGAATTCTAGTTACTTGGTGAATCTGGTTAATTTCCGCATATTAAGTTGCTTGGTTTAGTAATCAAATTGTGTGCTTCCGGTTTATCATCCTCCTCCCAACAAGTGGTATCAGAGCCTTGGTTGTAGGTTCTTGAGCTTGATACCAACAAGCGGTATCTGAGCTGAGGTTGGAGGAAGCAGGTTTTGTGTTTGGTTACAGGGCACTCTCAGGGGTTTCTGATCGAGTGGGAGTAGAGCAACATCAGATCAAAGTAAGCTAAGAATGGAGGAGTTGAAAAGCACAGATGGTCACTCACGGTCCTATGGAAAGAAAGAGCAGGTAAAAGATTATTGTTGGTTGGTAACAGATCAGCATGAAGAAACTGAAGATACAGATGTAGCAGGTGTTGTTGCACAGGATGTGTTTGCAGGTTTCTTGGATAAAGTCGAATCTTGGATAAAAGATTCGGTTGCCTCTTTCCATGCAGCCCTAGGTAGAGGAGCTGGTGAGCCTTGCCAAAGGATTGGCAAAGGGGAAGTGAAGCTGAAATTGCAGGCGGCCAACACACAGGTGTTGATGAAGGTCATGTAGGTCCCAGGTTTGGAGATATGGCTAATTTCTTTAGAAAGATTGGGTGATGAGAGATGCACAAGAACTCTCACAGCGGATGCACTTGAATTAGCTGGTGGTAAGAAAATAGGTATCCTTTATCTACTTGTTTATATTACTGATTCTTCTTTTGTTGCGGAGACGTGGCTTCGTAGGCTTGGTCACATGAGCAGGAAGGAGATGCATGTTCTTAAGCGGAAGACAGATATATTTGACAGGCTTAAGAACTGGAAAGCCTTGGTGTTTATGGAGGAGATGGCGGACAGAACCCAGTAGATGTGGCTGGATACTTCTGAGCAGGGCAATTTGGACATGGGTTTTGATTCAAAGAAGCTCGCGGGTAAAAAGTCATCACTCACAGGCGAACACAGGTACCGATGTCAGTCAGGAGGAACCGGCGTCGAACAGACAGGTGCCGATGTCGGTCATGTGCAGACTGAAGCCGGCGATGTCGGGCAGGGTAAGACCGATGTCGGTCAGGAGACCGACGTCGGCAGTATGTAAGACCGATGTCGGTCAGAGGACCGATGTCGGCAGCAGGGACACCAGCGCAGGCAGGTTGGTAGTCAGGTACAGACGCATGGAACCGACGTCGGTCGGATGCAGACTGTGGGGTGACCGAGGTCGGTCACTGTAACGGATTTTGGGTGGACAACAAGCTGTCAAGGAGTCTCAAACACCCATACGGAGGACTGAAGGCGTAAGTAGGCCCTCAAATTCGTGTTCCTCTTCTTTATACATGTTGCTGATTGTAGAGCAGGAAGGATCCAGGAAACAGGTGTGAGCTTGGCATGGATGAGGATGTGATTCCTTGGAGGAGAACCAGACAGGTGTGTTTTGGTAGGGATGCCAGCAGGTATGAAAGCACAGAGATGAACGGATATCTTAGTAGAAGAATAGAGAGAACGGATACGTGAGACGGAAGACCAGGTGTATGGTCTTGTGGAGCTGCAGGACAGTGGTACAGGTTTTGACAGGTGGAGGACGGAGCATGGCTTCAGTCAATGTCAGGGTAACTACTGTGATTTGGCTTACCAGGGGGATGATGAGTGGCGACATCATTCTGTTGCTATATGTGGATAGTATGCTAGCTAGCAGGGGTGTACATACAGGGTTTTGCTGAGCTAAGGGTAAGATTAGTTCAGTGGCATGTCAGGAGGAGTTTGGAGCAGCGGAATTCTTTGACATGGGAGGCATGGAGATCACAGGTTGATTTTGTCTCGAGTGGGAGCTGATGTGAATCAGGTGTTGGCGAGGTTCGGGATGCAGAGCCGGAGCACACTAAGGGCTGGACAGGTACAGTGTCCGAAATCACATGAGGTCTGGTATAGACCTGAGTATTCCCATACAGTGGGAGCTGTCAGAGAGTTAGGAGCCAATTCGGGGAAGTGGATTCTCAGGTTTTCTGAGAGGGACCGGCAGCAGGTGTTGCTATGCAGGGTCAGGACTTCACTACATGTATTTGTAGGTTCGGATGTGGCAGGGTACTCGGATGACAGGTGGTACATCACAGGTTGTGTGGTGGGTTGTCTTCAGGGGGGAGCTTGAAGAGGGATACAAACCAGGAAACAGATTAGACGGAGTACAGGTACAGGTACAGTGCAACTGTTTATCTCCAAGTGGGAGATTGTTAGGATTGTGGAGCTAAAAGCTTCACTGATGCAGACATGGAGGAGGTTGCAGAATGAGTTGCTAAGTGTCAGAAGTGTTTGGCGTTGGTCTGGCCAACCGGCGTCGGCAGGGTAAGACAGGAAGGCAACCGACGTCGGTCATATATCGGCCGGCGTCGGCGACCCCAGGCAGACAGGGACCGACGTCAGTCGCCTGTGTGGTTCGACTGCGAGCTATTTACGGGCAGTTAGCTAACGAACCAAGAGTTTGCATGATGAGTGCTAATTTTAGACTCATAGCTGCGGATCTAATTATTGTAATTAGATGTCTAATCATTGTTTGGATGAGATCTATATAATAGACTCATGGTTGTATTGGAAAAGTGTGCTAGGGAGTAAGAGAGCATAATTATAAGCTCCTTCTGTGTGTGAGGTAGAGCTATGGTGCGTTCCTCCTAGTGCCACAGTACTAGGTGTGTTGGTGCTGGATTGGAGAGCCAGCTGGGTTCTTCAAGAGTGTAGGATCTTGGTCACAGTTGCATGGCCTATATAGGAGATCTACATGGTAAGTAAGATCGTTGATCTGCAGGTGTATGTGTGTGCAAGGTCGAGGTTCACAGGTGAATAGAACCATTGTTTGATTTGCAGGTGTGCAAGGTCATACAGACAGCAACACAATAGGGAGCAGTATCAGACAGGATCTACTTGGAGTACAGGTGTGTACTCGGATAGAGCAAGAGGAAGGCAAGGGAGTTCCTTCCATAAGTATGGTCTGTTGAATTGCAGGTTGTTGCAGATTCATGGGAGATCTACTTGAAGTACCTTGAGTACTTGTGGAGCACGTGGAGTGCTTGTGGAGTGCGTGGAGCACTTGTGGTGTGCGTGGAGCACGGGAGGTGAACACCAACTCTGTATTTGAGTTGGGTGTTGGGACCTGTGAGAGGGAGAGCTTTGGGGAGAAGAATTACTGTTCACTTGAGGTGTGGGAAACCTCTGTAAGGTGGTGGAGAAGAAGTGGCATCTTCTTTATTGTATTCTTTTCTGTATAAAGTGTTAATACAATTTGGTATTGTCTCTCATATGCTGTGTTATTCTGAATTCTAGTTACTTGGTGATTCTGGTTAATTTCCGCATATTAAGTTGCTTGGTTTAGTAATCAAATTGTGTGCTTCCGGTTTATCATCCTCCTCCCAACACATTTCAGGCACAAGGTTAGTTTGTCTTTTCCCTTTTATCTACGTTTCTCCTTAGTCCAAAGTTTATATGCTCATAAGAAAAAGGAAACGCGCCCTATCCGTCATGAAGGCCTTATCCTGTTAATCGAAGGCTACTGTAAAAATAATGCTATGGTTAAGCACCCCAAATAGGGGAAAATCAAGGAGTCAGGGAACAGAAAGAGTGAATGTGTTACTGAGAAAGGCAAAATCAAGTTCCATAGCACTAAAAAGCAGATTGTAGAAGAAGAAATAGAGTGGGAGAGTATTGATAAACCCAGTGAGGAAAACTTGGAGGAAGAAGAAGGAACTGAAAGTCGGGCTACAAACTCTAATGAGGATGAAGAATGTCCTGAGAAGAATGAAAAAGATGATGTCAATACAGAGGAGGATTCTGCAAATAGAACTGAAGATACAGAGGAAAACTAGAAAGAGGTGAAGGATGATTTTGTCCAGGATGACCCTGTTGAGGACCCAGCATCAAAGAACGAAAAGGAATCCACAGGGTAGGATGATAATCAAGATATGCAAATGGAAATTCAAAATGGAATGAAAGAGCGGGAACATAAGGGTCGAGAAGATATTACTGAAGAAGACAGGGACAGTCCTAATAAAAATTCTGAGGATTGGAGGGGGAAAAAACTGAATGATGAAACACATACTCCAATGAACTGGGTTAATTGCAAAGCAGAGGCATCTTCTCAATTTGACTCTTGGATGTGTAGGGAGGTTATAAACCTCAAAAGGAAAGTGGAAACAATGGAAGATACCCTGAAAGAGGTATGGAACAAAATCAACAATATGGATAATCAGATAGGAGAGATCCCAGCCAAGCTCAAAGCCTATGAGAAAAACCTCTGGGAACTAATTAAGGACAATAGAATGAAAATGGAGGAAGCTACGTCCAATATTTGTGCTGCTGTTGTCAATATTGGTAAAAGAGCCAGTGAGGAGACTAAAGCTCTGGAGGGACCCAGTAAAAGAACGAGACAAAGTACTAGAAAGAAGGTAACACAAAGAGGAGCAATGCTGGAGGAAACCACTACCCAAGATACTGTGTTGAAAGAAAAAGAAACAATGAAAATGATATTGGAACTGGATGAATAATCTGGTTCCCTTTGCTGGTAAAGAACCTGGTCTAGTTCTTTGTTTTCTTGTTGTCTTCCTATGTCTATGGTGGTGCCAGATCCCTATTTTGTTGGGTTGTGATCGGTTATCTTTCTAGTGGTTTCAGGTCTATTTAAAAACCTATTTTTGCTACATCCTTGTAGTAGTTTTTAGACTTTGTCTGTGTTTTGGTTGCTCTATCTCTTTTCCTTGTACTAGGGTTTCGGGGCCCCTTCAAAACCTGCTTTTACCATAATCTAAAACTAGGGCTTAATATTTTCCAAAGCTTTCCAAATGATTTTAACCATGAAGGATCCAAAAAAATTCATAGGGGCAAGGAAAGTGACAATTATAACAAATCCTAACCATTTACAAGTGGAACGACCATGAGGCTTACCCTCAAAGATACAATGTTAGAGTAAAAATTTCTATGCCTCACTCCCATCAATGGAATAGATAATCCATTTGGCATAGAGATTCAAGCCTTGGTGATAAATATCAATCGACCTCATCTCTTCAACTTCCTTAAGGAGACATCAATACTCCTAGGCAACCATTTAGCAAACCTTTGCTAGTGGAAGAACTAGCCTAAAGGAAATATTTGAGAAGATTTTCAATCTTATGAACAAATTTTTTAGAGGGCACCCAATATGAATAATGATAAATATGAGTAGTCTCAAGCACCTTAGAATGCACTTGAAATTTCCTAGTAAGGGATTAGGGCTTAGTTCTCCAGTAAGAGAACTTTTTGAAACTTGATCCACTGTATCTTGCCATAAGATATAAGGGAAATCTTAGAATGTAAAGTGAATGCCCATGAATTTAAAAATATCATCATGTTAAATCCATTTCCAGTCATATTGACTCACCTAGAGAGGTAGAGGGAGGAAGGATTATTTGTCGCATAGTGTCTTTCACCATTGAATAGAAGATTCTAAGGTAAGGCATAAAATATCAAGATATTGCATAGCATTAGCAACACTAATCTCATCATCAATAAGAGTAAGAAAAGATTCATTTGTGAAAAGACCATTAAGGAGTAGGGAGGGTTCCTTAGTAGGGAGAAAAATGGTTCAAACAAGACCTTGAGATTGAGCATTGGCCAAAAGATATCTAAAGCCTTCAACTGTGAGCACATATAAAACAAGCACCAATGGGCATCCTTACCAAATGTATCTGAAGAAAATAAATTGTTCAGAGCTGATTCCATTGATGGAAAGGAAGGCTGAAGTAACTACAAAAAGTAACTACGAAAAGAATGACGAAAGGTACCCACCTACTAGATTGGCCAATTGCAAAGCTGATGCTACTCTTCAATTCGATTTACGGACGTATAAGGAGATAATGGAAATCAATAGGAAAATGGAAATAATGGAGGGTAAACAGAAGGAAGTTTGGAACAAAATCAATAACATGGAAAAGCAGATGAGGGATATTCCCATAAAACTCAAATATTATGAGAACAACCTAAGGGAACTCATAAAGGAAAGCATAACAAAGATGGAGGAGGTAACCTCTAGCATTTGTGCTGCTGCTGTAAACATTGGAAAAAGAGCAAATGAGGAAATCAAAACTTTGGAGGGGCCTAACAAGAGAAGTAGACAAAGCTCAAGAAAGAAAGCAATGCAAGAGGGATCTACGCAGGCGACTGCTGCCATCCAGGACACTGTTGTGAAAGGTAAGGAAGCAGTGAAGATGATATTGGAACTAGAAGAATAGTTCCTGGTTCTTTTAGTTGGTTCTGTTAGTTGGCTATGATATCTGGTCTTGGTACCTGGTTTTTTGAACTCTTTTTACTATGGAGTTTCCAGGTCTCTGTAAAACCTGGGGTCTATCTTTGGTTTTTCATTTGTTAGCTTCTGGTCTTTGTAACTTGGTTTTGTTACTTCGGTGAAGTAGGTTTTAGGCTTTACCTGTGGACGTTACTGTTTTATCTTTCTCATTTTGTTCAGGGTTTTGGGGTCCCTTCAAAACCTATTTTTACCTTAATCTAAAATTACAAAAAGCATTTGAATTGATTGTAGGAAAGAAGGGCCAAACCCTAAGGCTTCCAATATAGCTAAAATAAAGGGCTATTCAATATGATCGTAAGCTTTCTCAAAATAAATTTTGATGAATGTAGTTTTTTATTGGATATATGAGCCCATGACATACCCTCCCAAATAATAATGATATTATTTGATATGCATTTGCTTCAAATGAATCCCATTTGTTTAGGTCTAATAATCGAGGGCAAGAGATGGCAAAGATGGAGCACAGTCACTTTAGTAATGATATAGTTTGAGACACTAATTAAAGTGATGGGCCACCAATTACTAATTAACTTGGGTTATCCCTACTTGGGAATGAATTTTATGTGTCCTTTATTGATTTTAGTCCCCAAGGAATGGGTATTGAAAGATTTTAGGTAGACTTGATATAGGTTTGGCCCAACGAGGTCCCATCTTTTTTTATAGAATTCACATGAAAATCCATCACACCCAAGATATTTATCATTATAAATTTACATGGTATCCTCCTGAAGGTCATCAATGAAGAGCATCCTATCACAAACAACTCTTTTCATAGGAGTTAACTTACAGGGAATAACTAAAAGGCATTGGCCAAGGGCTTATTGTCACTTAAAGGATGGTTCTTGGGCTTTGAAAACTTGTTGGTAGTGTTACACAAAGGCTTGGATCAAATATAGAACTTTAGTAAGGTGATGGCCAATGTCTTGAATGGATTTAATCTATTGAGTATCATGTTAGGCTTTGAGCATGTGAAATAATTCCTTGGAGACCTTGTTATCTACTTTGAACCAATGCAAACAAGCCCAAATTTGAGCTCATTGAACATTATAATTATTTACAATTTGAACATGCTACCTAAGCTCTACCACTTATTGTTACAGAGGCTCATATAAATGAATTTTATCAAGCTCTACCACCACATGACTTAGCTCAGAGGAGGTGGTAGAGTAAGAATGATACCTTATCTTTGCCAGATGATAGCCATAAATTTAGAGAAATTAAGTGATATGTGTGAGAGCATTGAACCACCACTAGATCCAACCTAGGTGATGGTGGGATTGTGGTCTAGAAGTGTAGTATTAAAAAAAAAATGTTTTTTTAGATTTTGGTTGCTTGAATTGCCAAATAATGTGAAAGCAAATGGGCAAATGATGGAAAAGGATAAAAACTGGCATGGATTCTACTAAAAACAAAAAAATGTTATCATAGGAGAAGTGCAGTGGGTGGAAATCATATCCTGATAAAGTTACTTAAGCACATGATCAAATTCATTATGAAGATTAGACCAAATGTACTAAACTTTAGACGTGGGATGATGTGTGGAATTAGGGTCATAAAACCCAAATTTATTGCGTATGAAAATCCAAACTTCCCTTTCATTAGTTGTCTAATGAATCAGTAGATGATTGATTTTGTTTGTGGGTTACTCTACCATAATAAATTGCCATATATTTCCCAATTGTAATATGGGATTTCGTTAATAATCCACTGCTATAAAGTTACCTTTTCATAAGTGTCATTTGAGGCATACACATTAATGATCCCAAAAGAGTGGCTATACTGGCATGGATTCTACTAAAAACAAAAAAATGTTATCATAGGAGAAGTGCAGTGGGTGGAAATCATATCCTGATAAAGTTACTTAAGCACATGATCAAATTCATTGTGAAGATTAGACCAAATGTACTAAACTTTAGACGTGGGATGATGTGTGGAATTAGGGTCATAAAACCCAAATTTATTGCGTATGAAAATCCAAACTTCCCTTTCATTAGTTGTCTAATGAATCAGTAGATGATTGATTTTGTTTGTGGGTTACTCTACCATATTAAATTGCCATATATTTCCCAATTGTAATATGGGATTTCGTTAATAATCCACTGCTATAAAGTTACCTTTTCATAAGTGTCATTTGAGGCATACACATTAATGATCCCAAAAGAGTGGCTATCAATATTAAAAATCACTGATATGACACAATGTGTGGGGTTAGAGCTAGAGTCCATGTAATGAAGCTACCATTTTAGAGAAATAAATGTAATTAAACCTCCATGACCTTCATCATGATTACTTTTCAAAATAATACTATTAGGCCAAATAAATTAACTGACAACACAAAGAAGGAAATCCACCATATTAACTTCTTAAGGGTAGAGAATGGCCATTTATATAATTTTAATCTAAAAATATTGCATAAAATATTTGTTATTTGATTATGTTAGACACCAAAAATTCCATGAAAATTAATTCATAGATTACGAGTGTCAAGAGACATCCTCAACATCCAAAGCCCTCGACAGATTCATAATAAAATTCAAGATTTGAACATTGTTTGAATGCAAAAAATCCTTAAGTTGAAATGGTAATTTGTTTACCTATTAGAATAAACATTATTTTTCATTTTTATCCTCTTGATGAGGATGGTTATGAGAGCTCCCTAAAGAGATTCACCATGAAGGACTCTAGGAGTGATTATTGTTGACAAATTTTGCCACCATTGGTCAATATTGCTTATGTGCAGGTTTTCAAGAAGACTCAATTCATGGATTGAAGATTAAAAAATGTATATAAAACATCATAAAACCTTAATTATGACAAAACCATGCTCAGGAATAACTCATAATTCCAAATTTTGACAGAGGTTTCTTCTTTTCCTTGAATTAGCTAGTTGCAAGCTAGTGAAGGTAATTTTCAAATGCTCGATATGCAAAGGTGAAGAATAGTTGGCTAGAACGGTATTAGGGGGAGTTTTAGGACAATATGAAATAAATATTACATGCATTTTTTCTAGGTTACAAGGGCTTGAATTTATGAACAATCATTAAGAATAACATGTACTCTAAAACCCTTCTTAAACCCTAATGACTCAATTTTAAGAGATATAATTGTATTTTTGAGTTCTTTGTTACAAATGAAACATTTTTTGAGATTTAATTAGGAATAAATTAACTTAATACACATTTATAAATCAAAATTTTAAGGCAAATAATGGAAAAAGGCAAAATTACAAGTATTAGGTTTTCAAGCAAGCAACAGAGACAATTAGAAAAGACAAATTTCGAGTGGTTTAAAAGATTGGTTGAGCACATCCAATGGTTGGAATGATAAAAAGGGTTAATACAGGTAAAAATAAAAAAATAATTAGGTCTTTAATCCTCTTAAAACTTAATAAAATGACAAAATGTAGACCTACATGCATTCATAGATGAGAAAGAGCAAGCTAGAAAATACCAAAATATGCATATTTTGAGTTTTATTGATTGAAATATCTTGAAATTTAAAATTGATGTATATTTTAATATTATTTAATATTTAAAAGTTTTTTTTATGTATTTAATATACCTTAATAAAGATAAAATGACAAAATACAGGTCTATTCATGAAGGAAATCTGGGTTTTTAGCTTTTATTGCTCACAAATGGAGTTAAAAATGAGTGTTTCAAGTCCTTCAAATGGAAAAAAATGATTTAAGAGTGTGTATACTTGATTTAAAGGTCTTAATAAATTATTATTCAATGAAAACCAATTCAAAATAGACTCATACCAAAAAAAATCTATAGGTCACCCTACAAGTAGCAAGCAAACACTTTTTTGTGAATTTTTGTTTAGGAGTTTGGTAAATTTTTTTGGAGATTTTAATTTTTTTAAAGATTTAAACCATTAATAAATATAAAATGAGCATAATATGAGTGTTTTGTGAGGCCTGTAACTCATTTTAGACCCCCCAATCCAAACTAGGGTTTCTTGAGAACAAGATAGTACAAAATGGCATTTTTTGAAGTTGTACGTGGAGTTTGGAGCTAAAAATTTGTTTGAAGGTCTATGAATCCATTTTGATTATGTTAAAATAATATTTATACTCATTTAATGATAAAATAATTCAAATTCATCAAGTTATAATTTCTCACAATGCATTTAGAAAACTTGTCAAGTTGTAGAAGATGTACAAATCTAATAGGAACTAGTATGAAGAGTTGTAATTGTCATCATAAAATGCATAATCATAAAGAATATTTAATGAAGGGTTAAATAAAATAAAAATTCAAGGAGTTTCTATCTCTAATTTTCCCCTTTGGGATAAATTTAGAAAGGTTAAGTCAAACTGTAAGTTACATGCGAGATAACTAAAGTCAAATTGCAAGTTGCATGTGAGATAGTTAAAACTCCAAGTTACAAGTAAAGATAAGTCAAGTCAAAATACAAGATAAAAATAAATGTAACTAAAATAAAAATTCAATATGAATGCATGATCAAAAGGATTTAATTGAATATCAAAAGGAATTAAGTGCAAGTTCAAGAGGAGTTCACTCAGAATAGTCAAATATCTCTTCAAGACTAAAGAATTTCAAAGCATGTAAGGGATATTTGAATTTTAAAACATTAAAACTACCTTATATCTCTAATTTCCATGACATAATCCAAGGTAAATAAGTTTAGACTCTTAAAATACTACTTTGGATTTTGGAGGTTGAGGTTTGAGTTGTGGGTTCAATTGAAGTAGGAGTGAACTATGACTTGCATGAGGACTCATCTATAGTTGCTTGTCTCCTCTCTCCTTGCTTATTTTTTTATATATGTACATTAATTTTTGAATGATCATGATATTATGCTTTTATCTTACTGAAACTCTACCAAAATTTGTACTACCTCACATTTGAAGCAATAAAGAACTGATTTTTTCTCCATTTTCAAGTTATTCATGAAGTGTGTTCTTAATGTTCATTGATGTAAATTAGTGAATGACTCATTTTTTAATGTTTGTGTCTAAAATTTTCACCTTTATGCATAAAATAAGAAATCTTATAGGGCATACCAATTTTTCAAGTATGATGTCTACCTAATTTGTAAGTGAATTCAACCATTGATAATTCCTTCCAAGCTAGTGTGAGTGTGAGTTAAAATCTCCGTGTGAAATATTAATACAAGAGTCATTGTATGAGAAAGAAGTGAATGTGTGAAATTACTTTAGCTTAAAAAGTGTGTTAATTACTTTCATAATTAACTTTCTCATTGGTGTACCACCCCAAATTTTTAATTTTAATTTTCATTTTTAGATTTAACATTGTTCCTTTTACCCCTTTTCTAGTCAAGAAAACACTATCTGAGAGAGTTTAGAGAGTTGTGGGTGAGTGTACTAAATGGAACCATCCCTTCATCTAGATATTCTCTCCAACATAATGTCACCCATACCTTGGAGAGTTTTCATTATATCAATAGGAGAGATAACAAAGCATAAGTTCTTTTAGGGTGCACTTCTTAGTGATAACAATTTTTGGCACGCTTGGTAGGACATAGATTGAAGTTGAAAAATATATTTTAAATGGTAAGAAGTATTATTTTCATGCCTAAAATTTCTATAAATAAACATGTTTGTCTTAAGTAATCAGGTATTTATTCCTTTCAATGACAAAATTCCTCTCAATTTGGTGCAATATGATGATATTCTAGCCTCAACCCTCAAAATTCTACCATATTTCATAGGTGAAGATCAAATTACACCCATAGAACATATCAAAGATGTGGCCAAATTGTGTTCATTCCACCATGTTACCCAAGATAATGTTTCCATCTATTTACTTGTTGCATCCTTCAAGAGAAAGGTGTTGCAATGGTATAGGAACCTTCCCTTGAACTCCATTGCCAGTTGGGATGATTTAGGTTTAGTATTCTATAGACAATTTGAAGATAAATTAGACCATATATCCATTGTTGAGAAACTCACTACCATCAAGACAACACCACATGAATTTATGATTGATTTCAATCTTATATTTTTGAAGACATAAAATATAATACCTCCCATAATAGGTCCATCTCTTGAATATGCTTTCTTACATTTTTTGAGAGCCTTGAATTTTGATATTTTAGTTATGATTAAGTCCATAGGTGGTAGGACACTCCTATATGTCTATGAGGTTGTCATTAGTGCTGAAAATAGTTTAATTCAAGATGGTAAACTTGTACCTAGGCCTCTAATGCCAATTTTTCTAGAATTATAGCCTATCCTACCTCCTCAAACACCATCAATAGCCCAAATTCTGGCCCCTAAAAGTCAAGTTCAAGATTTTTATAGTCAATATAGTGAGCTTGGTGAACTAAAAGGTATGATACAATCTTTTATTAATGAGTTAGATCAGCTGAAGAGGCAACAATATCAAGCCAATAGGGAATATCAAGCACCTAAGCAACCCACTTATCAGCCATATAGATATCAAAGACCTCTTTACCAAGGCATTAGAGATAATAATCCTCCATATCAAGCTCAAGGATTCATTACACCAGCAAAACCATATGGTATAATTAATCCTCATGTTTTTTCCTCATCCAAGGCCCTTGTACCATTACAATATAATTTGATGCAAGATTTAAGTTGACAGTCATCTAACACCAATGATGTGTAAAATAAAGCTCTAGTAGCACATAATATGGAAATTCCTAAAATGATATAAGAGGAAGTAAATCATGGACAAGTACAACCAGATGCAATCTTAGTGAATTTTTAAGTTTATGATCATCTATATGGTAGTAAATCAGATTGGTGAACCTAACAAATCAAATAACTTTGTTGCAACCATTACAAGATCTAAGATAATGGATATAGATGAGACCTAAGAGGTAATACATGATTAAAATGTTCTTAATATGATTTTTAAAAGTACTAATTATTAGATTATTACCCCTTTAACTCATAAAAATCAACATGTTGAAGCAAACAAGCTTCACCAAGCTCCTCAAGTTCAAGAGCAACCACTAATGACCTATATTCATATGCCATAAAATATAACCTCTTGCCCTATCACAATATCCCTTTTTGAAGGAGGACTTGTTGTATGGAATATAAAATAAGAACATGTAGGTGAAGAGGACAATTGGTCAAGAGAGAATGATCAAGACTTGTGTTGGTTAAATGAAATTCAATTTAGCATAGAAGAAGATCATATTACATCCCTTGAGGATACAAATCAACTAGAAGATACAAGTGAAGATCAAGAAGGTTTTGATGACTTATGATAGTAGTACTTAAATTTGATTCAAGACTTTGAGAATCTTTGTAGACCTACATCTACTTGTGAAGACATTGATAAAGTGGTTGTGAAAATTAGAAAGCATGCTCAAGAGGATGTTGATCAAAGCATGTTTAAAGAAGATGTTAATGAATATAAAGTTTAAAATCAAGATGAAATATTTAAATATCTTGAACAATTTACAATAGTTTACAGTGAAGATGACATATCTCAAGATGTCACAAAAAGCCAAGAACATTGTTCTAGTGAGCCACTAAAGGTGGAAATTACAGTTGTTCCTATAAATCAGAAAGTTGTTACTTTGGAAAGATTTCTCAATGTTAAAGAGAAAGATGAGGTGAGTGTTGAACCAAAATAATAGTTTATTTATATTTTACATATGTTTTATTCTATTGATTCAATTGGAGATAATCCAAAGAGGTTGCCAATTAGAAAAATAGTTAATCCAACTAGAATGAACCTCAAACAATAGCTTGTACCTCATCTTTGTCAACCACATGAAGAGGAATTAAGAGGTTTTTATTTTGATCTAGATGTATCTTAAATGTTGTATGTATTAATTTTATATTTAACTTTCCTCCAAGTGTTGTTATGCATATGTTCTGATAATTGTTTTAGTTTCCACTTTCTTCTAAGTGCTATCTTGCATATTTTTTAGTTAGTAGTTATTATAGTTTTCAATTCAATAAGTGCTTATGCAAAAGTGTTGTATTTTATTCAGGGAATTTTTAGTTTCATATTTTATGATATTTTCATAACTCCATATCCAAATTGATAGAGCTACTAGTCTTGAGTGTTTAGCAGACAAACATCCCAACAAAGTTGCCAAGAATGTTGACAAACTTTACCATCATTGGTCAAAGTTGCTAATGTGCAGGTTTTAAATAAGACTCCATTAAAAGAGTAAAGATTCAAAAAGGTATATAAAACATCATAAAACTTTCATCAAGCCAAAACCATGCTTAGTAACAACTCATAATTCCAAATTTTGACAAAGGTTTCTTTTATTTCTTTAACTAACTAGTGAAGGCAATTTTCAAATGTTTGTTACATGAAGGTTAATAAGTTTTGGTTAAAAATATATTAGGGGGATTTTTTTGACCCTATTACTCAATATTACATGTATTATTTCTAGGTTATAGGGGATTAACTATATGAACAATTGTTAAGAAGAATAGGTGCTCTAAAACCCTTCTTAAACCTCGATGACTCAATTTTAAGAGATATAATTGCATTTTTGAGTTTCTTATTTCAAAAAAAAATAATTTTGAGATATTATGGGGAATAAATTACTTTATTAAATAAAAAAATTAAGGCAAATAATGGAAAAAGGTAAAGGTAAAGGTATCAGGGTTTCAAGCAAGCAAGAGAGATAGTAAAAAAGATAATTTTTGAGTGGTTTAATAGATTGGTTGAGCATATCCAATGGTTGGAATGATAAGAGGGGTTATTTTATGTCCTAAGTAAAAAATAATTTTGTATTTAATCCTCATAAAACTCAATATAATGGCAAAACTTAAACCTATTGGCATTTAAAAATGAGAAGGAACAAGCTAATAAACACCAAAAAGTGCATATTTTGAGTTTTATTTAGTGAAATATATTGAAATTTAACATGTAGATATGTTTTAATGTATTTTAAGGTTTTAAAGTGGTTTAATTTATTTAATATACTTTAAGATAGAAAATAGCAAAATACAGGTTTGTTCATGAAAGAAATCAAGTTTTTTCACTTTTTTTACTCACAAATGGAATTAGAAATGAGTGTTTGAGGTCATTACAATGGAAAAAATGATTTTATAGAGTGTATAATTAATTTATAGGTATCAATAAAGTATAATACAATGAAAACCAATTAAAAATAGAGTCAGACCAAAGAAAAACATCTCTAGGTCACCCTGCGTGCTGTAAGTAGGCAATTTTTTGTGAATTTTTTTTTGGGAGTTTGGTGAAGATTTTTGGAGATTTTAATTTTTTTATATGTATGACCCATTTATACCTATATAATGAGAATATGAGGAGTTTTTGGTGAGGTATATAACTTATTTTAGACCCCCTAATCCAAATCAAGATTTCTTGAGAATAAAAGTGCACAAAATGACATTTTTGAAGTTGTACATGAAGTTTAGAGATAAAAATTTGTTTTAAGGTATATGACACCACAGTGATAATTTAAAAATCATATTTATTCTTTTTAATTGATAAAATAGTGCAAATTCATCAAGTTCTAGGTTCTCATAGTGCATTCAAGAAGCTTGTCAAGTTACATAAGATGTACATATCTAAAAAGAACCAATATGAAAAGTTGTAATTGTCATCATCAAATGCATAATAATCAAGCATATTTCATTAAGGTTAAATAATATCAAAATGTAATAATTTTATCTCTCTACTTCACCCCTTGGGCTAAATTTATGAAGGTCAAGTCAAACTCCAAGTTGTATGCTAGATAACTGATGTCAAACTACAAATTATATGCAAGATAACTCAAGTGAAACTCCAAGTACACAAGTCAAGATAAATCAATTAAAAATACAAGATAAAAACAAAGGTAAATAAAGTTAATATTCAATATTCATGCAATATCAAAAAGAGTTAACTGAAAATTAAAAAGAATTAAGTGCAAGTTCAAGAGGAGTTAACTGAAGATAGTCAAAGATCTCTTCAAGACTGAAGACTTTCAAAGCATACAAGGGATATTTGAATTTAAAAAAATTTAAAGTATCTTATATCTCTCATTTACATGACGTATTTGAAGGAAAATAATTTTAGACTCTTAATATACTATGTTGGAATTTTTAGGTTGACGTTTGAGTTGTGGGTTCAATTAAAGTAGGAGTGAACTATGACTTGCATGAGGACATCATCTCTAGTTGCTTGTCTCCTCTCTCCTTTCTTCTTTTTTTTTAATATATACATTCATTTTTGAATGATTATGAGATTATGATTTTGTATTATTTAAACTCTGCTAAAATTTGTACTACCTCACCTTTAAAGCAATAAAGAGCTAATTTTTCCTTCATTTTCAAGTTGTTCATGAAGTGTGTTCTTAATGTTCATTGATGTAACTTAGTGAATGACTCATTTTACTATGTTTAAATCTAAATTTTTCACCTTTATGTAGAAAATAAGAGTTATTACAGGTCATACCAAGTGTCTAATTCTGATGTCTACCTAATTTAGAAGTGAATTCAACCATTGTTCATTCTTTCCAAGCTAGTATGAGTGTGAGTCAAGACCTTTATGTGAAATATTAATGTAAGAGTCATTTTATGAGAATGAAGTGAATGTGTGTAAGTCATTTAGATTTTAAAGTTTGTTAATTAACTACATAATTAACTTTCACATTGGTGCAACACCCCAAATTTTTAGTTTTCATTTCCATTTTTAGCTTTAACATTGTTTATTTTACCCTTTTCCTAGTCAAGAAAACACTATCTGAGAGAGTTTAGAGAGTTGTGGGTGAGTGTACTAAAGGGAACCATCCATTAATCTAGATATTATCTTCAAAATAAGGTCACATACACCTTGGAGAGTTTCCATTATATCAACAGGAGTGAGAACAAAGTATAGGTTCTTTCAGGGTGCACTTTTGAGTGATAACAATTACATGCACCTTAATGGGGAGATACATGTGAGAAGAGAGACAAAGAATCAATGGTAATCTCTTGTGAGATAAACTACGTAGAAACTTTCAATTTGTAAATAAAATTAGTAGGTGTAGATATTCAAATCTATATTTTACATGTTAAACTAGTCTTGTACACTTGATAATTATCACTTTAGGCTCTACCCTCCAGTTCTTGAATTTCTTACTACCACAAGGCTCACATTTGCCATTTTATCACTTAATTTTTTAATCTTATGATTAAAACCTATTATTATAATTTCATAGATCACATGTAGCTCATAGTATGCTTAAACCCTAATATATATCTTTCATTATCAGTTATAGAGCTTTAATAATTCTCTATTCTCTAGTCCAATAAAATTTAGATATGGATATTAGCAAAGATGCTAGTGTCCCAATTTTAATGATATTATTGGCACCTTAAAAACACTAAAATTTACAAATATTTTGATATACATGTGTCTACCTATTTATCTTAATTAACCATTCATAAGATTCTTTTCAAAACTTGTTGTATAAATACAAGTCAAATACTATTCATTATCATCAAGTACTTTTCAAGCACACATTTAACACTTACCAAGAAAAAACACATCTTAAGTTAAAAATGGTCCCTTATTATTCCATATTTCAATATAATTTATAATAATAGTCTTTTTATAGGTCTTAAGGTTTCAAAAAGTATCCCATGAGCAATATTTGTCAAGTTGCAAGTTAGATCACTACATGCACTCATATGTAACATATCACACCATTATTCACATGTAAACCCACAGATAGGGGAGAGCTACATGTGTGTAAGGACCTCTTCAGAGTATTAGATATGTAGGCAATGCTAATTGATAGATAGGTATTTGAAATCAACTCAACTTCACTTGAGCCTACTAACCCCTACTTACTAACCCCTACTTTCAAGATGGCACTCCCTAATTGGAGGATCTAGGGTTTTGAGTAAAAAATGATATTGAGAACCTATGCATGCGATCTAAATAAATAATATAAAAGGTGAAAATAAACCATAATATGTGTAATTGTAATTTCTAAAAAATATCCAATATTTTGCACATGACACTAGTGGCAAGATTAGAACACTAGAATCGATGCTAGTGTCCATAGAGTAACGTAGGTGTTTAGACTGACATAAAACAAATATTTAGAATTTGATGACTAGAACCAAATATTTAGATAGTCCATTTCCACACCTACACTAATTATACCTACCTACACATTTATGTATAAACTATGTATTATTTCTTCTTTGTGTTTAAGAAATTAAATTACTGTTTGGCATTGTAATTTCTATATTTAGCATATTTTCATAATTCAACACTATAATTGAATATTGTGAATCTAAATTATTTAATTGGATTTATTTCTAGAATATTATTTTCTATAGTTTATTAGGTTATTATCCTTACCTTTATTTATAAAAAGGGTTAAATATCAATAATGGTCATGCTAAAAAACTTGGTTTTATCTATTTAAACTCTGGTATGAAAAAACTACTTAGCGGGTTGAGTTATCTCAGTAGACTCCTTAACATGTTGAGTGTTTGGTGTCAACTCTTGTGGCACAGAGATTGAGGAGGGTTTAACATTGTTAGTATGATTTTAGGTGATAACATCTTTATTTTGGTTATTTTTATGCCCCCTACATTTTTCCACCCTTATTCATGATTGGTCTTAAAGTTATCAGTAGCAGACTTAGGCATTGGTTTGTTGTGAGGTAAATACAACGAGCAATTATTTATCTTGTGATAAGTAGCTTGAAAATGAAAAAAAGTGTTGGGAAAGCTGATATACAAAACACACTGAGAATGATAAGAATTATCAATCTGGATATTAATAAACTCTTTAAGGTCTTTGGATAATCAACTTCAACACAAACCCTTTTTTGAGGAAAAGTCAAATAGAATCGAGCAGGTTCATGGAAAATTAACCACCCAATAGAGGACAAAATTTGGTTGATGAAATGCCAAAAAGGCAATGTTAGATTGATAAACGTGACCCAAATGAGGATTTTAAGAGAAGTGTGCTCTGAAATAACAAAATATCTCATCCAAGTTGAAATAACCATAAGGGAGTTGTGAACATACTAGGTGGAATATTTATTCATAGTCACTTTAGCATGGGTAGGGTTATCAAAACACAATAATAAGAAAACCTTGGTCATATTTTGGACACTTTCAAGTTTGATACAATGAGCAATCCAAACTTGAACACAAGATTTTAACATACTTCTAGAGGGAACGTGACCAAAAAATTAGCCTATTAAACATAATTATTCTAACCATTGGCAAGTAGATTTAAACTTATGAAGATGTAAAATAACATTAGGCTAAGATTATGTAACTCATTGAAGACTTTGGGTTGGGTATGAACTTCCTTGGATGTTTTAATGGAGATGACATTGCTCAGATCTCCACTATCTCCCATCGTAGCTTAAACAACTAGATATAGTGGAGAAGAGGCCATAATATAGGCTAAGCTCACCCTAGGATGAGGCTCCCTATAGGGTAAATAAATGATACTATCCCTCAAGATCTAGAAAGTACCGTGGAGTGAAAAATTATAGACAAGGAAAAAATAATAGCAGCATACATAAAGTAAAACCTTAGCCTTTATACACTTGTTTTATATTAGAGAATTTTTAATTTTAGTGGGATTTGACGTGTATTCAAAATTCATCTCAACATGACCTCCATAGGTATTAATTAGAATAATGACATTGTTTTTATCATGTGTGTGATGTATATATGCCTATTTGAAATTGATTTGGTCTATATGTTTTTAAGTAATCTCAAGATGACTTCCATGATTAGTCATTATAATAACGACATTTTTCATCATATATGTTGATATCTACATATAAATACAAATATTTGAAATTAAGCATCATAAATATGTAAAACATAATAAATAATGCTTAATTAAATGTTTAATCAAAATGTAAGTAGGTAGAGGGAATAAAAGGCTCTTAAATTGTTTAGATATTATCATTAAATATTTGGTTGTAATCTTAACATAGAAATGTGAATCAAAAGCTATTTGGCATGTCACTATAATTTTGAACCTAAACATAGCAGTAATCCAAGACCATATGGATAGTTTTGTAAGGATTGTATGGTCCTAGTTTAATTGTACAAACTTGATAAGTATCTAAATTGCAACTTGCTTGAATGTTTGTCACATTTATATATAGATGTTTACCTCAAATCATGCCCTTTTAAAATATGTAAATTTTAAATGAATAAGGATTTGGTTTATGGATATGCATGTTAGGGTTACCTGCTAGCATGAACTAGCTACCCCTTCTAATTTGGTATACCCCTTAAAGATAGCAAATATGTTGATAAACAAAAATTGCATAAAAATAGGTCCAATAAAATACTCTAAAAATATTCCAATAGTAATTATTTATAAGGATTAGATTGTATTTGAGAATTGATTTGTGATCAAATGAGCCTAATCATTTATGTATTTGTAATGACAATAATTCAAACTTTAGTGAGATTTGCACATATGCCAACTTCCAATAGCTAGAAACATGAAAGGTGGAAAGGGGCAGAGGGGTTCACCCATTAAAAAGGGAAGCACAATAAATAAGTCCAAGTCCATATGACTAGTTTTTCGTGGGATGAGGAAACATCAAGAAGGCTATGGGGGTTAGCACAATAATGCATGAAAGAGGGTTTAAAACTTTAGAAGTGTAGACATTCATATTTGGTATTAAACACTTGATAATGTGAGATTTAGCCAATATTTAATGTACTTGACTTATGCATACATACATAACTCTTTTTTATAGTATTATTTGGCCATTCATCCATATGTGGGATTGACCTTCCCAAATTATCATTATTGTTACACAAGATTTCCCTAGTCTTTGATTGAATAACTAAATATCATTCTTAGACTACCTCCTAATCTCATATCATTGTTCTTGTTCTTTGGATATTTTTCTACTTCCTTAGATAATTTTTCCATTGTGACCTATCCATTTAGGTTAGACATGTCTATGCACCCTTTAACGAGTATTTTACCAAATTTAAATTTCTCATATGGGTTAGTTTGTACATTTTGCATGTTGGTTTAGAGGAAATTACCCAAAATGTCAGCTATATAATAATGCCAAATATAAGCCTATTGATCATATATTACACATCTATCTATCACTAGTGTTTTAACTTTTTTAGGATTAATATGACCCTAACAACATATAATTGATTGAATATTCAAATTACTTAAGATATATAATCTTTATACAAATACAAATGTAACTGGATAAATATAGTAACTTGTTATTCTTGGAAAACACTAGGAATATAATTCACTTATCTTGTTTCAAATGAATGCAAGTCTTTAATAGGAACATGGTCATTAATAATTAATTAGAATAGGCCTGTGAATACTCAGATCTAAAAACAAAGTGTTTGTGTAATCCTATACAAGTTCACACTTCTCTTGATACTTGCATAGTGTAAAACCAAATGCTAGATTATAGAACCATTTGTGTTAATTATGATAATTATGTGACAATTCTGGAAGATGCATCTGGGTCTGATGAGGGTTCTTACATATTCATATTCTTTCAATTAGGTGAAAATAACTATGTTTACCTTCTCTTTTGCTTCAAAACACTATTACTTTGCATTATACAATGAGACGACTGTGAATGGGAAAAAAGGGTAAAAGGGATGGGTTAAGCTAGCCTCAGACGCCCCTATGACCAAGTGTTGTTTACATAGCCAATACTCAAAAGAGGGAAGTCAATACATGTGTAGTTCTCCCACCTAAGTGAGCATGTGCAATCCTATGTAATGTTAGTATGTTGTGTAATCCTGCGTATGAATTTCAACACTTGACAACATCTAACTGAAATTGAAAATAATATTAAGGCACAACTCTAGGTTTTTTCCTTTGAGGGGTTTTATATTTTTAAGAATTAGGAAGTTCCTCTCAATGTGCAAATGAAGTTCTAGTGTCACTTTGATATATTTCTATATGGGTAAATACTTATGCTTGATATGTTTATATCACTGACTCTTTGGGTAATTTCCTTAGAACTGACATGTGAAACATATTAGTTGACCCTTTTTACTAATTTGAATTTTAGGAACTATCCATTAAAGGGTGGTGCCACTATCTAATGAAATCAGACATGTCCAAGAGACATGAGTAGTGATTTAGGATCATGGAGACAATATGAAAATGATGTTTGTCAAATTTAGCAGAACTAAGAAGAGCTTACATGTAATAGAAATGAAAACTTGGAATGGTTAGGCCAATATAAGAGTAAATGGCTATGAGGAATGGCAAATAATAGTCATGTATGTGAGCATAAGTCAAGTAGGTCAAGGTTTGGTTAAATTACACATTGTCAAGTGTCTAATTTCAAACATGAGTTTCTAAATTTGCATCCCTTCTATTATGGTAATGAAATTTATAGAATAAAAGGATAGAAGGTGACAACTAAGGATAACCATGATAGGTTTGGTCAAGAATGTATCATGTGTTGTGCCTTACTCCATGCAAACCTGTAATGAAACATACAGAATTCAATTTTTACCTATGATGTAAAATCAACAAGTAACTACATTGAACATATGTGAAATATAATATAAAGGAACAAACACACCCGTGTGCATGCAAACCAAGCTTATCATATGGAAATTTATCTTTTGGATATAATGGAGAATGGGGTGATCATACCCCACTAAAAATAATTATGTAAACCCATGGGTTGAGTTGAGTATGCCCCAACCCTCATTTTGAATTGAGAAGTGCCTAAAAGTTATGTTATGTTGTTTAACCCTAAAAATCTAGATTGGGGTTATAAAAGGTTAAAAAGAATAGAGATAGCCTAAGGTACAAGGTAATAAACTATCTTTATACAAGACCAATTAGATGTTAAAATCAGATATAACATATGTTAAATTCATTAAATTAAGATAGGCTAAAAATAATAAGTATAATTATGCTAGATATGTAAATGACAAAGAGATAATATACTTAGTTGGTTTTAATGTTGACACAGTTATGGATTTAGAATAGGCAAGAAGTAAACTATAATATGATTCTAGAATAGTCATCAAATTCTATATTGAGTGCCTTTAGAGATGTGAACATTAGTATCGGCCTTCAATGGTTACATCGATGCTACTATCTAAACTTGACACAAGTATCTTGTATGCCTGATAAAAAAACATACAACCACCTAGATGCTTTTGTGATTGTCTTTGCTTTTAATCTAGTTTATTCAAATATGGGTCATGTATTATTACTCATGAAATTGTAAAAACCTAATTCTTCATCTTCATAGTGACCCTAGGGGAAAATGGGTTAGTGGGCACACGGTGTTGAGCTGACCACAAAGACTCCTTTATCAATGAGCATTGCCTACATAGCTAATACTTTGAAGAGGTCCTCTAACTAATGCAATTATTCCCTATATGTTGAATTATGTGTGAATTATGCAATATGTGGAAAGCAAGTACAATAATAACCTAGCTTGTAAGTTGGAAAATATAGCTCTTAGGCTAATCCGTCAGTACTTCAGACATGTGTATGTGTTTTCACTATGACTAATATAGAAATAGGAGAAAATAGGGAAGTGTTTCTCACTTGAGTGCTTGATTGAATATTTTGATAAGTTGCCTTAGGTCTTTTCTATGTTTTCCCAAGTGAGGAATGAATGAGGGTTGATATTGTATTTATATCAACTTTGGAGAAATAAATCACATTAATGCACTTAGGCTGACCATTAAGATACATTTAATTTGCAAATTAGATGGAATTAGGGCACTAAACACTTGTGCTAGAGCATGACACTTATGTCGATGTAGGTGTCTATCTAGGACGCTAGTGTCTAAGGTATAATAAAGTAGGTACATACTCATAACTTGTAGAGGTGGAAGATAAGCAAGTTTTAAGCATTCTAGGTAAGATAAAAGGTCTGGGTGATCAACATAAGACTAGCCAGACCAAGAGATAGGCCAAGGGGCACAAGATAGAGTAGGTGTGAGACTTCTAAAAGTGGGAAAGGTCCAAAATTGAGAAGAACAACCAAGGTCTGAGTTTGCCAAGTGTATAAGACTAAGGTGTTATATAATCCATAAATATCATCTGCATTTCCCCCCCTTTAATCTAGTAATGGAGTTGTTGGTTTAAAGGAGAATAAATGCATACATGGTTGTGTATAACACCCCTTGCCTTTACATGAGTCTAACTTGAGTGATTTGCTAGTGATTGACCTACAACCAAGAGCATGTTATAATACATAATCACTGTATATAATCTAAAATTGAAAGTATTAGAATATTGTAATTGAAAGAGCAATGTTTAAAAGCACACCTATGTTTCGATGTAACCACCTTGCCTATTGGAAAGTTTATTTAAAAGATGTATGATTTTAAGGCTTTGAAATTGAGACTAAGACTAACATATATATAAATCTATAAATTACATATATCTAAGGAGATAGAGATAAAAAGAGATTGAAAATCACACATCCTTAACCTTGGAGAAAAGGTGAGTTTTCACCTGACAGTTGAGATTAGCTCAATTGTGGAACCCAATTATAGTTATAACTTGGTGCGTATAAGTGAACAAAGTCAACTCATACTATCAAACTGGTGAGTTTAGATGATATAATCAAGTCCAACCTAAAAACTTAGAAAGATTGAGGGATTCAATCATCTCAACCATACCCAAAACAAACCAACTACTACAATAGATTAGCTCGATACAATCCATAAAAGTCCAACTGAGTGGGTGATGACAGTCCTTAAGAGTGTTTTGAAATATGAAACTAATTTGGATTTTTCAATATTATATGCATATTGCATAAAATATGTACCTTATATATGTCTTATGATGAAACTATGTATAACAATAGTACCAATGCAAATAATTCTATCATAACTGTGAATTTGAATTATATAACTGTGTCATTTGGCCAATCCCAAAAAAAGTGTAAGTGTGGAGAACATGCTTCCAAAGAATGCCCCCAATATATATGGAGGAATCTAAAAACTTAAATAAGTGGCAATGTGGAGGACATGTTTCAAAAATATGCCCCCTCATAATCTGGAGATGTTGAATATTGAATAAGTGTGGAGAACATGCTTCCAAACCATGCCCCCATTGAATCTGAAACTATGAATGTGTGGAAGCCATGCCTATATGAGATTCTCCCATTGAATCTTAAAATTGTGCCACCATGAATAAAATTTGGAGAACATGCTTCAAAATCATTCCTCCACTGAATATAAAATTGTGAATGTACTGAATAAGTTTGGATAACATGCTTCCAAAGCATGCCCCCACTAAATCTGAAAACTATGCCAAATGTGGAGAACATGCCTCTATGATGTTCCCCCACTAATATGCCTCCTTTTTGAGGTGAGGGAAGAATAGAAACTATTAGTTACCTCACCTCAAAAGGATAAGACAATTGTATAATTTGTAAATGGAGCTATGTAGCATATGTAAAAATATGTCTAGGTAAATGTCACATTGAATCACATAGAACAATGTGATCACATGAAGGCCTAAGATACATGATAAATATCATGACAATGTCTAGATAATAATAGTATAAGCTCAACAAGAAAATAAGCACACACACAAAAGCACTCAAATCAAGTCAACATACAATGGTCCTGGGAGACCACAAACAAGGGGCATGTTCAAATGTTGTACAATTGAAAGGACATAACTTAATCAAATTTCCACAAAATTAAGAATAACATATTCAAATTTCCATACAAAAAATAATGACATATTCAAATTTAAAATAACACATATAGAAGAACGGGGTTCATAAATAAAGGAGCATATTCAAATGCTCGAACAAGTAAGACAATATCAAGGCAAGATACTCAAAGAAGTGCATAAAAGAAATCATAAGTAACCAACATAAACATATCATAGTATCCTATGGATCAAATATGTTAGCAAAAAATGTCAAGTTCATATCATATTAAGTACCATGTGAAATATTTAACCATAGATAAAGGCATGTGTAAGTACATATAAGCTCAAACATGATAATGAAAAGTGACCATCAAATCATATAACTTGTATATATCAAGACCATAGAAGTAGATGCCCCAAATGTCCACATGACATGAGTAGAGGGAATACCCAAGAACTAAAATAGGAATATATCATGTATTTATGTATGCATGTATAACATTGAAATAGAAGTGTGGCACACATATGTATGCAAAAGTAACTAATATGCCATCCATCAACATATAAATAACACATAGAGGCCAAGGAGCTAATAGAACATGTTTATGCTGGAAATATTTTTGGAGTTTTTGAATGTTTTTTGATTTATTTGTTTTGGAATTTTTTGAATATGTGAAAAGAAATAACTATCTTATGATCTCATCCAATGGATGATCATAGATATCTCCCCTCTGGGAATTTGGTGAAATAAACTGGTGGTATTGGCAAGGAAAATGTGTATATATAATCTATCAAACTCTGTGGTTTCTTTGAAGTAGTAGTAATAGGAACATGTTTAGGTGTGCTTGATATATTCATATGGTATGTAGTAGAATCATAGTGTATCATGCTCTTGTGGTAAGTTTGTCAATGTTGTCTTTGTTTGAGAGATATTTTACTTTATTTCTTGTAACCATGATTTTTTGAGTTTGGCATTATATTTGGTAAAAGAATGGACTAATATGTAGTACAATGGAGCATGATTTTGATCCAATTTCGACATTATATTGGATAGATCCAACATATAAATCAAATGTATTAGCTTTATTCACATGCTATATGTCAAAAATGAAAAGAATTCCCAAGTACATACATTGAATTCACAAGTTGGGTCAACTACGATATTTTTACCTTGCTTACCTTCTATGCAATGTTTAATGATTTTATAGTCTGAGGAATGATTGCTAATTACTTCATATGAAGGCACACATTTTACATTATCCTTTGGATGCATTTCTTATTTTTTTGGTAAATGTTTTGTTTGTATCATGTTTTGTTCCTTTTGGTGTTTATGCAAGAGATATTGAACTATTTGTTACTTTTTCTTGGATTTGCTTCCATTTATAGGTTATTGTTCATTTTCATTAACAAAATGGATATGCCTTTTTGAATGATTTGCATTAGTATTGCCAATATATCCAAATCTTTGATGGTCATTCTGATCAGACGTGGAAATAAGATGAGTGATGCCTTGGGAACTTTTTCCTAAGCCTTGAACATTATAACCAAAGTTATATAAATATTTCATTCAAAAACCATATTGTCTAGAAAAATAGAGTATCATTTTTTAGAGGTAAATTAGTGTCCTTTTCTTGATCTATTTTTTTTGTTGATCCTTTTTTGCTCTATGTTTGATATTTGAAACTAATTTTACTCTAAGTTTATTTTCAGTAACTACATTTGTTTTTTTACATGTGATTTAGGATAGGTAATCATAATGTGAATGGTTTACTTTGAGTGACGTATCAATTATAGGACCACCACTACTTTTGTGACTTTATATTTTGTTCTTTAATGCAAATAAATAATATGTATGATGCCCATGTGTTCTATGATATGCACATTAGTATTTGGATCTCCTTATGGGATGTGGAAGAGGTAATTTGATCATTTTGTTTCAAATCATGTCCCTTAGGATTTCACTTGGACTCTTAGTAACCTTTTGGTCACTTTTAAAATCACTTATTTTGGATGTATTTTGTTGTAACTTTGAAATTAGATAAGAAACCTTATTTGTCATAATATTTATAGTGGAAGATGAAAACACATGATTAAAACTAACATATGTGGGGTTTTGCATGTACACAATCTGATTTCTTAACTCTTTTATGAATTTTCTCATACTGGTGATTTGATCTTTTAGGGTTTCACAAGCACAAACCCTAGGTATTTCAAGTTGATTTCCTTCATTTGAAATTAGAGGATGGGCCACCTTACCCTTTGGATAAGTTATAGCTTGGGCCTGGTTAGAGGGATGAGAGCTATAACCCTCTTTAGGGTTAAGAGGAACAAGAGGTTCCTTTGTATCCTTTTTAAATGTTTTGAAAATTGATATGAGAACAGGGTAAGAAAGACTCACAAATGCTAGGGAGAAATCAATCATGATATAGTGAGGATATAAATTTTTTTATAAAAATGGAAGATTTTTTAGAAAATATGAGATGCTTTTTTCTATAAAAATAGGAAATGAGATGAACCCAAAAAAAATAAGAAAATAAAAGTACAGTGTATGGCCTATAAGTCTAACTTTACTAAAAATAATAAAATACTAACTTTGACAAATATGTATAATATTTTGGAAGATAAAAAGATTTTTGTCTATATAAATTTAATTATGAAAAACCTTAGATAAATTTGAAATTTGATCTATTATGAATCATACATTGGAAAAACAATGGAGAATGTTTTACAAGCAAAACCCTAAAATATTCCTTATAAAGAATCAAAAGTTGTGATACAACAAGAATTTATTTTAGAGATACGAGAGAGGTTTTTGAATAAAATATTATTTTTGATGAAACCCAAAAATTAATTGAAAAATAAGTACACCATTTGACTTGTATGCCAACATTTAATAAACATAGAAAATTGTAAAAATTCAAAAATCCATACCGAATTTTGGTGAATAAAAAGAGGTTTTTAGTATAACAACCTGAGTAGAAAATACCTTTAAGGAATTTTAAAATGAATCTATTTAGAATTTAAAATGCATCAATCAAGGATGAATCCACTTGTAAGCATATTCAAATAAAGCCCTTATGACTAGAAGAGGGTAAAACCATAGGGAAAAGTTTTAGATTTGAAAATCCATCACAACAAGTTGAAACCCTAGGAGGCTTAGAAGCCCTAGATCAGGACTTTTTTACATTCACATGGCTTGGGTTTGCCAAAATTTTAACCCTAAAAATCTAGATTGGAGTTATCTATGGTTAAAGGGGATATAGATAACCTAAGGTACAAAGGTGATAAACTATCTCTATAGCAGACCAATTAGATGTTAAACTCAAATATAACTTGTGTTTAATTCATTAAACTAAGATAGGACAAAAATAGTAAGCACAACTATGATATATATAGAAATGACAAAGAGATAATATACTTAGCTAAATTTGATGCTGACATAGTTCTAGATCTAGAACAACTAGGAAGTAGACTGGAAGATGATTCTAGAATAGACACAAAATTTTGGATTGAGTGCGTTTAGAGCTATGGACACTAGCGTCAGCCTTGGATGATTACATCGATGCTACTATATGAACATGATGCAGATATATTGTACATAATACCTATTGAAAAAAGATACAACCACTTGAAAGCATCTATGATTGTCTTCACCTTAGCTTTAGTGCATTTAGATTTAGGTCATGGATTGTCACTCCTCATGAAATTGTAAAACCCTAGTTCTTCATCTTCATAATGACCTTGGGGGAAAATGGGTTAGTAGGCATGTGATGTCAAGTTGAGCCCAAAGACCCCTCTATTAATGAGCATTGCCTACATAACCAATACTATGAAGAGGGCCTCATAATGATATAGTTCTCCCCTACATGTTAGCTTGAGTGTGAATCATGTAATATGTGGAAATCAAGTACAACAATGACCTAGCTTGTAACTTGGAAAATATAGCTCTTGGGCTGCTCCTTTAGTACTTCAGACCTGTGTATGTGTTGTCCTTATGATTGATATGTGAATAAGAAAAAATAGGAAAGTTTTACTCACTTGAGTGATTGATTAAATGCTTTGATAAGTTGTCTTAGGTATTTTATAGGTTTTCCTAGGTGAGAAATGAATGAGGGTTGATCTTGTATTTATATCAATCCCTTTGGAGAAATAACTTGCATTAAAGCACTTAGGATGACCATTAAGATACATTTCATTTAAAAATTAGATGACTTTAGGGCACTAGACATTTGCATTGGAGCAAGACACTTATGTTGACATAAGTGTTTGTTTGGGATGCTAGTGTCCAAGGAGCATGAAAGTAGGTATAGACTCAAAACTTTTAGAGGTGGAAGATAAGTAATTTTTAAGCATTTTGAGCAAGATAAAAGGTCTGTATCATCAACATAAGATTGGTCAGACCAAGGGATAGGCCAAGGGGAATAAGATAGAGTAAATACGAGAATTTTGAAAGTGAGAAAGGTCCATAACTAAGAGGAACAACCAAGGTCTGAGTTTTCCAAGTGTACAAGACTGAGGTGTTATATAATCTATAAATATCATCTACATATGCATAACTTAAGCTCCACACAACTCCAATAAATCTATGTAAATGGAAACCATTGTGGGTTCCAATAAATTGGAATAATGCCTGAGTAATGCTCGAGAGTCTATGTAAATATTTTTGAATCATCCATTGCAGACATATTGTATGATTCAATTTGAGTAATTACTAAGTATAATTTATTATTTGAAATAATCCCAAGTGATATTGAGCAAATAATGACATCAGTTGACATTTCATCTAGTAATCTAAGTAATTTAGGTAATCTAAGTAATATGAGTCATATATCTTGTGCCAACATATCATGATATTTTTGAAAATGTGACCATATTTTGTGCATATGCCCCCAAGGCAATAATCTATGTAGGTTGAATACTATAATATGTGTAATAATATCACAAAATATGTGAAATTTGTGACATACATTACACATATGCCCCAAATTTGAGTCAAAATTACCATGATCTAAGTATAGCTCATAATAATCTAAAGTAATATGTGCCATTTTGAAGTATTATATGCCCAAAATTTGAATTTCCTATAAATGTGAAGTCTTGATCTCTAAGATAAAAAATTATGTATGCCCCCCTTTTGAGGTGAGGAACATAGCGTGTGAATTACTCATCTCAAAAGAAAGAGTTAGACGCATCATGTTATATAGCAAAGATATAATCAATGTAAAACATATATTACATGTCTATAATATGTCATCACAGTAAGAATAAAGCATCTGAGTATATATGAAACATGTATCATAAGCATACAAGTGTCATGGTAAGATATATATAACAATGAAAAACACAGTGAATAAGCAAAATAGAAATGATCATCCATAAACTGAGTAGTAACTACATATAAAAGTGCATGATATGTATCATGGCACCACAAATAAGAAGAAGAGTGGGTGATATAGATCATGACACATGAAAGCTCAACAAATAATCCTATATGTCTCCACATGTAGCAAATAGAGTAAAAAAATCACACATGATAGCATGGGTATGATATACATAATAAAAGACATGCAATAACACTCAATGTCACACAAGCTTGGGGCCACACACAATAGACAAAAAAATGTCACATAAGGCTCAGGGCTACATACAATAAACCAATAAAATTCACATAAGGCTCAAGGCCACACATAATAGACAAACAAATGTCATACAAGGTTCAGGGCCACATACAATAGAAAATCAAATGTCACACAAGGCTTATGGTCACACATAATAGACAAATAAACATCATACAAGGCTCAAGGCCATTGTATATATTCAAATCTAAATTTACATGTTTAGAGTTTTGTATACTTGGCCAATATTATTTATGGCTCTATCCTTTAGTTCTTGACCTACCTTGCAGCCAAAAGGCTCACATTCACCATCTCATTATGTCTAAATGCTTATCTTATAGTTTGCTCCTGATATTTTGATTACCCAAATAACCTATAGCCTAAAATATGCTCAAACCATGATATATATGCTTCTCTATCAGTTACAAAACTTCAACAACTTTCTATCTTCTTGGACAATTACATTTAGATTTGGATACTAGCATCGACGCTAGTGTCCTTGATCTAACACATGTTCGTACCTTACAAAAGTTCAAATTTGAAAATCTTTAAATATGTATGGGTTGGCCTATTTTCTTTCATTAACCATTTTGTTAGAAGCATTTCAAAAGAGGTGGTATACATATAAGTTAAATCCCACTCATTAATCATGTAGCAAGCACCTCCCAAACTTACACTATACTATTAAAAATCAATCACACAACTAAGCTATTATATACTATTCTTTCCTATTTCCAAATCAGTCATAGGAGCAATCTTATTGTAGGTTTGAAGCATCAAGAGAATAACTCATGAGAAGTTTTTTCCAAGTTACAAATTAGATCACTACATGCACTCACATATAGCATATTACATAATTGTTCACACACAAGCCCACATAAGGGGGAGAATTACATCAATTTGAGGCCCTCTTTAGAATATATGGCTATATAGATAGTGCTCATTGATAGAGGGTCTTTGAATTTATCACAACTTCACTTGATCCCACTAACCTCCATTTTTCAAGGTGGCATGCCCTAATTTGAGGATATATGGCTTTTATCAAAATACTGATATCCAAAACCTATGTGCACAATCTAAATAGATAATATACAAGGTGACAGTAACATCTAACATGCACAAGTGGAATTTACAAAAAAGAGTTTGTACTAAGATCTTGATAGAATCATTAAAATCAAGACATTAGCATCAACACTAGTGTTTATAAGGCAACATAAGTGTCCAAGCTAATAGAAAATAAATATCTAGAATCTAATTATGAGATCTAGATCTTTAGATAGTCCACTTCTACCCCTGTACTACTCATATCTACCTACGCATCGTTATATAAGCTACGTAAAATTTCTTATTTCTATTACTATTATCAAATATTGAATGTTGTACTTTCCATATTTGGCATATGCTTAGATTCAATATATCTCATCATAATATCAGTAGAATCTAAATTCACTTAATTGGCCTGATTTTAGAGTAGTTTACTCTTTAGTTGATTAAGCTACTCTTTTTCATATTAAGCCTTGTTTCCAAAAAAGATAAAACATTTGGTGAACCTGACCTCTAAGTCTTTTTGTGCAAATCCTAGCTTGCCCTAGGGTTTTCAACCTTCTAAGGTATTTTCTTATTGTAGTTATTCAAATCTAGATTTATCTTTCCATTATATTTGGCATCTTTGTTTTCATTTATAAGTAATGAAAAATGTCAAGAAAGATCATTTTAAAATGGAAGATAAAGAAGCATTAATCTATCATCTAAATATAATTAATTAATTAATGCATTCTTTCATGTTATAAAAGAAGAAATCAATAAACATGCTAAGTGTCACACATCCACATCCAATAATGGTAAACTTTTAGATGGTACAACTATTGCTACATCTTCTATGAGAATAATTAATATTTAAAATTAATTACCAATTTCAATGCCTACATCAACACAAGTGGCATTTTCATCCCCTTTAGTGGCTTTGCAAATATCAAATCTAAGTCCCAATGGGTCTACTGTGTAAAATCTTCTTTAAGTTGTTTGGGCTTTGGAAGATAAGGTTATAAATATTGAATAAAATTATTTCAAATCAACTCATGTTATTGATTCACAAGATGTATTACATAATCCTATAACACATGAGATATATTTTCATCCTTTGCCAATTGATTTTTTAACACCCAAGTTCACACTTTATGATGGAAAGGGTGATCCTACATAGCATCTTTTATCTTTCTATGAAACATCCCTTGATTATGCATCAAATGAAAACCTTTTGACCAAATTATCTCCAAGAATTCTAAATCACTATGCTTTAAGATGGTTCTATGATCTACCAATATAATTAGTAAGAGCATTCAAGCCTTTGGCAGATCAATTACTTACAAATTCCTCAATCAATATTACTGAAAATATGTCATATGCAGAAATTGCTAAGATCAAACAATGAACCAATGAGCCTATTATTGAATATGTATTGAGGTATAAGACAATGTTGGCCAAAATGACAAATCCAATGGCAGATAAAGAACTTCAAGATATCTTTGAGAAAATTTTACTTTCTGCTTTACATGAATCTATTATTTTAAGAAGTTAAAATATTTTGATGACTTATGCCATAGTGTTCATGATAGAGAAATGAAACTTATTTCATTGAAAAAACTTACATTTGTAGCAAACACACCAACTACATCCACTACCAAGTTTCATATCAAACCAAGCTATAAGGTAAATCCTACTTAGGATAAAAAGGAAGCAACTACAATAGTTAATATAGCATCATAATAATATAATCAAATTATCTTATTAAATTCACCTAAGAGATAATTTACATGATTACCCGAGTCTCTAACTTCACTCCTTCCAAAGTTAGTGGAGTGTCATATCATATCTCTCCCTCCTCCTATGGTGGTTGATATGAATTTACATCTACTAAAAGGATATGGCACAAAAAATTATTGTGACTACCACCAATGTGTTGGGCATTCTACAACTAAATGTTTCAAATTGAAGCACAAGATACATGACCTTATTGATAATGACCACCTCACCTTTGAGGATTGTCCAAAGGATTCAGGATCACAACCTAATGATTGTCAAAATTAAAAGATATTCAAGAATCAATTACAAGATCATTCTAAAGAAATGGTGGAAGTGAAAATGGCATATAATGCACATCCTCCTCAACCACATTATGTGCATCCATTAAATGGGATTATTGGTAAACTTACATAAGATATACCTCCTATGGTTCAAAGGCCTTCCATTCATTTGATGATAGTGATATTATTGATAATGGCTCAGATCTTATTTCTTTATTTATTAGAGCACATATTGATCATAAACATATACATAATGTTATGGTTGATAATGGTTCTAGTGAGAATTTATGTATCGTGACATTACTCACACATTTAAGATACACACAAGATGATTTATTCCCTTTGATCAAGATGGTTAAATCATTTGATACGAAGGCACAAGAAGTTTTGGGTGAGATTGATTTACCTATATAAGTTAGTCCAACACATGTGACCACAACATTTTTAGTTATACCACATATGGGAGTTTTAAATATGTTATTGGGATGACCTTGGATTCATAAGCTCCATGCATTACCTTCCACAGTGCATGGTTGTATTAAATATATTCATGCCAATAGGGTAATTATTATTTTAGGGATTTAATATGAATATCCATTGCAAGAGGCAAATTTTGTTACATAACAACTAACTATACAACCTAGTTTTAGACACTCTATTTTTATCACTTTTGTGTCAAAATTATAAAATGAAATAACTTCCCATAATTGCACACAAACTGGCTAAAATCATTTGGTCATCTAACATATAAGTTTGAATTCACTTTGGGACATACCTAGGTGGGATAAATCTCTGTATTATGTTTGTTTAATTATCATTCTAGTTATTTTTTTGGTTAATTCTTCTGTTATGATCAATTCACTAATTATCCTTTACTAATCAATCAATGCAATTAACTCCCCTTAGTTAAATCATTCTTCTAATGAAATTTCCCACATTGTATTAATTAAATTGATATTTGATTGATTGAATTAATCATTCTTCTAACTTTAATTCTATGCAAATGGATTTATAATTTCCTTTAAATTATTAATTCTTCCTTTTTCTTCTCCTTCTAAAGGTCATTTTAATTTAAGAAAGAATCTTGAGATCCTATGGAATATCATTTTGTGAGCCCACCAATTAATAAATGAATTAATTGAAGGATTATTCTCTAACATTCATTTTTGAGACAAGATGAAGGGCCCTTAATGAATATTGTGAGATATTTTAAAGAACACTCTCAACCCTTCATCTTGAAAATAAGATGAAGGTCCCTAAATGAATCTTGTGAGATATTTTATGGAGTACTCTCAACCCTTCATCTTGAAAATAAGATGAAGGGCCCACATTGGTTATCCATGCACTTTCTTGAGAATGATTCCTCACCTTTTATCTTATAAATAAGATAAAGGGACCACATTGACTCTCACAAAGATATTTTTAGGAGAATTCTCCAAATTGAGGGCTCATATTAATTTCTCTTTGATATTTACAAGAGATCTCCTCCACCCTTCATTTTGGACAAGATGAAGGGCTCATGTGATCAATCCATGTGCCTTGATGAGGATGCATTTTCAGCCATCCATCTTAGAGTCAATATGAAGGGTCCTCATTGATTCAAATTTATTATAAATATACCTCTTCTCCTTTGAAATGAACATGCTCAAATTGGACAATGAAGTGATGTCAGATTCTCAAATCTTCTTGTGAACCATCTTTTTACTCTTCATCAATTTCAACAAATCCAAAGTTTCAAATGAGACATTTCATCATTAAATGGTATTGACAAAGACCTATTGAAAATACATCTAAGCCAAATCATACACAAAGACGAGGTTTATAATGAAGGTTTACATTGTATTGATTTAATCTTAGCATTGTTATCTTAATATTTGTATGCTCATAAGGTATTAAGTGTAGATTATTAATTATTTATACTTCATTTTATCATTTGAAAATATTAAATAATTAGAACTAAGATCTAGATTCTAATGATACACTAATAAAGTTAATCATGAGCGAAAGGGTAAGTAAAAGGCAATATCCTTTCCTAGGTGACCAATACTTGAGAGGCCATTGGCTCAAAGATATATAGTATATTTTACGAGGTTATCATTTACACCTCCAAAATTTATCCAATTAATGAAAATAAAACAACATGTTTTAAAAAGGGTACAAAGACTCAAAATTATACCAAAGAAATCATAGAGCACTAAATGATGGGTTCTATGAACCTGTTTAACCCTTAATTGGATATAGATCCTAATGGGATAGATAGGGTTAAGAATATAAAAATGAATAAGAACAAGGGTTATGAATCAATATATAGTAGGTCAATTAATTATAAAACTCAGATATAACATATATTGAATTTATTATGTTGAGATAGCTAAAAACATGGAAACACAACTATTGTAGATATTATAATGATAATGAAAACAAGATTATTAACTAGTTTTGATGCTAATATAGATCTATATATATAATGAGTAAGAAGAATGGAATAATATTCTATAATAGATTCTAAATTTTGATTAAATGCTTTTGTGGCCTCAGACACATGTGTTAGTCTGGGATAATTACATCGATGTTACTATCTAGATCAAACACAGGTGTCCAATATAGAATACCTACTGAAACTAAATGAAACTACCTGGATGCTTCTAGGTTATGTGTTTCCTTTGCTTTGGTGCATTCAAATATGGGTCATATACTGTCACTCTTTGTCAAATAGGAAATCCCTAGTTCTTCATGTTCATATTGGTTGTGGGAAAAATGTATTAGTTGGTACATGGTGTCGAGTTTCTCTAAAGACCCCTCTACTAATGAACACTACTTACTTATCTATTAATGTAAAGAGGGCCTAATACTTATGTATTTCTCCCCTACGTGTTGGATTATGAGTGAATCATGTAATGTGTGATAAACAAAAACTATAGTGACCTAACTTATAACTTGACAAATATAGCTTTTGGGCTACTCCTTCAATACTTCAGGCTTGTATGTGTTGTCCCTATGAATGATATGGAAATAAGAGAAAATAATGAATATTTACTCACTTGAGTGTTTTATTGAGTGCTTTTTATAAGCTACCTTGGTCTCTTTAGGTATTCTTTAGGTATGTGCTAGGTGAAGAATGAATGAGGGTCAATGTTATATTTATACCAATCCCTTTGGAGAATATATCACATTAAAGAACTTAAGATGACTAGAGGATTACATTTAATTTTCAAGTTGGATGAATTTAGGGTACTAGACACTTGTGTTGGGATAGGAGAATTGCATCAATGTAGGAGTCTGACTAGGATGTAAGTGTCCAGGCAGTTAGAAAATAGGTGCAGGTCCAGAACTTTCAAGGATAGGAGAAGATTAGGTTTAAAAAATTTTAGGTAAGATAGCAAGTCTGAGTCATTAGAATAATATAGGTCATACTAAAATATAATCAATTAGGCACAAAGAGACTGTATGTGAGCCTTTTGGCAATGAGAAAGGTCCATAACTGAGAGGACTAACCAAAGTCTATATTTTCCATGTGTATAAGACTAAGGTGCTATATAATTCATAAATATCATCTACATATCCACTTCAACTTATACTATTAATTCATGACCACATAGTCCTATGAGGTATACATAGACTATTTTAAATTCTCTAGATCTAGATTTGGCACATATACTTTATCCATGGTAGCATGACCAGTTCATTGGACCATATTCAGAGTATAGATCACCCTATGAACATCCCTTAAATGGGATAATAGGATTACACTCTCTTTCTAAACATCTCAAAAATAAAAAAAATACAAAAATATTCAAATAAAATAGTAATACAAAAATATTTAGTATTTCACAAATTTACTAGATATTGCATATGTTGATTACTTTATGTTAGTAGATAACATATAATTTTTATACATACATACATTTAATGAGTAATTGAGTGTGATACATACTTAAATCAGATCCATAATATATGAGCATGTAAATGTTATACCTTTTCTCTTCTTGCATGACACACTACGTTGGGGGCATCTTGCTTTTATTTGATCATAATTGACATAGGATATTTTGCTAACATATGTATGTAGGGACTAGTATGCTATGATTATATTAGTTGCTTATATATTACTTACTTTATCTCTTCATATGGATTACTTGAGTGTAATTCTTGTTTGTTTCATTATTTTAATTGTGAAACATTTGAAAATTTTCCTTGCTTGTTGGCTAGGATGCCCTGAGTGTTACTTGTTTCATTCATGTGTGGACATTTGAATATGTCCTCCCCTTAAGTGTGAGCTATTTGAACATGCCCCTTTTTTGTGATCTCCTTCGACCCCTCTTTGAAAGACTCTGAGTACTCTTGTGTGTGTGCATGATTATTTATTGAGATTGTTACTTCTAGACATTGCCATGATTCATATCATACATATTAGGGCTTGTTATGATTTGTTAATGCAAACTTTATTAATATATCTACTTAAACACGATATTATTATATGCTTCTTTACTACATGATTGATACACACACACACACACACACATATATATATGTATATATATATATATGTATATATGTATATATACATATATATATATATATGTATATATGTATATATATATATATATATATATATATATATATATACATATGTATATATATACATATATACATATATATATATATATACATATATATATATATATATACATATATACATATATATATATATATGTATATATATATATATATATGTATATATATATATATATGTATATATATATATATATACATATACATATATATATACATATATATATACATATACATATATATATATATATACATTTACATATATATATATATATATACATATATATATATATGTATATATACATATATATATATATATATATATATATATGTATATATATCATGGTTATCTTATCCTTTTGAGATAAGGTGAACATCACCTTTCATTCCCTTCACCTTAAAATGGGGGGCATGTCATAGAGACATGAGTCTACATACATACTATTCATAGATTGGCATAATTTGATACCATTTACATGATTTAGATATACACTTGGGACATAATATTATACATTTGGTACATATTTGGAAGAAAGTTTTTCAGATTTGTGATACATATTACACACAAATTATAGAGTATAGGTTAAATTTTGACAAATACTTCACCTTGAAACACATTTGAGGTGCCTATTCCATGCAAATGCACCAAATTATAGATACATTATTTAAATCATACTACTATTCATACATTGACCTTACCAAGATGCATTGTTTGATCTTTTATCTACTATAACAATTGGCTCCTTTGATTAATGTGATTGAGATTCAATGCTCTCAAATGGACTTGGCACTACTTTTATTTATGATAGGTTGATATGGTTACACCATTTGACTTAGGTGAGATTGGCTAGACTATGTGTACACTTGAGTTGTGTGATTGAGATTCAATGCTCTCTTTAGAATGGTCACAGCTTACTTTCATACTAGATCTCCATTTCCCCTTTACACATTTTCAAAGTTTAGTTATGAACATATCTACAATGATTCATCTAGGAAACATCATTACTAAACCAAACTATTAAGGGTAAACATGGTTATATTGATACACACATGGAATCCTTTATTGCTCTCTTTTCTTTCAAGTAATTTCAAATTATTCATTTTTAGATTATATGCACAAATTAAACTTGTAACATGCTCTTGGTTGTAGGTCATACACGTACAAAAAATTCACATAAAGCTCAAGTCAAATCAAGGTGTGTTATACACACCATTGTACGCATTTCTTTTCATTAACCTTGTAATTTCATCCTTATGCATTACTTGATTGGGGGGATGTAGATAGGAAAATATGGATTTATATATTAAATTAGTCTTGTATACTTGGAAAATATCAATCATGGCTCTATCTTTTGATTCTTGATTTGCCTTGTATCTGAAAGGCTCATTTTCGCCATCTCACTGTGCCTAAATGGCTATCTTATAGTCTGACCATGATATTTTGATTACCTAGATCACTTGTAGCCCACAATATGTGCAAAACATGATGTATATCCTTCACTATCAGTTAAAAAACATCAATAACTTTCTATCATCCTAGACACTTACGTTTAGACTTTGACACTAGCATCAATGCTAGTGTTCCTATTCTCACACATCTATCTATACCTTACAAACACTTAAATTTACATTTTTTTTTGATATGTATGGATTGTCCTCTTTAGTTTAATTAACCCTTCTATGAGAAACATTTGAAAAGAGGTGGTATAAATATAATTTAAATCCCATTCATTAATCATCTAGCAAACACTTCTCAAGCTTACACTACACTGTTAAAAATCAATCACACAAATAAGCTATTTTACCCTATTATTTTATATTTCCAAATTAGTCATATCATCAATATTATTTCAGGTCTGAAGCATCAAAAGAACAATCCATGAACAATATTTTTTAATTTATAAGCTAGATCACTACATGCACTCACATATAATATGTTACACAATTGTTTACACACAAGCCCATGTAAGGGGGATAACTAAATTAGTTTGAGGCCCTCTTCAAAATATATGGATAAATAGGTAGCTCTCACTAAAAAAAGGCTCTTTAAGGTTAGTTTGACTTCGCTTGAGCCCACTAACTCCCAATTTTCAAGGTGACATGCCCTAATTGGAGGATCTAGGGTTTTGATCAAAAGATTGATATCAAGATCTTGTGGACACAATCAAGACTGATAATATGCAAAGGCAATAGTAACATCTACTATGCACATGTGGAATTTTTAGAAAATATTCCAAATTATGATCTAGACAATAACATTGAAATCAGGATAATAACATTGATTCTAGTGTCTAAAGGGCGATGTAAGTGTGTAGGTTGGCATAAAATAAATATCTAGAATCTGATGATGGGATCCAGATATTTAAGCAATCCACATCTACACTTGTAATACTCAGATCTATCTATACATCATTGTATAAACTAAGTACAATTTCTCCTTTGCAGTGCTATTATCAAAATATTGAATTTTGTAATTTTCTTATTTGACACATGCTTAGACTTATACTATCTCATCAAAATATTATTAAAATATAAATTCACTTAATTGGCCTACTTTTAGAGTAGCTTACTCATTTTATTAGGCTACTCTCTTTCAAATTAATATTTATTTCCAAAAAGGATTAAACAACCACACATAATGGATAAGCAAATATCTTTTAATAAGCAAAGTCAAGTAGAGTACAAATAATAAGATCAATTATGCATAGAAAAAGTAATGCTAATATACACAATCAATGAATGCCATCATTGCATATAACAAAATAAAATATCTAGTGAAATAGTTTAAGTAGTGCAAGTCAAAGCAAGTAATGTATAATCAGTGTAACGTAATGCACTATGATCAATGGAAACAATCATATAAATATAAAACATGTGTAAATTAGTAATATGCCTATGTAAAAGCACACTTATAGTGTAGGAAGGTGAATTTTGGATGTAGGAATGTCTTGCATCTATGTTTTCATGTCATAGTTGACCTGTACATCTTGCATCTCAATCATGTATACCACGAAATGCATGTGCATGGAAAAAATGGATATATAATTTGTTATATTTGATAAAGCATAAAAAAATCATTTAAACAAGAAATACATGTGATGTATAGGTCACCCACACACACACACAATTGAATACTTTACTTTTTTGTATTTTTAAGAGTATTTTAGAATGTAATGCTAACCAATTATCCTAGTGATGAGAGTTTCTAATGCAATTCCTATACCATATATGTAATCACCTACTAAATTCTATGTTAGATCACCAATAATAATGAGGTGGTCATTTATATGTCTCGTATCATATGTGTCATAATCATAAACTATTATGCCATCACCATACTATAAAATAGAGGTTTCACTCCAATAATATTCTATAATAGGATATGTAAAACCAACTATGCCATATTGTGGCACTGATTTTTTGATCTTTTATGATTTTACATATGTTACTTATTATTAGTCTCTTGAATCTTATTGGTAATTGTAGAAGAATTAAAAATAAATGTTTTCGCACTAATCGAAGAGATAGTTTCTAATTTCTTTTCTTGATTTGAAGATGTTCCATTTCTTGAAATGGAAATAGGGTCATTATTAAAATCAAATATAACATAGCCATAATATTCAATATAAAATAGTCATGATATTCAGCAAGTGGTGCCCCCATTGATTTCATCCATGATTTTCCTAATATCACTTTGTATTGAACCAAAGTAGGATCAATATGAAATATAATTGTACATGTTTTTGTGTCAAGAATTATTGGCAACTCAATAGATCTAATGCATTGCTTTAGTTCAATAATCTTATCCAAATGTTGAATGTCACACCCAAGATATTGGAGAAGTATCATACTGCATAAATTAATTTCATAAGTGGTAATAATCTCAACATTGGTGTATTTCATGCCATCTATGTGATAACTAAGAATTAGAGGCTCTTTAGAAAATGAAATTGTAACATTAATCTTCTTAGTAAATATTGATTTTGAAATTCCTTATTATAAACTTCTTTCTTAGTCAAATCTAATTTCTTAGTTTGTTCTTTCATAAGTACACTTATTTATTTATTTTATGCTTCTTTTTGTAACTTGTCTCTTAGTAATTTATTTTTTTGCAACTTCTCATGTTGTAAACTTTCCTTTAATAAATGTTCTTTTTGTAAATTATCCTTTTCCAATTTTTCTTTTTGTACTTATTTATTAGAAGATGTAATATTAACTATAAAAGGTGTGCTTGAATATGGTGGTGGTTTGATGAATGTGTCTATTGTAGGCTCATCACTACCAATAATTATTTGTATAATGTCCATGCATTTATGATAGTGTCAATGCCTAAAACTCTCACTCTGGGCAAACAACTTTTTATGGGAAGCTTTATAGATGTGGGACAAATTTGCGATCTGTAAAGCAACCTCTGGGATTTTAGAAGTTAGCTCTTCAAATCAATTGGGATGAAAAGGGGAAGAAAGAAAGTGAAAATAAAGTTGAAATAAGCTAACTAAGGGGATGCACCAGAAGTTTTAATGTATTTATTCCTAAAATTTCATAAAATAACTTTAACCTTTAAATATTACAAATAGTTTAAAAGAGTATGTGCATGATTTAAAGCCTACAACATAACAAAAGCCAATACTATAGAAGCAGAGAAAAGAAACAATAGACAAAAATAAATTCCATTCACTTTGACATAGAACACTGCATCCTCTCCTTTGTTAGGTGGAGAATGAAGTACAAAAGGCCTCAAAGGCATTATATACTATATGCAATCCTACTCATGAGGGGCACCTACTAAGGTCCTAGAATGGAAAAACCAAGACTCCTATTAAAAAACTAAGCTATTACCATGGCTACTCTTGATAATAGTAAAATAATTAATCAACTCCCAACCCCCTAAAAAAGAAAAGAGCCTTGAATATATAGACATAGAGACATCATGAGGAAATGACACCTAGAAGCTGGTATGCAACAAAATAGGGAGTTTTTAGCTTATGAGTGTAATTGGTCTTCAAAATACTGGATATGACACAAATGTTGATGCCTCATAATCCCCCATAATGCTTAGAAGAAACATGATGGTTCCATGTGTCTACCTCTAAAACTACCTGTAGAATTCTTGTTAGGAATGGGGACCCACTCCCTTCAGCCAATGGCATTACTTAAAGCTCTGAAAAAAGAAACCTATCTTGGACAAGTATCATGATGCCACATGTCAAGATGACACTACTCCTAGGTGAGCTTGGAATTTTTTGTAAAGAATGATCATCAAGATGCCATGTGGTAGCAATGAAAGAGCCAAGACTTAGCCAAAAATAAACAAAATAAACCCAGGGAAGAGGAGGCTAATATACCATCCATTGAACTCACTGAGCAAATCCATGAAAAAAGGCTAACTACCCTAAAACTTCAAAACATGGATTACAATACATAGTTTATGGTGACTTGTAGGGGAATATGCTTACAGGTGGAAGAACCCAAAATCTCTAGTTTCTTAGATCAGTCAAAGCAAAATTGAAAAAGGGGTGAAGCCTGCCAAACTTACAACTTTTAAAGAGCAACCTTCAAAGGCATCCACTCTTCCTCCTTGGGCTGAGTCTTATTCTTTAGAGCCTCAAAGGCTATGCCTAGATAAATTATCTCCTTAAAGGAGATGCTACTCAAACCCTGTACTACAACTAACATCTAAAATTCTAGCTAGGCAAGACATTGTAAAATGGTCTCCACCTTAGAGACACTTGGTGCTTGATCAAGAGCCACAAAGATGGTCTGGTCATTATGATTATTTTCAAGTAACTCTTTTATTTTATCTTTTGAGAGGACCATGTTGTCTACAAAGAATAGGGAAGGGAGTCCCAATTAGACCAATTATTTGATGTACCCCTTAATATCTTGGACCACTTTATCTAAGGCTTATATAAATGCCTTGAATTTTGATGCTACTTTGTTGTAACTCAGGAACTCATTCACTTTCACCACCACTTGCCTTTGGTCGGCCACCCATGCTAATTGAAGCATATTATTTATCATGCTATAAATCTTATGGATAAGGAGCTATGCATCTTGAACCTTTGGGGACATGAAGGCAAAAACCTAGTCTATGAACATGCTCACCTGTGAGTTCATATATTATGAGTCTACGATAAACCCAAACATTGGTTTCAAGTTTATGATCATGTTATTTATCCTCTCCAAATAGGATATGTATAATTATTAGACCATAGTGAAGATACCTACAGTTTGATAGTGGGAAGCTAGGTCATTCTTCAATTGTAGGATATCTTGGTCCTTGGCAAAGGACTCCTACTGCATTTTCTATTGTAATCATAACTATATACTTGTAGAGTCCAAGAGACTCTTATGGGTTTGTGTGATTTTCAATTCTTTCTCATGTAGCTTATTCTCTATGGGCTACTTCTTTTTCTTCAGGCTATCTATCTTGGTCTCTATTTCAACTACTTGATTCTGTAGTTGGGCCCTTTGATTGGCCTCTACTTGGAAGCTCTTGGTGGTGACATGGTTCTAAAGGTTGGACCTCATTTTGGTGAGCTCTACGTATTTTTCTGTGGCCTTCATGTTTAGGTGGTTGATTTTAGCTTTCATCCTTGTGAGTTTTAATTCTTTCTTCTCCAATTATTGACCAACCTTGATATAGTTTATGGTGATAGACTTTTGAGTTTTTTCCATCAATTGGACCTTGTTGGTTGATCTGGCCTAGTTGAGGTTGAGGCTGATGGTGTGTATTGATTAATCCCATAGTATCTATTCTTGGGGCTTGATTAATTATGGAATCATGTGTGTAATAATTAGAAATTATTGCATCGAGTTGAAAAAAGACTGCATATGAGGCACCATCAGGGCCTTGGCCAATTTTCTTCTCCTTTTCTCTGTCTAACCCTCTCACTATTTCTAGTAGTTTCCAACTAATAGTGGAACTGATCTTGAGACTAAATTAATTCCCCATGAAGGGGGATCCTTGTGGTAGGCCAAAAGGAATGGTCACTTACTGCTATGAATTAGAGTATGGTTTTCTCCTAGAGATGAGTGGGTGAAGGGTTAGGGTGGAAGACAAGAAATGTGAGAGGATATGGATAGGGGTAGCAAGTGATTACACCATAATGGATGTTATTTTAGTGGATGAAGATGGGGGAGTAAAAAGCAACACAAGGGAGGTGGTTGGCTGGGCAGAGGAAAGTGGTACAAGCTTGGTGGAAATTATGAAGGGTGAAGACAAAGTGAAAAATGCAGTAAAAGTGGAATAACAAGGTGAGAAAAGTGCACCTTCTTTTATGTGGACTCTGGTGGAAGGCTAGATGCTTGTGCCTCATAATTGGATTAAGATGGCTCTATTTTAAGTTGCCTTGAAAAGTCCTACTATTGCTATTAGTTAGTCAAAATTGGATAGAGAGGAGGTGGCCAGGTCATAGGCCTCTATATTATGGAAGTTTCTTCCTCTTTCACTAGAGGGGCATATTTTTATTCCTCCAAAGGGGTATCCTCCTCTTCTTCTTTGATTGAGATTTCTTCTTCTGCTAGAGCCTCTTCCTTGTGATGCTCATCTTAGAGGTTCTCAAATGTCTCATTAGAATCTAGGTCCTCAAAATTTTGCTCCTATTGGCCAATTTATTACCTATATTTACAATAGGCATCTATCTTCTCATTGCCCAACCCTTCTGAACAAGATGTGATCCCAATTTCCTTGTCATTTTCTTTACAGGATCAAACTCCTGGACTACTTTATAAAAGGACTCCCATGGCTTGTAGGTGTTAGAAGGGATCTTGGACATATCCACATATTACTTGATGCCTTCCACCATCAATTACCTTTATTACTTGAAGTATGGTTGGGGCTCGTGGATGAATGGGAGACAATCTTCAAAATGGCTATGTAGCCATTTAGGTTGTAGTTCTACTGGTTGTTGATTTGGTATAGGCCAAATCCTACTAGTTTTAGCACAAGCAAGTGTTCTTACAACCTCTTTACCACTATGATGTACCCTTTTGAGAAGGGGGTATCATAAATGGCCTTCTTCTTTTAGCCCATTCCATAGATCGAGTCTACCACATCGAGCCAACTAGTAAGCTCCAAGGCTAGGGTCCTATCTGTGAGTAGGCACGAGAACTAGAATGGCTCCTCTTTAAATTTGTAGACCCAGATGAACGTGAAATGGGCCCTAAAGAACTAGTTGACTAAAATTCTATAGCTAGTGAGCCATGATCTTTACTTGTCTATCATTTTAGAAGTGATGGCCTCTTGGCTAAGGTCAATCAGGATCGAGGATAAGAAGCATTCTAAAAACTCATAATAATCCTATATGTCTGACAGGATGTGTGCCCATGTGGAGATGGGGATCACTGTGTAAGGGTATGATCCCATCTTAGTTGAATTTATAGAAAAGTAAGGTAAAAAAATTGGAAACTTTGATATAGGATGAGGTGGAGGAGGAAGGAGGAATATCTAAAGGTATTCTATGTTAAGTAATTCACTAGCTAGTTATGAAATGCATTAGTAATGGCATCCTTAAAGTCCATCTTGCAAGTTTTTTCCTTGCTTACTATCTTCAAAAGGAAGGTTATTCCCAACTAGAAGTCATAGATGTTAGTGCCTGAGTCTATCCTAAAAATAAATGCCAACATGGAAAGGGCATCTTTCATTAACTATGCCACAAAGCTTCTGAGAGCAATGGGTAGAGGAGGCACCTCCATGTAATTACTATGGAGAGCTATGTTGATGAAATTTTGATTTATGACATGAGTGTCCCATACATTTTGTAATCTTTCCATGCTATATATGCCTATGTTGGGGTTGTTTGGAAGTTGAAGCATCTCCCTCATTGCAATGGTACTAATGTCCACCTTCACGGGGTTTCCTAAAATAACATTGGTTTGGTGCCATACCTATTTGCACATGAGGTAATGATCTCTGGGCATAGATGCATGAGCGTCACCATGTATTGAGTTAGTGTGGAGCTCTAGATTATGTAGCTAAATGACTCAAAGTCATTGCTTTGAACCTTTTTGAGTATTCAAGTGTGGGTGCCCTCCTTCAAACTCTTTAGGTTCTTGGACAATTTAGGATCAAAAATCCCATCTACAAAGTCTAAGACTAGTGTGGGGTCCCTGCAATGTCCTTTCATGATGCTTTTGATGTTTGGTACTACAGGCTTCAACTATGTAGGGGTGAAAGCATATGATTTTCTCCCAATAGATGGTGGAGGGTCTTCATGACCACCTGATCTTCAGGTTCTTTATTTCTTAGGATGTCTGCTATCAGATGAGGATCCTAAAGTTTCCATCTTATATCCCCTTATAATAATCTTTTTTGCAATCCAAGGGAAACATTGAATATTGGTTTTCTGATCACAATTCTATACCTAATAATCTTCGCTCATCTTAGCTCAATGTTCTTGGAATTTTTAAGGCATTCAAGTTTTTAGTTGGTTTAAGAGAGTGGTATTTATAGGCCCATACTTATAGTGTAATCATCATGTAAACTTTTTGAAATTGGGTTCCCATAAATGTTAAAGGCAACACACACACTTGAGGGGTGGCTCACAAGAGATTTGTGATGATCCTTATAGGAGATCATGTAATATGGAACACCTAAACATTAGTTAGAAGGGGCATGGGGTAGATAATTATCTATTAGTAGATGATTCAAAATTAAGGAGAGCCAAGGTGTGGACACTTGGCATGGAATGACAACAACTTGTGTCAATGACACTTATTTTTGAGGGAAAAAACAAAGAAAGGGAAATAAACTAACAAAAGGGAAACTAAATAATTATGTACAAAGGGAACCAATAATTTAGTTGAAATGTTTTAAGTTGATTTTGTTAACTGGAATATATAATGCATTGCCTTTTGATCCTCCAATTTGAAGACATTACCTTGCCTATTACTGATGATGTAGAAGGAACCCCTCCATAGGGAATCAAATTTTGTATGTTGGCCCAACTTTACAACCCTTTTGTCATACTTTAAAACCAAATATCCTGACTTGAAGCCTGGGTCAGAAGCCTTCTTATTAAACCATCACTTGACTACCTACTATCATATGACCTTAATATCACTAGCTTGTTCTCTTACCTCCTAAAGGTTGAGCAATTCTACCACTAACCTCCATCACTCCAGTCTCTGCTATCTCAACAACTTTCAAAAGTTGTAAAGCAAGAATCTCTATTGATAGGGGCATGAACACTTCTTTCTCGTATATTAGTTCATACTAGGATGTATTTAGAATATGTTTTAAAGTAATTTAATTGGCACAAAAAGCCATCTTGAGATGCATATGCCACTCCCATTATTGATCAGTGCCCATCCTCTCGATCAACCTTATGAGAATCTTATTGGTTGATTTGGCTAACCCATTCCCTCGTGGGTAGTAATTGGATGATGTCTTCAAGAAATTATCATTCCTAAGTGAAAATTATAAAATCTTAGAGCCGAGGAAGGCCTTTTCATTGTTAGATATGATCATTTTTAGGGGGCCAAATCTTGCTACATGTTCTTATAAAAAGTTGAGGATCATATTCTCAATTGCCTCCTTCATTGAGGCTGCTTCGATCCACCTTGTAAAGTAATCAGTGTCCATGACTATCCATTTGTGGCCTACACTAGATATAGGATTTATCATCCCAATAAAATCTAAGCTCCATTGTGTGAAATGTTTATTGACCATAATCAGGTTCAACAACATGGCTAAATTCTTTCGCTTGCTTGCAAAGAATTGACATTGTTAGCATTTTTTGACTGCCTGATGGTAGTTGGAGAACATAGTCAACCAATAATATCCTATGTGCATGATCTTAGTCATGATTGTATTTGCTAAGAAATTCCAACCTAGAGGGGTGAAATGCATATCTTGCATAATCTCTTTAGCTTGGAGATTATCAACACATTGAAGCGGTTCCCCATCAAAGTTATTTTTGAAAAGAACTCCCTATACAACCATGTAACTACCCCCTTGTAACCTAAAAATATTATTTTATGCACGGGGAGACCATATGGATATCAAACTCTTTACATGAATTGGATTCTATCATCAATCCAAGATCTACCAGTTTTATACTAATTTATTCTAACTATTTCCAGTGCATCTTGCTCCTCTATTAGGGCATCTGTGCATTGGGCCATATACTCACAAAGCCATTTTCCTCAGATAACTATTGACCAAATTTTGCCTGTAGGTAAAATTTTGGTCCCCTTCCTCCCTTACTGTTCATGCCGGTTATATTGCAGGTTGTTCAGGTTCAACATTCTCTTTTCATGGCCTGGTTCAATTTTAGTTTCAGTTTCTTGGTGCAAAGGTTTAGTTTCAAGTTTAGTTTCTTGGTTCAAGCTCAAAGGGTTCAATGGCCCGGTTCAAAGGTATGCCCCAAGCCAAAGGGCAGTCAAAAGTCAAAGTACCCTTTAGAGGGCGGACACTTCGGCATTTCAATGATTTGAGCGCACTTCTAATCAAAGCAAAGGGCGGGCGAGAGAATTCCCGCGGACCTTTTTGTCCACAGAAACAAAGCAAAGCCATAGTCAAGGTGCCAAAGGGAAAAATAATGAAGGAAGATGCCCGCAGAGAGATAAAGAAGTGCCCGAGAGGATGCCACATGGACCCGACTGACGTGGCAATGGACCTGATGACACTTTAGCATGAAACCGATGACGTCCCGGTGGATGTCAAATTTTGCAGAATAGTTTAGCCATTGGATCTCAAGCGATGACGCTTGAAAAACCATAAATTTCAAGAAGATGGAATATTTGTTGGTTTTCAAAGCTTGACGGCTGGATGAGCATCAAAATTTAGCAGAATAAATTAGCCTTTGTTTCCAGCCAAGAAAGTATTGCCAAGGAGTCCAGAATGCAGCAACCTGCCGAAAGTTCATTCCTGGGAGGCCAAACGAGTTAGATGGAGACAAATTCAATAAAAGACAAGAGGACACACATGGAATAAGCAAACAGTTGAGTCCAAGTGGCACCAATTTGAAGAAGAGACTTTGGCAGGTGAAATAGTGCCAGTGAATTGATTATGAGAAGACGCAACAACTAAGAAATGTAACCCATTTCTTCATTTTTCATTTAATGGGTGGCAAAACTGCATTTTGACATTAAAAATGTGGACTTCAAGCAGAACAAAACACATGGCTCATTAATATTTTGAACGACTTGTTTCTTTTCATGAACAACCATTTGTAAAAAAGAGCGCCAAATGAACCTCTTGGACTTTCCTTATATATTTGATACTTGTCATTTTGTAATCATCTTTTTTGCAATTTTAGTAAGGCACAGCCCTACTGAAATTTCTACCTGAATCTATAAAGACCATTTTTTACCTCTTCTTGGTCAGATTTTCTGTGTATGTCTGAGTGTTTGAGTTGTGTCCAGTCATTGTCTTTAATGCTCTCACAGTTCCAACACCAACACACGAGTTATCCATAAGGCGCCATTGTCTGCAGTTGACAGGAGGAGAGTTCCATTTTGGGGATACAGAGCAGAGGAAGTCATTTACAGTATGTATTCTGCAGCATCTTGGTGAGTCTCTATTCCTGTGTTTTCATAAGAACCTCTCTGCCATTTTCTTGTAGCCTGGTTTCCCTGCCAAGTCAGAGTGTATGTTTGTGGTCTTTGTTTGATTCTGAGAGTAGGTGTGAGAAGATCACCTTTATTTTGGTGTATCACCTCCTTAGAGTAGTTTGTTTTCTTGCACTTTCTTACCTTTTCACCCCCCCAGTTTATATAGCTATATATATAGGCCTGTATGTATTTTTTGCACTGTCTGAAACAAACAAGATACATCATAGGGAACTAGCCCATACCTAGAGACTCTCCTCTCTTGCTTCTCCATCCCACAGGTGAGAGAGGAGTTTCCATGTTGTGAGGAGAGGGCAGGAACCTATTTTCCTGCCACTGGGTGCAATCTCCAGCATCAATAGTTTTGGCACGCTCGATGGGACCACAAGTTTTTTAATGCAGTAAGATATCAGGATTGATGCTAGTCCTGTCATAGCCATTTCAATATTTTCTAGCATCTGGCGACTCCAATGGTAAGAGCTTCATTTTCCATGTTAAGACCAGTGTCTTAAATTTCTATGCCTAAAGTCACCACTAGGTCTGCTTCAAAAAGGATTCCTTTTGAATTCGTTGAACTGCCTCTAAATTTTGCTAAAAGATTAAGGTTTAGGGAGACTCATCCTTATCCAACAAGTCATCCTCCTAGACCTGTTATAAGAGACACAGTTACAACAGAGCCTCAGTTATGCCCCATTCTAGCTATGGCTTTGCCATTTACAACCTTTCGTGGTGAGAGCCCCTTGAACCTCCCATAGTATGACCCAATTCCAGGGGCAGCTCTAAAAAATGTACGTTCTTTCGATGGATTGGGACCCATTACATTTGTTGAGCACATCAGGAACATTTCTAACCTTTGAAATATCCACAATATAAAAGAAGAAAACATTGCCATTAGACTGTTAGCTTTGTCTCTTAAGGGCAAGGCTCTTGACTGGTATGGGACCTTGCCTTTGAATTCAATCCATTCTTGGAATGAGCTCGGTATTCAGCTAACAGACCATTTTGGGGAAAAAAGTGACGACCTCTCACTTGCTGAGTAGCTGGCGACCATTCAGAGGGCTCCATACTAATATATGCAGGACTTTAACACAAGGTTTCAGAAGACCTCGCAAAGGATTCCCATCCTGGTAAGGCCGACTCCCAGCTATGCTTTTTTGTACTACTTGAAAGCATTAAACAGTGATGTTGCAGTCATGATACAATCTATGGGAGGGCATATATTGCCTACTGCTTGTGACATAGCCATAGTAGCAGAGAACTATTTAATACAGGCTGGGAAAATAGCCCCTAGACCCCACATGCCAATTTTCCCAGAAGTGCCACCTCCAATTCAGGCCCCTGCTCCCACATTGGCTCCTCTGCCTGCCATCAAAAAACTAGATGCTGCCCCTTTGAATGAATTTCATGAGGTTAAGAGTATGTTGCAGGCCGTGACCAACGAACTCGTTGCCATCAAAAGGCAGTAACAGGCTCAAGGCAACAGACCAAATCAAGGGTACCAAAATTATGGTCAAGCCCCTAGACCCCCTTTTCATAATTATAATCAAGGTCAGGGGAAGCTCACTACAACTAGGCCATTTCAAAATTACAACACTGGTCCCTCTTCATCATCTAAGGCCATAGTGCCTGTTCAAAATAATCTTGTACAAGAGCAGCCTAGCTGTTCGACCATGGGATATGGTCAAGAATAGGCTATACACACAAATGAGATGGTGAATTATTTCTAGAATACATAGAATTAGGCTGCTGCTCTTTCCCAATTTTTTGAGGCTCCAACTCAACCCAACACAAGTAGCAATTAGGCCCAGCCAGATTCTGCTTTTATGAATCACGAAGAAGGTGAGTTTTGTGCAATCAACCATGGGGGCGCCATAGGCAATCATGCTGATTGTGTTACAGCCAATATAAGATTAAAGAGGAGAGCAGTGGAAGAGGTGCAAGCTACCACTCAGGCAGCAGCTGCACCCCCTCCATCACACTCATTCCAAAGGGCCCCAATTTCCAAACAGCGATTTGCACCTTCAGCGCCTCAGCCTACAACTCCAGTTGGGATCAACCCAAAAGAAAATGTGAAGGGAGGCAGTCCCCAAGTAAATATAGTGGACCAAATGAAGAAGTTTCATGTGAGCATCTCCTTGTGGGATTCATTATCTCTTCCAAGACAAAAGGACATATTGAAGAAAAAATTGCATAAGCTGGATCAGCAAGCTATTCCAGCAAACATGGATAATGTCTTGATGACAAATGGACAGCCTGCCCCTCCAAAATAGGTAAAGAAAGAAGAGAAGACTCCCCCTTTCTACGTATCCTTGATCATTGGGGACTTCTTGGTGCACAACTACATAATTGACAGCGGGGCCAACACCTCAGTGATGCCCAAGTGCATTGCTGATAAGATGGGACTGAAGTATGAAGAAATGAAAAAGGGAGTCCTGCAGCTAGATGGGACACTTGCAAAAATAGTTGGAATTTTGAAGTGTTTAGACTTGACATTGCATGCTTGCCCAACCTTCTCAATTCCCCATGATATTGTAGTAGCGGATGTTCCTCTGTTTTTTGCAATGTGCCTGTCCAGGGACTTTACATCCAAAATAGGTGGCTATCTAGTAGCGAATTGGTCATACCTGGTTTTCAAAACCAAGTATGGGACCAAAGTGAAAATTGAGTATGAGCCACTCTACAATGACCATTTAGAATCATATACTCCCAATGCAGCGAATGTCAGTTACACAATCATCGACCTAGAAGAGTCCCAGGCAGACCAAGCTCCATCCTCTGCTCTTAAAGGAGTCACAGACCTACTCTTGGATGAGTGGGGAAATGATAACTTTGAACATGATCCATACAAGTTTATAGAGGAGACAAACCTTAGAGTTTATTGCATGCACGAAGAGGGCTCCTTCATGCCTAATTTGATGAAGGCTGACCAGCCAGACCTTGGCCTATGGAAGCTATATTTCGACGGTTCCAAAAGTAAGCTAGGCGCTGGAGGTGGAGAGATGCTAGTCTCCCCTTCAAAGGAGAGGTATTTTTCATCTTTCTGATTCCATTTCTCTTGCACAAGTAATGTTGCAAAATATGAGTCCTTGATCCAGGGGCTGAAATGTGCAAGAAAAATAGGGATTAAAGAGTTGCAGGTCTTGGGGGACAGCGATCTAATTGTGAATCAGGTGCAAGACCAGAATCTGACAAAGAACTCCTTGCTAAAGTCTTACAAACATAGGGTCTAGGACCTGATGTAAGATTTCCTTGCCTTCAACATCGCTGTGATTCCCAAGGAGCAGAACAAACACGCAGACAGGCTGGCGGCAATTGGCACTCAGTTTGATGTTTCTAGAGAAATAAGCTGAGATTGTGGTTTGCACCACTTGAAAGTGGTAGTTCGACCCTCTATCCTAGATAACATTATAGATTGGCAAGTTTTTGAAAGTGACCAATAGATAGCTCTCTTCCTCTGGGAGGAAGCTAAGTTTGCAATACACAACCAGGGAAAATTGTAGCAGCAGTATGGAGATCAGATCGTCCAGTTGAAGAACAATAAACTCCCTAAAGGTCTAGTCACACTTGAAAGCATTTTCAATGGAGATGACCAACTGAGAAATGACAAAGCATGCATCACGACCAAAGAGGAGAATTATGAAAAAGTTGAAATCTTCAAGGACAAGCTGCTGACACTTGGCAAGGTCTGCATGTTTCAAGAAAAGCGAGCTTTCATTCTGCTGTGTCAAGAGTTCGCTGATGTGTTTGCATGGGATTACAGTGACTTGAAGGGCTTCGACCCAAGACTTACTCAGCACACCATTGAGTTAGAGGAAGGCACCAAACCAGTCACACAAAAGCAAAGGCCTATTAATCCTACAATTGAGCCCCTCATGCAAAGAGAATTGGCCAGATTGATCGAGTCCGAAATTATATTTCCAATTAAACATTCCTCATGGCTAGCCAACCTTGTTCCTGTTAGAAAGAAGAATGGGGAAATCAGGCTATGTGTCGACTTTAGAGACCTTAATAAGGTCTCTTTAAAAGATCATTATCCCCTTCCCAGCATGGATCAGATTCTTTAGAAAGTGACTGGTAGCGAGTATTTCTCTCTCTTAGATGGCTATTCAAGGTATAATCAAATTCTGGTGTAAGACTGTGACCAATATAAAATAGCCTTCACCACCAAATAGGGCACGTTTGCCTACAAGAAGATGCCATTCAGGCTATCCAATGCTGGTGCTACCTTTCAATGGACCATGGACATGGCTTTTGGTGGCTTGATAAATAACAACATGCTGGTATACCTCGATGATATAACGGTATTCTCCAAGGAAGTGAGCCAGCACATAGAGCACCTCAGGCAAATTTTTGAAAGATGTAGGGAGTTTGACATCTCTCTTAATCCAAAGAAGTGCATGTTTGTTGTTCATGAAGGGAATCTCCTTGGTCACATTGTGTCCAAAGAGGGTTTATCTATTGACCATGAGAGAGTTTGCTCCATTCTGGAGATGCCCCTACCAAAGCACAAGAAAGGCCTATAGAGCTTCTTTGGCAGGATAAATTTTATTTAGAGGTTCATTCAAAATTTTGCTGAGACAGTTAAGCCCCTGACCTCTATGTTGAGGAAAGGTGAAGAATTCAAGTGGACAACGTAAAGAAAGTACAGCTTTGAAGCTATCAAGCAGGCTTTAGCTCGGGCACTTGCTCTGATCAACCCCAACTTCAGTAAAGACTTCAACCTCTATACATTCAACAATGAAGAAGTGATATCTGCCATGCTTACCCAAGCAAATGGCGAAGACCTCAAACAACCACTCACCTTCTTCAGCCAAGGATTAGAAGATTTTGAAGTCAGGTACATGTATGTAGAAAAGCAAGTCTTGGCAGTAGTGCGGAGCCTGAAGAAATTTAGGTATATGCTGTCTAAGAGCAGGATCCACCTTATGGTCCCACATCTTGGCATCAAGGATTTCTTGACCAATCGAGATTTGAATGAGAAAAGGGTGGGATGGATCACCAAAGTGATGGAGTACGATGTAGACATTAAAATCACCAAGCTGGTGAGGGGCAGAGGTCTATGCGAACAGTTGGCTGCAGGTTTCAAACAAGATAAAGGGGAGAATAGCTTGCTAATCCATGATGCAGCTACTGCAGAAGAACCAACTATCATTTTCATGTCCCCTTTTTCGTGGACATTGATAGACTTGATGATTAGCCTATTATGCGACCTTCATAGGCTAATAGGATGGATAGAGGGTCATAATGGAGCTTGGCTTGACTTTGATTCATAGAATTTCTATAGTTGGTTTTCATTCAGGTTATTTCAGACACATTAGGCTTGAGCTCCTATTATTTGGGGATATTTAACATGCAGCGGAGCACCCTTATTTTGGTATGGTCATGTGCAAAATCATTCACTGATTCACCAGCTTCAATCGGTTCGAGGATCCGACATATATTGAGGGAGATATTAATATTTGATTGATTTAATCAAATATTAATTATTTAGTCTTTTTTAATTATGAAACCCTAATTCTAATTTAAAAAAACCCTAATTAGGGAAAGCACATCTTTTTGAGGGTATAAGGGTTTCTCATGGAGGCCATTATTGATTATGCATTGATTATTGATTTTTGATATGGAAGAATTCTTCTGTGAAGACTGAGCCAAGGGTTCCAGGATTCCATTGCAATGGAGAATGTCAACTCTTCATTGTGTGCGATTCAGAGGCTGTGAGATATCAGCTGATCTATTGCCAAAATTGAGAGATAGCTTCATCCAAAAGTTATCACAGAGGTTTACAAATTTGAGAGGTTACTTCATATAGAAGTTGTCACAGAGCTTTCCAGGTATTTTCTTTATTTAGTTTTGATTCAATAAGTTATATAGATATAGATCTTCCATACTAGAGCCATATATCTTCAGATCAGGGGTTGAAACAAATAGGGTGTGCTTTATTGGCAGTCATACAGAGTTCGTACAGATCTGTATAGATTCTCATAGAAACCGACGTTGGTAGAGAAGGACCGACAGAGACCGACATCAGCAGTATATCGACCGACGCTGACGACTGTGTGTTCGACACAGTAGGTTGAGACATAATTTCTAGATTCAAGCTCAATTTCCAGATTTTCCAAATCTTAGGGTTTTAAGATAAAATATTTCATATTATTTTATTTGTATGACAGAGACTCAATTGTGTAATCATCTAGAAGAACAAGTGATAAGATCTGTGATTTGCCATTGAGAGACTATATTGTGATTTATTTATTTATTTGGAAATTATTTTGGCAAAATTTGTATCTTTGTTCAGAACTATTTGTGTTTCTATATTCCCTGTTTGAAGGGACATTACAGTGGTATCAGAGCTTTTGCTTAGGAAAAGGAGCCCCTACGTAAGGGACACTACAGTGGTATCAGAGCTTTTGCAAAAAAAAAGGAGCCCCTAAGTTGGGGATATTACAGTGGTATCAGAGCCAAATTCCTGCCATCCTGTTGGGCACATCAGAGCTAATGTCTTGCCATCCTGTTGGGTAGTTTGGGTAGGTTGAATCAGCAAAGTATCCATGATGTCTTCAAGTACTCAGAGTCGGTGGGACTATGATATGAAGAAGTTGAAACTAAGTTTGAAGAGGTTGAATGAAGCTCTTTCATACCCTTCATTTAAAGATAAACCCACACGGTATATGACAACAAATGAGGAGTGGGACTTATTACCACCTCGAGGTCGGGAGATGTTGTCTTTTGATCACTTTGTTGAGCTGAGGAGAGAGCACTACAGATCAGTTGGACAAGATAGCAGCATGTCCTATGACTCTTATGCGATAGGAAATAATAGGTGTGCTAATGTTAATAGGAGAAAGCTTTGCTTATACTGCAAAGATCCGTATGATGCCAATCACAATTGTCATTTGAGGCCTAAGGGAAAGGCATATCATGTAATATGGGAGTATTATGAGGATTCAAAATCAAAAGATTTCGAACAACATGATAATTCTAAGGAGTCAGAGGCAGAGGCTTCAGAGCCCAAGATAGAGGCAATGAAGGTGGCTTCCCAGGATTCTGACAGACATATGGTCGAGCTTAGTCATGAGGATTTGGACTCTTAGTTAGTTGTAGAGGACGAGGGAGCTAGAGATTGTAATGATGAGATAGTTTCAGTAGCCACTTCTTCAGAGTTAGATGAGGATGAGTCTGATGTTGGCATTCAAAGTGTGGAGGTATACTCAGAGGTTAGTACATTGAGTGTTGATTGTGAGTATATTCCTATAGTTGTAGCTGAGGAACATGTTGTTGGTACTGACACACATGTTTAGGATTTGGGAGTTCTTAGTCCTAATGAATTTGGTATACCAGTGGAGTCGAGTCTCCAGATTGATTCTTCTCATATAGATGACAGTGTGGTACAGTTGGTTGTGCCGCCTTTACAGAGGGATCAGTTATGGGATCGACTGGCACCATCTTTTATAGATGGGATTGACAGTTTGTTAGTGCATGACTTAGAGCAGGAGTTGATCAAAAATGCTGACCACAGTAGGGGTACAGTGTGTGGATTCTCCATACTTGGCATAGTTCCATTTGGGAATTGTTACAGAGTTGGAGTATGCCTTCCGCATAGCATGGTGGTACTTGCATTGATTTATAGCTGTGCAGAGCATAACTACATTTGGGATCCAGGTGGATCGAGTGGTTCATTGTTCCGAGATTGCTTAGGGACAAGCAATTTTCAGAGGGGCGGATTGTCATGTCCCCTTTTTCGTGGACATTAATAGACTTGATGATTAGCCTATTATGCGACCTTCGTAGGCTAATAGGATGGATAGAGGGTCATAATGGAGCTTGGCTTGACTTTGATTCATAGAATTTATATAGTTGGTTTTCATTCAGGTTATTTCAGACACATTAGGCATGAGCTCCTATTATTTGGGGATATTTGACATGCAGCGGAGCACCCTTATTTTGGTATGGTCATGTGCAAAATCATTCACTGATTCACCAGCTTCGATCGGTTTGAGGATCTGACATATATTGTGGGAGATATTAATATTTGATTGATTTAATCAAATATAAATTATTTAGTCTATTTTTAATTATGAAACCCTAATTATAATTTAAGAAAACCCTAATTAGGGCAAGCACATCTTTTTGAGGGTATAAGGGTTTTTCATGGAGGCCATTATTGATTATGCATTGATTATTGATTTTTGATATGGAAGAATTCTTCTGTGAAGACTGAGCCAAGGGTTCCAAGATTCCATTGCAGTGGAGAACATCAACTCTTCATTGTGTGCGATTCAGAGGCTGTGAGATATCAGCTGATCTATTACCAAAATTGAGAGATAGCTTCATCCAAAAGTTATCACAGAGGTTTAAAGATTTGAGAGGTAACTTCATATAGAAGTTGTCACAGAGTTTTCCAGGTATTTTCTTTATTTAGTTTTGATTCAATAAGTTATACAGATATAGATCTTCTGTACTAGAGCCATATATCTTCAGATCAGGGGTTGAAACAAATAGGGTGTGCTTTATTGGTGGCCGTACAGAGTCTATACAGATCTATATAGATTTGCACAGAAACCGATGTCGACAGAGAAGGACCGATAGAGACCGACGTCGGTAGTATATCGATCGACGCTGGTGACTGTGTGTTCGACATAGCAGGTCGAGATAGAATTTCTAGATTCAAGCTCAATTTCCAGATTTGCCAAATCTTAGGGTTTTAAGATAAAATATTTCATATTATTTTATTTGTATGACAGAGACTCAATTGTGTAATCATCTAGAAGAACAAGTGATAAGATCTGTGATTTGCCATTGAGAGACTATATTGTGATTTATTTATTTATTTGGAAATTATTTTGGCAAAATTTGTATCTTTGTTCAAAACTATTTGTGTTTCTATAGTCCCTGTTTGAAGGGACATTACAGTGGTATCAGAGCTTTTGCTTAGGAAAAGGAGCCCCTAGGTAAGGGACACTACAGTGGTATCAGAGCTTTTGTAGAAAAAAAGGAGCCCCTAAATTGGGGATATTACAATCATAAAGGATTAGACACTAGACATGAAGCATTTCCTTCTCACAGGTGAGTGTCCATAGGGTCTTGATAAAGCTAGAAGAAGGTATTTTAAACTTCAGTCTCTTCCTTATGTCTTGATTGATGAAGTATTATTTAGGAAAGATCTCTTGAGGGTTTTCCTAAGATGCATTGACCCAAATCAGGCTGATAGAATAATATCTGAGTTTCATGATGGGCCAGCTGGTGGTCATTTCACTCCTAGAGCTACAACAACAAAGATAATGAGAGGTGGCTATTTTTGGCTTACTCTTTTCAAGGACACCCATGCCTAGGTGAGAAAGTGCCAGAAGTGTGCACTTTTTGATGGAAAACAACGATTGGCTGCCATGCCTCTACAACCCATTCAAGTTGAGCAACCATTCATGCAATGGGGCCTAGATTTTATAGAGATGATTAATCCCCTCTCTAGTGCTAGGCACAAGTGGGTATTGACTGCCATAGATTATTTCACCAGGTGGGTAGAGGCAGTTACTTTGAAGGAGGCAAATGAGAGTGCAGTCTTAGAGTTCTATGAAGATCTGGTAACAAGATTTGGAGTCCCAACCACCATAATCTTAGATAATGCCTTGGCTTTTTTGGGAATCAAAACTAGTGAATGGGCACTGAAGTATGGCATATACCTCAGCACTTCATCAAACTATTATCCACAGGGGAATGGGCTGACTGAGTCCACCAACAAAATCTGATCAGGATTATAAAGAGGACTGTGGAAGAAAATCAAAGAACTTGGCATACCAAGCTAAAGACAACTCTATGGGCCGACCGAGTTACTCCAAAAAGAGCAATCAAAAATTCTCCATATACGCTCATATATGGAAGGGAAACCAGGCTTCCCATCTCGCTTGAACTGCCAGCATTGGATCTCACCCATTAGCTACATCTAGAAGAAGGAACCAACATGGAGGTCAGGTTGTGTGAACTAATGGAGCTCCAAGAGGTGAGGGATCAGGCTATGGCTTCTCTGACAAGTCACCAATAGCAAGTAAAAAGGCACTTTGACAAGAAGTCCTTGTCAGGAGATTTTTATAAAGGAGACATTGTCCTAAAATGGGACAAAGATCGAGCCAAACCCATAAAACATGCAAAATTTGATGCCTTATGGAGCGGTCCTTATGTGATTACTCAGTGCAAGCAGCATAATGCATTCCAACTTTCAAGGTTAAACGGTGAAGAACTGCGTATCCCAGTAAATAAGATACATCTAAAGCATTGCCACTGATCTTTTTGGGTTTCCCTGTACATATTTTCCCTTATTTCTTTCTTATTTTCCCTAAGTGCTGTTGCACAAGTAGTTTTCTTAGTCTTGTGTGTGCTGCCTTTTCGTGGAGGTAGATCTGGGTGGCTAGTGTTTCTATGCTAATTTTGCTTTCTACATTCAAAGAAGAAATAAGAAACTAAAAGAAATGGTCAAGGCTAGAAGATACCTGATTGTAGTCGTGCGCACCGAAATCAGACGTTGAAGGTTCTCCTCTTTGGCTGTGGAGGAATGACACCTGCAAAGAAAAATAGACTAAACACGAAAAAATGTTAGACAAGGAGGTAGTGGGTTGTCAAGCAAACGCCTGATCCTGAAAGTACGAAGAATTCCTAGAAGGATATCAACCCACTAAATAAAAAATAGAAATATTTGACAGGAATGGAAATAATAGAAAGACATAATGAAAGTAAATAAAAAGATGAAAACACAAATGCATACCTGATATCTAGCGAACTGTTCTGCACAGTCGCCGATGTCGGTCTCTGTGGTGCCGGCGTCGGTCAGGGGAAGGTGTCGACGTCGGTTAAAGTGCCGGCGTCGGTCAGGGTAGTGACCGGCATCGGTCGGGGCAAGTTCTAGACAGAGTTTGGGCGAGTTGTAGAAGGTCTGGTAGAGTTGGGATAGGGTTTTGGTCAGGGTCGGGATAGGGTTTGGTAGAGTCGGGATAGGGTCTGGACAGGGTCTAGTCAAGGTAAGGTCGAGTCTGGACAGGGTCTGGGGGTTTTGGTCGAGTCTGGATAGAGTTATAGATTGGGATAGTGGGCAGAGATGTAAAGAAGGGACTCAGGGCTCAGGTCTACGGTCTGAAGATCCGGGGTGATAGAAATAACAAAAAAATAATAACCAGAAAGAAATAAAAACAAATAGAGGAAATACTTACCTGTCAGAAGATGTGATAAAAGCCATGGTTGAAGTCGTCGATGCGCTACCAGAAGTTAATCGGAGCCAATGCAGATTAGTTGAATGCCGGAGTCGATTGATTTCAAGAGTTGATTGCAAGAGTCTGTTGAAAGAATGAAAAAATTGGTTGGTGGAATGAAGAGGTTACGGATGAAGGCGAGAGACGGTTCGAAACCGATCGGGAAATTGATTGGGAACTGAATGGGTAACGGGTAATGGAATAATGGTTCCTGTGTTCAGATTGAGAACGCAGTGCTAAGGATAACTGACGTCGGCAGGACCACTGACGTCGGCCGATAAGTGACTGACGTCGGTGACGTCGGTCGGGTGGCAACCATGGTCGGCAGATGCAGAATGGGGGCAGAGACTAACTTTAGTCTTTTGCTCATTTTGACAAGCTGCCAGGGTCAAGGCTAGTGGGAAAAGTGGTCGACAAGGGTTAAATAGGCGAAGAAGAATAAAACGGGGGATGACCAGGGGAGTCGACATGATTTCAGTGTCTACATTTGCCCCTTTTTGTCTTGTTGGTTGTTCTGGATGAACTGCAAGACAAAAATAGGAGTGATTGCCCCAGGTGTGGATAAGGTTGATTTCATCTTGTTAGTTGTTCGAATGAATTGCAAGACAAAAATAGGAGTGATTGCCCCAGGTGAGGGATAAGGTTGATTTCGTCTTGTTGGTTGTTCGAATGAACTGCAAGAAAAAAACAGGTAGCGAATTGCCCCAGGTGAGAGATAAGGTTGATTTCATCTTGTTGGTTGTTCGAATGAACTAAAAGACAAAAACAGGTAGCGGATTTCCTCGATTATGGATAAGGTATTCCCCCTCAAAGCAGGAGTCGAGGGAAGGGAATCGGGAATCGGGTGCTGATTTGACAAAGAGTGGATGAAAAAGGGGTGAGGGTGAACACTGCAAAAGTCATGATTGCACGCATACCACTGCACAAGATGGTTAGGTCAAAGTGTCGCAGGTCAAGGGTTGAGGAGTGCCAAAATTAAAATAACTGGGCCCCAACATTTAGTCGTCTGCTGATCGGGTTATTCAATTAAAGCTGAAGCTCCAAATAGGTCGTCGCGTTCTAGGTATCTCGGGATCAGGAAGTGCTCCTAGAAACACGAAAAGGTCACAAGTAGTGCGGATCAACCGGCTTGCGATCCTATACTTGTGAGGGTCCAAAAAGGTCTGCGCACAATTCTGCTAACCAGTCATGAGGTAGCATACATGCAAAAACAACCAAGGCAACATTGTCTTGGAAGTGGTCAAGGTTGGAGGAGATAGGTATGATCTCCAATGGTTGTTGGTCAAGGGGGAGGAATGGACGAAAGGATGTGGCCGAGCTAACCTCAGAAGACCCCATGTCAACTGAGTGCTGCCTACATAGCCCTGGTCATAGGGCCTCAGGCCAATGTAGTTCTCCTTGGAAGGGAGGGAAGGTCAAAGGGATAGAATTGGTCATGGTCAAGGGCAAGGTTATGGTTAAAAGAAGGAAAGAAGGTTTGTCCATCAGAGAGATGAACAAACGAGGGTGGTCGAGCTAACCCCAGAAGACAGTTGTGTCATCTGAGTGCTGCCTACATAGCCCCGGTGATAGGGCCTCAGACCAATGTAGTTCAGACAAAGGGTCTGAGTAGTAGACAGGAGGTCAAAATGGTCAATAGATTGGTTTTGGTTATGATGAAATGATGAGGAGAAGAGATGTTGTAGCCTTTTCCAAATGGTGTATTCTGCAACATTGGTCGAGAGGTCTTTCATCCCTAGCAATATTCCATATTCGTGATGGATGTATGCTAAAAATGAATTGAGGTCTATTTATGCTTCAGCAAGTATTGGTTTATGCTGAACATAAATTACGGCTGGTCGATAGTTTCCATGTGTATTGGTGTCCATAGAAACTAGGGTGAATAGGCTATGGGAGTGGTCTGAAAAGAGAGTTGAGTTGAGTTGATTGACAAGTGATGAAGGTGAATGTGACCAAAGTGCAGAAGAAGTGAAAAGCATATTTCTCTTTCATTGACAAGGACCAAAAAGAAAGTATAGATAGGGGTGATTAGAATCAAGAGCCCCATTCATGCGTGACGTCGTTGACCATAGTTATGTTAGAGCAGTAATCGAATCACTTTGACATTAAAGTGAGCTCGAAGTCCCTTGAGCAGGTGATAGGAGGAGGAAAAAGGGTAACCCTTTTTAAGAGCAGAGATAACTTTGCCCCTTTTTATAGGAGACCCTGAGACAACTACAAGTCAAGTCCATGACTCATTTTTTTTTTTAGTAGTGCAGACTGATCAATGCGGGAAGCCTGCATAGAGATGTCATTTGCTTGGTGGTCAGTTGTGAAGCTGATCAATGTGGAAAGCTTCTAAAATAGTGCTGTTTATTGCCAGATTAGTCATAGCCATCCGTCGAGGGAGTGGTCTAGATTTTTGTTTAATATAAGGGCTTTTGAATAGCTGTCCTTCGAGGGAGTAGTCTATTAATTACAGCAATGATAGTACAACTGTCCTTCGAGGGAGCAGTCTGCCTTTTGATTTGATATTGATATAGTGACCATGGATAGTGTGACATCTTGATTTGTTTTTATAGAAATGTGAGTCATGGACAAGATTATAGAAGGTCAAGGGCTCCCTTTTATTAGGACAAAGCATCCATACATCATAAAAGGGTTATAGGAATTGTTAAGAGGAATAAGGTTGAAAGGAATTAGGACTAAGAGGATGGGGATTGCTCAAGGGACGAGCTCAATTTAAGTGTCAAGTGGACGAGTACTCGACTAGTAGTATAATGGTTGTAGATGCAATGCATTAAGAGGCTCAGGTTTTGGTCGTCCATCAAGAGAAGACAGACGATAAGTCTCTGATCCATACTTGTGCGTGATAATAAAAGGTCCAAGCCAATTAGGAGCAAACTTGCCTCGTTTACTTCGCTCCATATTGGTCACGTGTTGATTCTCTTTGAGGACGAGGTCTCTGATGTTGAAATCTCGTTCTCACATATTTTTATCGTAGGCGCGCTTGATGCGATGTTGATAGACATGGAGATGATTAAGGGCAGCAAGACGACATTCATCAAGTAACTCAAGTTGAGCTAAGTGATCTTGACGAAAGTCATCGTTGGAAAGGATATCATGTAGAGAAATGCAGAGAGACGGGATCTGTACTTTGAGAGGTAGGACAACCTCTGTTCCATACACGAGAGAAAAAGGGGTAGCACCAGTAGAGGTTCGGATGCTAGTGCGGTAGGCCCACAAAGCGAAGGGAATGTGAATGTGCCAATCCCTACCTGTGTCGCTGACTACCTTCATGAGAATTTTAGTGAGAATTTTGTTGAAAGCCTCAGCCTGCCCATTTGCTTGTGGGTAGTAAGGCAAAGAGAAACTGAGTTTGATGCCGAATGAGTCGCATAGCTTTTGGACAGTCTTGTTTTTGAAGGACTTGCTATTATCAGTGATGATTTTATGAGGGACACCGAAACGACAGATGATGTGGGTGTTGATGAAGTCGACGATCTTGTCAGCTTTTATGGAGATGAGAGGAATGGCTTCCACCCACTTGGTGAAATATTCAGTGGTTGTGATGATGGATTGATGATGAAGAGACGAATGAGGGTTAATCTCACCAATGAGATCTAAACCCCACTGAGAAAAAGGCCAGAAATCTTGAGCAATTTGTAAGGCGTGACTAGGAAGATGAAGCAAGTTAGAGTGCTGCTGACACTTGATGCAACGCCGAACATAATCGCTATAGTCTTGATGAAGGGTAGGCCAATAATAGCCCAGACGAAGGATGCGCTTGGCAACCGAATTCCCACTGAAATGTCCGCCACAAATCCCGTCGTGGACTTGCTGAATGGCTTGAGATGCTTCAGTGGAGGTGAGACAGTGAAGAAAGAGGCCGTCGAAGCCTTGCTTATAGAGAAGACCCCCTAGCATGGTATAACGAGTGGTACGCTTGATAAAAGCTCACCGTGCATTGCTAGAGAGGTTGGGAGGAATGACAGAAAAAGATAAGAAGTCCACAAGTTGCTTATACCAAGCATCTCGTGGGCTAGGGTCTATAGTGTTGACATGATGAATGTGAGAAGAGATATATGAAGGCAACGGCACACGATGAACCGTGACAAAAAGTCTGGATGCAGATGAGGAAGATGGGATATGCGAAGCGAGAGAAGCCATGGTGTCAGCAAACTTATTCGTGGATCGAAGAATAGTCTGCAGGAGGAAATGGTCGAAAGATGCAAGGAGAATGTCAGCACGGTTTTTGTACCTTTGCAAAATTTCATTTTTACAGAGGTATGAACCATTGACCTGATTGACGACGAGCTGCGAGTCGCCGAAGATGTTGATGGACTTGATGCTGAGAGAGAGGGCGGTCTGAAGTCCCAAAATTAAGACCTCGTATTCGGCCATATTATTGGTACAATCAAAGTCAAGTTTAAAAGACAGAGGCATGGGCTCCCCTTCGAGTGGGATGAGAATGACCCCAGCACCCCCACCTAGTTGACATTTGGAGCTGTCAAAGAACATAGTCATCTGATAGATGGTGTCGGAGGAGGAAAGCGTAGCGATAGATTTGTCAGGAAACTCACACTGTGAAGGTTGATTGTCAGGAAGAGGGGCATCTACTAGTTGATCAACGATGGTTTGCCCCTTGATAGATTTCTGCTGGATGAATTCGAGGTCAAACTCAGCAAGCAGCATGAGCCACCGAGCCATACGTTGATTTTGATATGGCTTGGAGTGCATATATTTGAGAGGGTCAGCGTGGGTGATGACAAAGGTCTTGTGATTAAGAAGATAGTGGCGAAGCTTGGTAGCAGTAAAGACTAACGCCAAATAGAGTTTCTCGATATGGGTATACCGAGTTTCATAGTCGACCAGTGTTCGGCTGATATAATAGACCGCTTGTTCACGGTGATGCTCGTCTCGGTGCGTGATCATGGCACCTAACGAATGATTAGTGGCTAAGATATAAAGGTAGAAGGGTTGGTCTTCTTTAGGTGGAATGAGGACTGGTGGAGAGACCAGATAGCATTTTAGGGCTTCAAAAGCCTCTTGACAGTCCTTATCCCATGTAAAGGAGACGTCCTTCTTAAAGAGATGATGAAAAGGTTGGCAGCGGTCAGAAAGCTGCAAGATGAAATGACGAATGGACTGGAGCTTGCCTTGCAAACTGCGAAGCTGCTTGAGATTGGTCAGGGGTGACATTTTGAGGATAGCGTGAATCTTGGCGGGATCTATCTCAATGCCACGGAAGGAAATAATGAAGCCGAGAAGCTTGCCAGAGAGGACCCTAAAGACACATTTCTTGGGGTTAAGATGAACATTGTACTGAAGAAGACGAGAGAAGATGATCTTGAGAATGGTTAGATGGTCACGGCGAAGCTTGGACTTGCCGAGCAGGTCATCCACATAGTCCTCCATGATTTTGTGAAGGAAATCATGGAAAATGTAGGTCATGGCACGCTGATAAGTGGCGCCTATGTTTTTCAAGCTGAAAGGCATGACTTGATAGCAGAAAGTCCCCCATGGGGTAATGAAAGTGGTCTTGTGTTGATCTTTCGGAGCAATTAGGATTTGATTGTATCTTGAAAACCCGTCCATGAGAGATAGTATCTCATGGCTGGCCGTAAGATCAACAAGCTGGTCAATGTTAGGAAGAGGAAAGTCATCTTTAGGACAGGCTAGGTTAAGGTCACGATAGTCTGTGCAGATTTGAATCCCCCCAGTTGCCTTGGTGACTGGGATGATGTTAGAGACCCACTATGGATAATCGATGGGTTGGATGAAGGAGACAGAAAGGAGACGTTGAAGCTCCTCTTTGATAAGGAGGGCAATGCGAGGATGCATCTTTCAAAGCTTTTGTCTGACAGGCTTAGCCTCTGGTTTGGTGACAATGTTATGGGTAACGATGGTGGGGTCGATGCCAGGCATATCACTGTAAGTCCAGGCAAAGGCCTTGCTATGGTCAGAGAGGAACTGGGTATAGTCAAGCTGCTCCTGAGCGTCTAAAGATTGTCCAATCTTTAAGACATAAGGAACATCAGAAGAAGGAAGGTTGATGTCAATGGTTGATTCATTTAACATAACTTGGGTCTCAGAAGGGAGGGAGCGCTGGATGAAAGAATCGTCAGCGCCCATGTAAGAAAGAATGGCGTCGTCGTCAACGCAGTGAACAGTGTGAATGGTTGCCGACTCATCTTTGATCATGCTGGGAAAAATGAGAGGGAGAGACTTGGACACCCCATTGAGCTGATAAGTCAAGGGTTCCAGGCAGATGGTGTTTATGCAAAAAAAAAAACTAAGAGGGATGGAAATCACTGACTCCATAGGTGAAGGGGCGAAAGAGGTGAGTGTGGAGGAGATTGGTCAATGATTGGTTCGAGACAAAGGTCTACAGGGTCTTGAGTGGGGTCATGATATCCCAAGCCATACCATTTCTTGGCATCATCATCATTGAGTGGTTGGATAGGCTGATGGGAGCCCTGCTCATAGCGTCCGAAACCAAAACCCTTCCATGCACACCTATAAAGGTAAGTGTGTGCAAAGACGGGGTTGCCAAGAAATGAAAAGTCTGATGTGAAAGGTTGAGGTGAAAAAAGAGGATTACCGTCAGTAGGAGCTTGATTAAGCCCCCCATAGACGAGGTTGGTGCAGAGGTGAGGAGGACCATAAGGTATGATCATCCCGATCCGATGGTCGTAGCTGGGGCTATGATGAAGGCGTCCATACTCTTGTGGAGTTTGGAACATGTCTAAAGTCAGCAAGTGATACTCTCCCAATGAAAGTCTTTGGAAGACGTCTTCCATGGGATCTGTGGTCGTCATTTGAAGGGGAGGTGTAAGGGTGACCGCCTGTTGCGAACTGGTCAAAGCTTCCACAGATGGAGGCGGTGCCGGGGTTGATGGCTTGATAGGGATGAGGACGTCATTTGGACGGTAGGTGGTGTTGCAAGTTTTGAAGGGCGAAGGGTCAGCGGGAATGGTGTGGACTTGCCCGTCATGCTCAAATTTCACACAACAGTGCAGGGTGGAGGGGACACAAGCCATGGTGCGGATCCAGGGTCGGCCCAGCAAGATGTTGTATTGAAACTCTCCTTCGATGATGTAGAAGAGCTCTGGGACTGTGCGTGGACCAACGCGAATATGAAGGACGACTGTGCCAATGGTCGTGACAGTAGTGTCATTAAAAGAATGCAATATTGCGTCAGTTTTGGAGACGCAATTCTTAGGAAGAGCTAACTGATCAAAGGCATGGGTGGAGATGATGTTGATGCTAGCGCCTCCGTCGATCATAACACGTTTAATGCGTGTCTGATTGATATAGGTAGTGATAAAGAGGGTGGCATCCTGATCTTCCGTGTTGGATGTGGGAATCTCAAAATCGCTAAATGTGATGGAGGCAACAGGGGCTAAGGAGTGGACAAGGGCAGCAAGTGGCTGGGGGTCCTCGGGTTGGACCTCCGCTGCCTGCAGGGCTTGGATGAGGGCCTGATGATGCTGGGGCAAGGTTTGGATGAGGTCATAGAGGGACATCTTCATAGGCATCTGGTGAAGCTGTTTCAACATGGAGTCATGGATTGGTCTGGAAGAAGAAGAAGAAGAGGGTTGAGGTGCGCCAAGGATAGAAATCTTAGGCTTAGGCGGTTGAGGTGGATTGACAAAAGGGTAGGTCCAAGGAATGGACCTTTTTCTTTTGCCTTGTCCTTTTGTGACCTAGTGGTGATGTGGATGGCATTGATTTCAAAGATGGGAGGTGAAGGTGATAAAGGGGTTGTAACCGGTTGATGAGATGTGGATGGGTTTGACGAGGTTGAAGGGTTATGAGAAGGAGTTAGGGGTCGGTCGAAAGTGTCCTCAAAGAGAAGAGTGTCTTTCTCCAGATAACGGTGAATGACAGCCTTGAGGGCACATCAAGTCTCGGTATTGTGTCCTGGTGTACGATGATATAAACAAATCTTCGTGTCTTCTAACTAGGAGGGTTTAGACCCGAGAGGTTGGAAGGGCTTGATGGGTGGAAGAGTTATGCTAGAAGTTTGCAAAAGTCATTGCAAGATTAAAGAGTATGAGCCCACTAAAGGGTCCGTGCTCATCGATGTATGCGATGTCGATGACTTTTGCTTGGGTGAAGTTGGAGGGGGTTTTCGTACCACCTTCTGGGTTGATGGTGCGATGACAGGTGGAGACGGTACATTCTTCATGAGAGGTACCACCCTTTTGGGAGAGGGTAGGCTAGCGGTAGGCAAAAGAAGCAAAGGAGGCAACCAATTTTGATTAGAGGTCGAAGTGGGAAGGACTCTGGTTAGGGTTGAAGGATGGGGGCCCAAAATGGAGGGCAATGGTGACAGAAGAGGATGTGTTCACCTCTGTGGTTTGGCAGTCTTCTGTGATTTGGGTTGAAAACTACTATTGGTTGAAGTTTGGTTTAAGTCCATCTTCACTTGCAGATGAGTGAGGTTGGAGACGGGGCGAATGCCAAGTGACTTGATTGGTTTAGACAAGGTAGATGAGGGTTTCAGTTTTGATGAGGTTGATGGAGATGTAGACGGTCTAGAGGCAGAAATTTGATTTTTGTTGATAGTCTTGGGAGGTTCTGCCATGGGAGGATTAGCAGCATGAGATGAGAGGGCACGGGCTTGTTGAAGAGCTGTGAGACGGTCCCACAATCCCTGATGCTCCATTTTCCTAGAAGGGAGAAGTTCGAGTCTCTCCACTAGTCGAGAAAATGGCTGAGAAGATGCGGGATGAGGTTTAGGCTCTTGAGAAGACGCCGACGGTTGTGGGACTGAAGGTGAGACGGGTGTAGTAGCCTCGGGCCCATGGCATGGTGGAGTCGTGACAGGTTCGTCCTTGGTTGGAGACGAAGGAGAGATAGGTTCTTCCCTGGGTGGAGAAGAAACTAGAGAATGAAGCTCCTCAAGCGGGTAAAGGGCAGGAATGATAGTGCCCTCCACTTGCGGTCGAGGAGTAGGAAAGGTTGGGTCCTCCATAGGCAACAAGAAGGAAGATGGTGAAATTGGCGGTGTTGGTAAGGTCGAGGCATCCTCCAAAATGAGAGAGGTTGAGGGAGAACTAACCGGAGAAAGAGGTTCGTCCACATGTGATGGACTGATGGATGAACCCACCTCTTGAGGTTGGTTAGAAATGAAGGGCAAGACCATATTGACTGTTCGAATATTATGTTCGTGAGAGTTGTCAATCAAGGTCTGGACATTATTTTGGGTTGGTGGATGATTGGGGAACGGTTGTTTGAAGATATCAATACCTTGATTAGGAGGGGCATTGGGATTGTCGAGGATGAGGTCACCCTTTTCCAGCATGTCTTGGATTATGTTTTTAAGGGTTTTACAGTTGCCCGTGTCATGACCTTTAACACAGTGGTAGTGGCAGAAGTCATTTTCCCTATACCACGCAGGGATGGCGCGTGAGGGATCAAATTGTGGTGGTGGTCGGATCTGAGGGAGATTGAGGGCCCCTTGTTTGATGAGTTTTTCCAGCACAGACGCGTATGATTCTCCAAGTGGAGTAAACTGTCACTGTATGTATCTCTGCTGAAATTGGCGAGTGGCACTCATAGATGTGGATGGTTCAGGTTGATTAGTTGAAGGCGAAGAGGAAGAAGATCTAACAACCACAGCGTTTGCTGAAGCTTTAGATTTAGGATTGGACGAGGAAGGCTTAGAAGAGGGGTCATTGGTTTTGGAGTTGGGATTCTTGCTCCGCAACTTGACTTTATTCTCCTCGACGGCACGTAACTCAAGTTTACGAGCCATCGTGAAGGCTTCGTCAAAAGTGCAGAAGGTCTGAACCCTCAAGGTGGAAGAAATATGTCTAGCGCAGGCTTGAGAGAAAAGTTCAATAAGCTCAGGCTGGGGTAAGGAGAATGAGATTTGATTGATAAGGCCCCTCCATCGAGTGACGAAATCAGCAATGGATTCGTCCTTGAACTGGCAAATAGAATAGAGGTCTATGATGGAGACCTTCTTGGTGATATTGATAGAGAAATGATCGAGGAAGAGCTGGGCCAGCTGAGTGAACGTGAAGATGGAATGGCTGGCAAGGGAGCTGTACCAGTCAAGCGCAGCACCCGAGAGAGACATGGGAAACGTGCGTAAAAGCAATGCATCATCATGGGCGATAAGGTAACAGGCATGTCTGAATGCCCATAAGTGTTGTTATGGGTCTTCCTTGCTTTGAAAATGAGAAAACTTAGGAAGTTTCCACTGGTTGGGATATGGTCTGATGGGGACAGAAGGATGGATGGGCTCGTTGCAAATTTGTTCATACGAGAGAGTGTTGCGTGAGCCGAAAATGGAGGTCTCTAGGTTGGACATTTTATCCATCAGCATCTTGATAATATCTACTGACGGATTGGCGGGTGGAGCGCCTCCTAGATTGTAAGGCACTTGAAAGAGGCTGGAAGAGGTATACAACGTAGTCGGTTGTACCAGTAAGGGCGCAACGTACGGATGACTAGTCGTAGGGATAGAAGAGGTGACTAAGGATGGTTGGATAGAAGGCATGGCTAGGTTTGATGTTGTCATGGGAGGTTGGTTAGAGGTAACATGGGCTAATGGATAGGTAGCCACCCTAGTGTTGATAGGATCAAGGGTAGGCGAAATAGAGACGACCAGATTTTGAAAGGGGGTAGAAAGTGGTCGAGTGGGCTGAGATTGATAGGGGGCCGAAACCCCAGTGGAAGTGGGCCCAATGATGGAGGGAGAGGCCACACTTGGATGGTTGGTAAAAGGTTGGTCATTGGTTGAGGCAACAGCCTGGGTGTCTAAGGGTTGGACTACGAACGCCATTGATACGGCCGCAGTCTCGAGAAAAGAGGTCGGCATTCCATAAATTAGATTGCCCAAGGGGTCTCGCGTTCGGCTATTCACGAGATAGTGTTGCAAGGATTTTACGTTGAGGTCCAAGAATCGTGTGAAATCTTGGTCCCCTTCTGGAACAATAGGCGTTTGGGTCAGAGATGGTCTAGTAGGAGTTCTTTCAGTTTCTGAGTTGAACTCCATTATAGGGCTGGTTATAGGCGGGGTAGATGGAAGAGGATGATGCCTCGCGTGATCGACTAGAGCTTTGGCTTGGCTACGAGTCAGAACCATTCAAGGCAAGGAAGAACATCCTCACAAGCTCAAACAAGCAGATAAGAACTAAAAAAGATGAAGATACAAGCAGATCCTAAAACCCTAGAAGTAAATTATTAGGATTATAGTGGCTTATGCCTTAGAATGTGTGTAGAGGAATATTGGCTTTTGAGTTGGGTCCTAGAAGAAGCAGTCTATGGATGGTTTCAGGTTTTGTTATGGTGCTCAAGAATTTGTATTAGCTTTCGTATAGGCCTGGTGCTAAGGAGCAAGCTCCCCTCACTTCACGATTCCAGTGGTTAGCTGGTTTTGCTTAGCTAAAATATACTTCCACTATAGTTTAGACTCTGCCAGAGAACAGAGTTGGCTTTCCCCTTGGTGATGAAATCCAAGTAAGATCGCCGGGACGGGTGAGGTATCCGCTGGGGGATGAAATCCCAGTCGGGCCTTGTCTCAGGTAAGTTAAAATGTTTGTTTTGTGCAAGTGGTTTGGTCGTGTAACATCAAGTGATCTAGATTAATTCAATATGCGGTTTAATTACTATGTGTGGTCTAAGAGATGCAAGCAAACAAAAATGAATGCAAAGTGTTTTAATGCCCAAGTCGAAATGTTTGTTCGTATGAAGACAAATGGAGAAAGAGTCGAAGAATATGAGTTTTGACTAGTCTAGAAGTGCAAGAAAGAAAAGAAAAGTTCTTTTTAGTCCTGCTTATGATGTCGTTTAAGAAGAGACGAAAGGAGGCGAAAAGGAAGGAACCTAATGCACCTATATGAATGAAAAGAAAAGAAAGAACCCAAAGAAGGCCCTAGGGGTCCCACCGGGCGTGCCAGAATGTTTCTATGCTAATTTTGCTTTCTACATTCAAAGAAGAAATAAGAAACTAAAAGAAATGGTCAAGGCTAGAAGATACCTGATTGTAATCGTGCGCACCGAAATCAGACGTTGGAAGGTTCTCCTCTTTGGCTGTGGAGGAATGACACCTGCAAAGAAAAATAGACTAAACACGAAAAAATGTTAGACAAGGAGGCAGTGGGTTGTCAAGCAAACGCCTGATCCTGAAAGTACGAAGACTTCCTAGAAGGATATCAACCCACGAAATAAAAAATAGAAATATTTGACATGAATGGAAATAATAGAAAGACAGAATGAAAGTAAATAAAAAGATGAAAACACAAATGCGTACCTGATATCTAGCGAACTATTTTGCACAGTCGCCGATGTCGGTCTCTGTGGTGCCGGCGTCGGTCAGGGGAAGGTGCCGACGTCGGTTAAAGTGCCGGCGTCGGTCGGGGTAGTGACCGGCGTCGGTCGGGGCAAGTTCTAGATAGAGTCTGGGCGAGTTGCAGAAGGTCTGGTAGAGTTGGGATAGGGTTTTGGTCAGGGTCAGGATAGGGTTTGGTAGAGTCGGGACAGGGTCTAGTCAAGGTAAGGTCGAGTCTGGACAGGGTCTGGGGGTTTTGGTCGAGTCTAGACAGAGTTATAGATTGGGATAGTGGGCAGAGATGTAAAGAAGGGACTCAGGGCTCGGGTCTACGGTATGAAGATCCAGGGTGATAGAAATAACAAATAAATAATAACCAGAAAGAAATAAAAACAAACAGAGGAAATACTTACCTGTCAGAAGACGTGATAAAAGCCATGGTTGAAGTCGTCGATGCGCTGCCAGAAGTTAATCGGAGCCAATGCAGATTAGTTGAATGCCGGAGTCGATTGATCACAAGAGTTGATTGTAAGAGTCTGTTGAAAGAATGAAAAAATTGGTTGGTGGAATGAAGAGGTTACGGATGAAGGTGAGAGACGGTTCGATAATCGATCGGGAAACCGATTGGGAACCGAATGGGTAACGGGTAACGGAATAACGGTTCCTGTGTTTGGATTGAGAATGCAGTGCTAAGGATAACCGACGTCGGTAGGACCGTCGATGTCGGCCGATAAGTGACCGACGTCGGTGACGTCGGTCAGGTGGCAACCGTGGTCGGTAGATGCAGAATGGGGGCAGAGACTAACTTTAGTCTTTTGCTCATTTTGACAAGCTGCCAGGGTCAAGGCTAGTGGGAAAAGTGGTCGACAAGGGTTAAATAGGTGAAGAAGAATAAAACGGGGGATGACCAGGGGAGTCGACATGATTTTAGTGTCTACAGCTAGTCCTATGTTTTGACAGAGCTCTTGCTGGTTTTCAAAGTTATCATCTGACTCCATGCCCAATGGATTGCAAGGCAACTAGTCTCTAAGCATAGCAGGCATGCTTCCCCTAGGAGTCACCAATTTGTTGACCAAATTTTGCCTGCAGGTAAAATTTTGGTCCCTTCCTCCCTTGTTGTTCATGCCAGTTATATTGCAAGTTGTTTAGGTTCAACATTCTCTGTTTCATGGCCTGGTTCAATTTCAGTTTCAGTTTCTTGGTGCAAAGGTTTAGTTTTGAGTTCGGTTTCTTGGTTCAAGCTCAAAGGGTTCAATGGCCCGATCCAAAGGTATGCCCCAAGCCAAAGGGCAGTCAAAAGTCAAAGTACCCTTTGGAGGGTGGACACTTTGGCATTTCAATGATTCGAGTGCGCTTCTAATCAAAGCAAAGGGAGGGCGGGAGAATTCCCACAGATCTTTTTGTCCATGGAAACAAAGCAAATCCATAGTCAAGGTGCCGAAGGGAAAAATAATAAAGGAAGATGCCAGTGGAGAGATAAAGAAGTGCCCAAGAGGATGCCACATGGACCCGACTGACATGGCAATGGACCCGATGACACTTTAGCATGGACCCGATGATGTCCCGGTGGACTTCAAATTTTGTAGAACGGTTTAGCCATTGGATCTCAAGTGATGACACTCGAAAAGTCATCAATTTCAAAAAGATGAAATATCCGTTGGTTTTCAAAGTTTGACGGCCAAATGAGCGTCAAAATTCAGTAGAATAAATTAGCCTTTGTTTCCAGCCAAGAAAGTATTGCCAAGGAGTCCAGAATGCAGAAACCTATCAAAAGTTCATTCTTGGGAGGCCGAACGAGTTAGATGGAGACAAATTAGATAAAAGACAAGAGGACACACATGAAATAAGCAAATAGTTGAGTCCAAGTGGTGCCAATTTGAAGAAGAGACTCTGGCAGGTGAAATAGTGCCAGTGAATTGATCATGAGAAGATGCAACAGCTAAGAAATGTGACCCATTTCTTCATTTTTCATTTAATGGGTGGACAAACTGTGTTTTGACATTAAAAATGTAGACTTCAAGCAGAACAAAGCACATGGCTCATTAATATTTTGAGCGGCTTGTTTCTTTTCATGAACAACCATTTGTAAAAAAGAGCACCAAATGAGCCTCTTGGACTTTCCTTATATATTTGATACTTGTCATTTTGTAATAATATTTTTTGCAATTTTGGTAAGGTGCAGCCCTGCTGAAATTTCTACCTGAATCTATAAAGACTATTTTTTACCTCTTCTTGGTCATATTTTGTGTGTATGTCTGAGTGTTTGAGTTGTGTCCAGTCATTGTCTTTAATGCTCTCACAGTTCTAGCACCAACACACCAATTATCCACAAGGTGCCATTGTCTATAGTTGACAGGAGGAGAGTTCCATTTTTGGGATACAGAGCAGAGGAAGTCATTTATAGTATGTATTCTGTAGCATCTTGGTGAGTCTCTGTTCCTGTGTTTTCATAAGAACCTCCCTGCCATTTTCTTGCAGCCTAGTTTCCCTGTCGAGTCTGAGTGTATGTTTGTGGTCTTTGTTCGATTCTGAGAGTAGGTGTGAGAAGATCACCTTTATTTTGGTGTATCACCTCCTTAGAGTAGTTTGTTTTCTTGCACTTTCTTCCCTTTTCACCCCCCAAATTTATATAGCTATATATATATAGGCCTGTATGTATTTTTTGCATTGTCTAAAACAAACAAGATACATCAGAGGGAACTAGCCCATACCTAGAGACTCTCCTCTCCTACTTCACTATCCCACAGGTGAGAGAGGAGTTTCCATGTTGCGAGGAGAGGGCAGGAACCTATTTTCCTACCATTGGGTGCAATCTCTAGCGTCAACAATAACCTTGGTTGTCCTAACTTCAACATCATATTATAGGATCTTGGTGATCTAATTAGCCCTCTTTTTAGTGATCTCTCCTTCCATTATGTATTCTTTAATGCTCGAATGTGCCACATATATGATTATTTTGCTTCTCACCACCAGGTGTCTAAACTTCTTGAGATCCTTAACAATGGCAAAAGCATGTTTCTCAATTAAATTATACTTGGTTTCATACCTATGCAATGTTATCAAATAAAGAGTAATTGGGTGCTTGCCTTTCCCTTCATCTTCCTTTTGCATTAGCACAGTCACTAAGCTATGCTCACTCCTATAAATGTACATGACAAAGTATTTGGAGAAGTCAGGATTGACCAGCATAAGGGGCAGTGGATATCGCATCTTTAATTTTATCAAATACTACCCTTCCTTTAAGGGTCCATTTGAAAGGTTGATCATTCTTCAACATCAATGTGATTGGCCTTACTAGCCTTGCAAAGTTGGATATGAATTAACTGACAAAATTAATCTTTCTAAAGAAAGATTGGACTCCCTTCTTGTTGATCGGTAAAGCTAAATCCTTGATGTCCTTCACTATATCTGGGTTGATAGAGATGCCTTCTTTGGATACTATGTATCCTAGTAACTTGCCTTGTGGGATGCTGAAGACACACTTTTTGGGGTTGAGAGATACCCCAAACTCTTGGCATTATTAATTTTTTTTCCAAATGATCGTAGTAATCTTCCCTTTTCTTGGAGAATATAGTCAAATCATCTAGATAAATGATAATGATTTTGTTAATTAGGCCTTGAAAGGATATTTTCATGGCTCATTAGAAGGTATCCCCTTTATTGAGATACTAAAAGGCATCTTATCATATGTGAAGGTTCCCCACTTTGTGGTGAAGGTGGTCTTATGTTGGTCCTCTTCATTGACCCATACCTAGTTATACCCTAAGAATCCACCTAGTAGAGAGAACATTTCTACACCCACTACTATCTGGAGGATCTATTCCATTAAAGGAAGGGGGTAATGATATTTTAGGGACACCTTATTTAGGTCCCTGAAGTCCACACATAGCCTGATTTCTTCATTTTTTTCCTTACCAGAACTAGGTTTGATACCCAAGTCGAATGTTTTATCGGGTATCTGATCCTTGAGTTGATTAATTTCCTCAATTTTTGAGTCATAAGAGACTCAATTTTTGGGTTTATTGGCCTTTAATTTTATCACACTAGCTTGGATCCCTTAATTAGGTATATGGTGTGTTGGATGACCACATAGTCATATCCATTTAAATCATCATAACTCCAAGCCATAACCCCTTCATATTTGCTATAGAAGAAGATCAATTGCTCCTTATCCTTTTGGGAAACTTCTTTCCCCACTTTCAGCTTCCTTCCATCTCTGACATTGAGCTTGGAGTAGTCATTTTTATTTGTGATAAACTTTTGTTTTTCATTTCTTACGTCATCAAAATAAAAAATATTTGCTAAGGTGATCATCCCCTTTAAGAGATTGTTGGACTTTTGTTGCATAATCTATTCTCTATAAGCTTCTTCAATCTTTGGTTATAACTGCTCTATGAATTTGCATGAATGTTAAAGAAACATAATTATTTGGGCATTGATTTCAAACACTTGTGAATTTTGATCATTATCTGATATGGTGGGTCTGATAATTACTTGCACCACTTGCTCATTGGTCAGTAAATCAGTTACTGGATCAAACTGGGAGCCATGGTCCTAAGGATGATCTGAATGTTGTAGGCTTCAAAAGATTTGATTAAATCCCATATTCAATGGTGGTAGGACCTCATATGGACATTTTTCATAGGCAAAACTTCTCTCACTTGTCTTACCATTAGTTTAGAATCTTTAAACACTTTTAACTACTTTGCACCCATTCACTCTACAAGGCTAAGGCCATGGATTAGGGCTTCATATTCAACCTTATTGTTCATTTAGGCAAATTAAAAGTGGAAGGCCTTAAGTGTCTCTTTTACAGATAGAGATGTCAATTGGATACTAGCTTCAAAGCCAGTCTTACATTTTGCACCATTGAAGTGCAGAGTCCAAAATTCAGACTCATTTTTGGGTTCTTTGTTTTGATCTTCCTTCCTCTTCATGACCTTCAGGATGGCCTAATTTTCATCATAGATCACATAATCCTGAAGGCCAGTGACATCAAATTTTGTGAACGGGCCATTCTCAATGAATTCATTTACTAAGACCTCTTCCACTGGGCTTTGGTTATCTATCGCTCTTTCTTCCTCAATAATTTCCATGCAACACATCTCTTTTTTGGAGAAAGAGGTGTGCGTCACTTCAAAGTTCATCATAACATCTTCAGTTATGTGCTTTAGTGTAGTAGTTCAGATCACTCCTTTAATTTTGAGCCATATTTGGTCCTTAAGATCAAGTGGGACCAATCCAAAGACAAGTATCTACTTATCTTAGCAATGAAATCTCTTGATAGACATAACCCAAAGATTGGCGGGATGTCTATTACCATAACTTCTTGGGTGACTATGATATTGGGACAAGAGTACAAGGTTAGGGAAAGAGCCTTGATAATACCCATGGTCTAAAATTTATTCCCTAAAGTTACAGTACGTCTACATTTTGCTTGGGCATCACTATGGTGATGGCACCATAATCAATCATGGAATTATGCAATAGCTTATTTCCCACAATGAGAGTTAAATAGAATAGGGTAGGCTTTGTTTTATTTACCCTCACATATGAGTTGATGAATGAAAATGGTGTATGAGGTTGTGCACTACTGTTGTCCCCCTTTCCCTTATTTTGAATTGGCTCCATAGCTTGAACAACTTGCACAGGTTTCTCATAGTCTTCCAATGCTTCTTGTAGTAGAGACTTTTGTTTGAAGATAGACAAGACATCCCAAAGAGACCTATTGGCTAAAGCCTTCTTCAGCTACTCTACTATATTAAACAACCCTTAAGGTTAGAACTCTAGTTATTTCATCTTATTCTATGTTATTTAACTCTACTTTTGATATGCTAGAGGTGATGGTTAGGGTTTTAGACCTTTTTTAAAGGTCACCTTGTGAAAGACTCTTGGGTCTTGGTCAGTCTCTTTTTGGATTGGGTGTAGTAGTCTGATTGGAATCGTAGGGCCTTCATCCTTGGGGCCTGGCTCGTATAGACCATGTCTTTGCCCTCTACCCAATAGAAAAGTGCATGTTTTGAGGTTATTTCCTCTTCTTGTTCTAAGGACATCCCTTGCATTTGGGCCATTAGGATGATATTTTCAACCCCCAGGGATTGGTATCCATAGGAAACTAAATCAAGTACATTCCCTTACCATCATTATTCAATAATATTTTACTATATGTAGATTACCCCTTGGGAAATTCTAGCGTGTGTGTGCATCATTACATGAGAAGCACCATGAATTTTATTCATCTACCAAGTTATTTTTATCAATGATTAATTCTCTATTCAAACTTGATAGGACCATTTATAAGGGATCAAGGACCAGGATGGTTTGATTTGTAGGTCATACTTAATGGTTTTGTGCATGATGATTCAATGTATACCTTTCTTGGTACTAATTATTCTGATACAATGCCCTTTTGTTCTAGTAATTATGGTAAGAGGGCTTCATGACATGGCTTGCTACCTTTTGAGATTTGTAATCTCATTGGAAAAGTTTTGCAAGATAATTTTCATGTCATTCATCTCCATATCTAGTGTGGATGAAGAGGATGCACTTATCTGATCAGGTAGATATAAATACATGGATGGAGATGATTTTGAGGTAATCAGGGCTTCCTCTTGCGGTGGTAGGGATATCCCTAGGAACATGGGTATCAACAATCATGAGGGAAGTTTCCCAACATCTATTAAATTATTCTCTACCCTAAATACCAAGTCATATGCATCTGGAGATGTTTGGCCTCTAAGAGACTAAATCATGACTGCTATGTTCGAATTAAAGGCCTTGATGTAAAAGACAATGGCCATACCTATGGGTGGTTGAGCTACCATTGGGATCCTTTACCAAGTTTTATGAGACCTAGTATTGAAATCAATATTAGCCTCTTGTAGGGCCCTTTTAATGGTGACAAACTACTATAGGAGGGATGACTGGTCTACCTTCTCATTGAATCATTCAAAGAATCTATCACCCAAATCATCCCAAGTTGTGATAGAGTTAGGTGATAAGGATTGATACCATTCAAGAGCTCATCCTTTGAAAGAGGCAACTAGCAACCGGAAGGCCAAATTTTTCTGCATGACATAATGTATAGTGTAGACATTAATGATGTGTTAAAGATGATCAGTTGTGATTTTGAAATCCTCCTCTATATATTTAGGGAGTGCCTTTAGGGCATTAGTAAGAATAGGGTCCCATGTAATTTGGGCTACTAGGAAGATGAGTGGGCTACCACTATTCCATGCTACAAAGTTTTTTAGTGGTCCTTAGATCACCATTTTCTATTGTTTTTGTGTTTTACTAGACCCTACATCTCTTTGGTGAGTTGTAGATACCAGAGGTGGTAGTAACAAGATTGGATTCTTATCTATTTATGACCTTATAATGGTCTTATGGATCATAAAATTTGGCTCCTAGTCAGAAAGACTAGTAGTTTGGGTTCCATTGGGCATGCCAAAAAAATAAATATTGACACTTAAAACTCTCACACTCGGTGAAAAACTTCCTATGGGAAGCTTTACAAATGTGGGATGAATTTATGGTCTATAAATCAACCTCCAAGATTTTAGAAGCTGACTCTTCAAATCGATTGGGGTAAAAAGGGGAAGAAAGAAAGTGCAAATAAAACTAAAATAAGCTAACTAAGGTAATGCACTAGAAGTTTTAATGTATTTATTGCTAAAATTTCATAAAATAAATTTAACCTTTAAACATTATAGATAATTTAAAAGAGCATGTGCATGATTTAAATCCTACAACATAACAAAATCCAATGCTATAGAAATAGAGAAAAGCAATAATAGACAATATAAATTCCATTCACTTTGACACAGAACACTACATCCTCTTCATTGTTAGGTGGAGAACTAAGTACAAAAGGCCTCAAAGGCACAATATACAATATTCAATCCTACCCATGAGGGGCACCTACTAAGGTCCTAGAATGGAAAAAACAAGACTACTACTATTTCTATTAAAAAACTAAGCTCTTACCATGAATGCTCTTGATTATAGTAAAACAATTAATCAACTACCAGCCCCCAACAAAATAAAAGAGCCTTAAATATATAGGCATAGAGGCCTCATGAGGAAATGACACCTGAAAGTCGACACTCTCACTCATGATGAGGCTATTACAATTGAGTGGGGTGTTTTTGGCTCATGAGTGTAGTTGGTCTTCAAAATATCAGATATGGTGTAACTATTGATGCTTCATGATCCCCCATGACACTTACAATAAGCATCATGGCACCTTGTGTCTACCTCTAAAACTACCTCTAGAATTATTTTTAGGAATGGGGACCCACTCCCTTTAACCAATTTCACTACTTGAATCTTCGATAAAAGAAACCTATCTTGGACAAGCACCATGATGCCACATGTTGATTTGGTGCTACTCCTGGGCACACTGGGAATATTTCATAAAGAATGAGCATTGGGACACCAAATGAAAATAATAGAAAGAGTTAGGACTTAGTCAAATATAAATAAAGGGAACTCAGGGAAAAGGAGGCCAATATACCATTTATCGAACTCACCAAGCACATCCATGAGAAAATACTAACTACCCCAAAACTTCAAAATGTGGATTATGGTCCATAGTTAGGAACAATAGTATTTTTATTTCCATAGATAATGCATAAGAAGTAATGTGACCAACTTGTTTTAAAATATATCCCTCAAAGTTTCACTTAATGTATTATTGACCTTATGCAAAATGTTTGGACCATTAATTATGATTGTATTATGTTTTTGAACCCATATTTGAGATGAACACTTTTAAGGCACAAACTTGTGAAATGAGGAGGCTAAAATGTGATTGTGTAGACACATAAATTAACATTTATTGCTAAATTAATGCACTTTTTACCATCATTTTATACACACTTAGCTCATGCCCACTTCTATAGCTCTGAGCCACTATTCCTCTACCTCTATGTAGATGACCTTGACCATTGATTAGCTTTGATATAAACATTGATATAATTCACTCTAAACAACCTAAAATAATTGTTAGATTAATCCAAACTTCTAGTTTAACTATTTTTTCTCCTTAGACAAGGCTACTCCTTTAGGACTATCTCGTTCACCGTAGTATCTGAATCAACTGATTGGGTCATTCCTCCAAATAATGACTATTTAATCAAATTAAAATTTACCTAATGGGTTGTCCCGCACATTTTTCAAGTCCCATTCAATAAATTTATAAAAATATCACTATAAATTTATGTTTTCAAAGCATTGTTCACTAGAAGATCACATTATTGAAAAATACTAGAATATCTAACTGCACATTGAGAGGAAATCACCTATTCTTCCTAATTCTAAGTCCACAAACCCTAGTATCCTTGAGCCAAGTCTAAATATACCTCCAAGGTCATAAGTATATGTTGATAACTTAATCACACTAGGATTACACCAACATGTAACATTACATTAGTTTTTCACATACACCACTATAGCATGGGATAACTACATGGAGTTTGATCCCTCTTTGGAGTATTGGTATGTCAACAACACTTAATGAAGAGGGTGTTGAGGTCAAGCAAAAATTCATCCACTAACCCCATTTTCCCATTTATTCCATTTGTTCATCATGACCTATTGAGGTAGGGTTCCAAGTGAAGAAGAAGGCACATAATGGCTTTTGTAGCGAATTGCATAGATCTAATCATGTACATAGGACCTACAGGAAAAGGTGTACTTGTCAAATTTCACAAAGAGGAAAAAAACCTACCAGACTCTGGTGTACCCTATAGATACCAATGTATATTTACCTCTTATAGATAACATTACCTTATCTTAGGTGAATATAAAGCTTAGTTTTTGATTCACAAAAACCTTACCCAACCTCATAGTTAGTTTCACAGTTATAGTCATAGTCATGCATGTTTTATTTCCAACTAAGTTGTTTTTTAGTATTTTCCTCTTTTAGAATATTTATATATTTAATAATCTCCAAATCAAAAATAATTAATTTAAGCTTATTTTATACATTTTGATTTTACACAACAATTTGTCATAATTAAGATTAAAAGTTTTTTAATCCCAAATTTGATAAAACATATTGGTGAACACATCTATTAATTGAATATTGTAAACCATAACCATAGATGTTATGAGGGTTTATTTCCTTTTTCTTATTGTTTCTAATTATTATATTAGGGTTTTTAAATTTGTTAATTTTTTTGCTAACAACAATCTTCCAGGTTTCTATTTCATATTTTGTTTAATCTAAAAAAGTTATTTTAACCTATCTTAGATAAAGTGATAAACTACACTATACTCAAATTGAACATTTTCACATTTTAATTGATAAAAACATAATTATAAAATCAGTTAATAGATTTGATGACATCAATAAAATACAATTAAAGAGTTTCCTTTCAAAGAATCAATATATGCATGATGTGTTTATAACAATTATTAGAGAGGAAATCAAGAAAGCATCTGAAGACCAATCCTTTGAAACTTTTAATGCTATGGGTTCCTTACCTTTATCCAAATCAATTGATAAAACTTTTGTAATACCATCTAATATGGGGGAAACCAAAGGGTTTCACTATCTTAATATGAAAATTCTTACTCAGTCATTTAAGACACCACCATTGGTTAACACACATTCTATTCATGATGCAAAATCCCTTATACACATTGTTATAGCTTTGAAAAATAAGGTGTTGCAAATGGAAAAAATTAATTTGAAACCTAATCAAGCACTTGATGCATAAACTTTATTGCACACTTCATTTGCTCAACATATTTATACATATCCTTTACCAACTAGTTTTGTGGCACCTAAGCTTACAATGTATGATGGAAAAGGTGACCTCATACAACATTTGAGAGCATTTCATGTAGCATGTTTGGACCATGCATCCAATGATAAGTTGTTAACCAAGCTATTTCCTAAAAGTTTAAAATAATACACAATCATATGGTTTTATGATTTACCACATTAGTTAGTTCATGCATTCAATCTTTTGGAAGATTTGTTTCTTGAACATTTCTCAATCAACATCAATGAGAAGATTTCATATGCTTAGATTTCTTAACTCAAATAAGAATCCAATGAGACTATCACTCAATATGTCATAAATTATAAGACCATGCTATCCAAAATGACAAATCCTATGGTAGGTAAGGAATTATAGGAAATCTTCAAGCAGAGTTTGCTTCCACCTCTACATAAATCTATTATGTTTAATATTTTTTCATCATTCATAGATTTATGTCACATAGTTAAGGAAAGAGATGTTAATTTGTTAGCCATGAGTAAGCTCAAGTATGCAACCAAGCCATTTTATAATTATCATGCAAAGAATTCAAATAATCTAAAATATAAGGTGAGACCAATTGAAGACAAAAGTGACCAAACAGAAATAATGTATGCAATTTTAGTTACTACTCTGCACATTGTATTATCAACTCCTCTAAGAAGACAATTTACCAATTTGCCAAAAGCTCCCTACTTGACATAATTGTTACATATAATGTTTTAGTGATGTCTAGACCACTTATCACAATTGTAGAGCATGAGATAGTCAATAGTGATTTTGATTTACACTCTTTGTTCATTCAAGCTTACATTGATCATAAACATATATAGAGTGACATAGCTGATAATGGTTCAAGTGTGAATATGTACACTATCACACTTCTTTCTCATTTTGGATACACAAATAAGGATATCCTTCATACAAATATAGTAATAAATGGATTCATTTGTCATGTTTATATTTTTATTGGTGATATCACATTACAATTACAAGTTGGTCCAACGCATTTGGCCACCATGTTCATAGTATTACTTAATATAAGAGTTTTTGATATGTTATTGGGATATCTTTGGATTCAATAACTTTGTACAGTTCTTTCTATAGTAAATAAATGTTTGAAATATATTTTTGATAATGAGGTCATCACAGTTCATGGTGTTATATATGAATACCCCCTAAAACCAAAGGATATTATCCCTAAACAACATATATTAGTTGAGTAACCTAAAAAGGTTCAACCTACTTAGAGAATTCAAAAGCAAGGGGTTAACTTTCCAAGGAAACCTATCCTTGAAAATCCACTTAATTAGTGCTATAAAAAATTATAGAAATCCACTCTTTATCCCAACACATCCTAGATTGGTATTATAGGGCATTGAGAGTATTCCACAAAGGAAACCAACACGAAGTTCTATACTCCATGATCATTTCTGAAGAGTTCTAGAGTTCAACATGTTAAACCACATACACAACATACTATGAATCCTCATTATGATGGTGGTACTTATGCTTTAGAGTCAGATCATTTTTTAGATTCTAAGTTAATATCAGTTCCTTCAAGTGGCATGATACTTTCCATTCACAAGAGAAGTCACCCTTATTATGCTAGATACAAGACTTATTGATTTTGACACTCTTATAGGATTCATTAGTTAGTAAGTTAATTTTTTAGTTTCATATATGCAAAAATACAAAAAAAATCTAAAAATTTATAAAAACTAGGACCTATGTATATTATGCATAGTTCATTTACATCAGTTGATTTATGCTTAGTGTTGGTTCCAACATGACCCATACTCATATACTTTCATATAGGGACACTCTTGATTTAACATAGCTATTTTATTTTCATGTTCTTGTATATTAATAAGACTTCATTTATGAATGCCATTCAAATTTTAGAGATTTGGTTCCATTTATAGTCTCCAACTCATGAGACTGACATGTTTATCACATTCTAGTATATTTGTGCATCATCAAGCTATATTCTTCATATAATTTCAAATGTCAAGTAAAATGTGGATTCATGTATGATCAAAGTATTCCTTATCATCCTAGCTAGAAGCATTTGTATTGAGTTCAACTGTTGAGATTTTTAACTGTATTATGGTCATGTTTCATGCATATTCAATTTAAACTCTAATTTGGATGACCATGCTATCCATTTGAAATGCTTATTTAGCTATTAAAAAATTTTATTTCATTCAAAATGATGTTTATTTGATTTAAGATTTTGTTGAAAATAAGGGTTTATTTATGTTTTTGGCTTTACTTGTAACATATTTCATTTTGGTCGAATCATATTTGTATTTCATATGATTAAGTATGTGTCATTATATGCTTTTGCTTAGGCCTTATTTTGGTTTTATACTAACTTATTGATTATTTTTAAAGTTTTCCTTTGCTTTGTCTTTGTTTTTAGAGATGGAAATGCTCCACGATCAAATATTTTCAAATGGAAAATTCTTTTTAATGTCCCTAAGTCCTGAGATTGTGCCACACAACATGATCTTGATGACCCAGTCTAGTATAAATTCAACAAGATACATAAATATCCATGTCCTAAGGTCCCATGATTATGTTAGGTGTCACAATTCTATAAACTTGAAAATATAACAGTGTTCTAGTAGTGATAAAGATTTGTTCCTTGAGATTACACAATGTGTCATCATCCCACTAACTTGGAGGTGACATCAGTAAACTTCCTTGTATGGTCAATACCAAGCAAGCAGAGTAGTGAGATCCATCCATGTGTCATCATTTCACTAATCTAGAGATAACATTAGTAGGGTTCCTTGTATAGTCAAGGCCGATCAAGAGGAGTAGCAAGAGTCATCCACATGTCAAAATCTTACTAACTCGAGATTATTACAACAATGTAAAGCTTGGAGCTCTAGAGCGATGGTAGTATTGAACCTAGGACCATGTGGCCTCGACAAGGCCATGAGGATAGTGATGGGGAAATAGCAAAAAACTAAGAAGGTGAAAAGTGGTAGAGAATCAAATTGATGAGCATCCCCTTTAACATACATTGAGCATAAATTTGACATCCAAGGTAAAAATTAAATGATGGGAAAGTGATGGCATGTGTCTGATTGAAATCAAAGATGACATGGAAGGGGAGAGAAAGTGACTACAAGACATAGACCTGAGCATTGTGAACCTAGAGTTAGTTAAAATAACCTCAATTGAAGATATGGTGAGCTAATTTAAGAGGGAACATGGAAAAGTAGTAATAGTAGTGGGTATAAAGAAATCAAAAAGAGAAATAAATGGAAATATGATTTGGATTGAGGAGAAAATGAGATAAAATAAAATGTGTGTAGTATGAGTTTTCCTTGTTAGTTAGAGGCACCAAATAAGTTCATCAAGAGGACTAAGTGTAGTTATTTATAGATTGAAATAATTTATTTTTCAAATACTAATCAATTATTGAGTATTCAATAAAAAATTGGGAATGGAAAAAGTTAATACATGAACTGATCTCTTAATCATTAGGATTAATCCAAAATGATGTGGTTGCTTATCATGGTGTTGCTAACCAGGCAGTGAAAGAAATTGAATACCAGAGAGTCCATATTGTCCATTAGAGATTGGAATGCATTGGAGATTGAATCCACTTCCATACTAGAATTTGTACTCAAAAATTATGCCATGACTAGATCCTTATCCTTTCTTGTGTGTTATCATAGAAGACTAATTTCTAATCAATTATTTCCTTCAATGTTTGTATCAAGATAATTTAATTTATGGTTTTGCACCATGGCCATGATGGACTAACATTGTATATATAAGTAACATTGCTTTTTATTGTAAAGGTTGGCAAATTTGATCCCAAAACACTATCGGAATAATGCCAGATTACACCTATTATTCCTCATGCTTTTGGATTTTGATTGCCTACCATGGTTGACACATTTGAGTATCAAAACTTTATTGATATTGAGCTAGAATTTCACATGCCCTTATTGCTAAGTTTTATCTTGATGATTTGCCAAATATCTTGATATGAGAAATAATCTATGTAAAGAAGTTTTGGATATTGTTGGTGTGCAAGTGGATATACAATTAGATTGTACAATAACTAGTTTAATTATATTTAAGAGCTCATTCTAGTTATCTTAAAGCTTACATTGGTCATGGTGTGAAAATATCTATAGGCTAGTGTAATTTATTTCTTTGAATAGAGTTATAGATTTCATGTTCACATCTTATTCCTTGTAGCCTTGCTCATTGTGGTGTTTTAATTTGTGAAATAACTAGATTTGATGCCCAATGATTAACTGCAATCACATTAATATAATTTTAAATTATTATAAGACATTTCTCAATCAAGAGATTTATCTCTTTTCTACCCTATTCTTCCCTCTATTTTATATTTTTTAATGAGAAACAACATGCTCATTACATTGTAAATAACCCATTTACAAAGGAACCAATAGTGAGATCTTGAATATCAGGAGGAAAACATTTCAACCTTTAGTGGAAAGAATCATAGCCTATCCATGCTATAATATTTTGGAGTTTCTTGGCCCTTTGATCACCAACATATCTTAAAAATAAGGGGACTTTTTTCCCATGAGCTATTGATTGCTTTTGTTTGTTTGATCAATTAGTTCCTAACTATGTTTGAGTGAGTCATAATTTTAGCCTAACACTCAGTATCTGTAGTACTTCTCTATAGCCAAATTAATATCAAATATGCTTCACAATTTTACTTCAGTGAGTTTCAAAACATATAGGTTGTCACACCTAGATGCAATTAGAGGTGGTGATACTATCTCAGACCTAGAAACTTTACACAAATAAACCACTCTAGCTTAGATAATAATGCATTGCGCTCTTATTCGATTCCAACAAACTTGTCCTAGTAAACATAGGCTCTACTTTCTCATATCTAAAAAAATCATAGGCCTTTAACAAATTATTTTCATCTCATAAAGTTAATTATGGGCATCCTTTTACACATACTTTATTGTTTTATGACTATCCATACTATTGATAATTCAATTCAATACATTGTATAAAATTTGTCATTATTTCTCACTTACATTAACATTTCCATTTTATTGGATACCTAAGTTACCAATTATCATTATGTTACAAGTTGTTTATTGTGTTTGATTTCTTGCTTTATGTTTTATGTGTATTCAATTTTTTTGGATTGTGGACATTTAAATTTGTCATTGATTATATATCTAAGCCTTATTTTTTATTCTATGTGTGTGAGTGAAATTTGAACATCTCCTTTTTATGTGGCCTCTTGGCATTCTTCTTAAGTGTCTTATATGCTTTTGTGTGTAATATCTATGTGTTCATGTCATGACTGTGACTCTTATTTAATTTTTTGATGTCATGATTGATATCATGCATCCTCTTCAAGTTGATATATATAAATTTTAAATGCTTAATATATGATACTATTCATTGCATGCTTAATTTCTAATATCTATCTTGACATGACACTATGTATGCTTGGTTCTACATGCATTTTACATTATAATATTGATTAATTTATCTATGATGATGACATACTCTCCAATTTTATCATTATTACTCTACATTTCAATATTTTTATAACATCATTCACATAACTTTCTTATTTTGAGCTAAGTTATTACATAGGCTTCGTAACTCACTTGAAAAGAGGGGGCATACACAATGGCTTATCTTAGAGACTAAGCTCCAAAAACACACTACAAAAATAAAAATTTTAGGTTTTGATTTAGTTGATTGCATGTCATATTCAAAATTTACTCATCAAGTAATTTCAAACAACAACACTCCATTTGAACAAGGGTGCTAGTTGGCTGTATCAAAAACAATGTGTTCTCAACCTAGTAGTAAAAAATTTTAATTTATAGAATTATCAAAACTAAACTCATTCAATAAAATAACTTTTAGTAGTTAATCAATGATAGTTTCAAGTTTTATACACAAATTTAGTATAAATTTTATTAGTTCAGGGGAATAATGCATGACATGTGTTTTAGTGTTTTGACACAACTATTACTCAGAAAGTCCCTTGATATTACTCAATTCTTGAATTTATATACACCCATATATTATATTAGGATCATGTGCATGACACATGAATAACTACTCACTTAGTTTTACATGACTTATCATGGAAGGAATGCCAATCCATGTTATTCTCTATTTTATAGACACTAGACTTAGATCATGCTATTTTAAACCATTTTTTGTAACAAATTTTTACTAGTTTTGTACTATATGTTTGAAATAATTGATCCATTTTTTAGCACTAGTTTTATAATGAAATTATCTATTAAAATCCATACAAGGATTCTAAGCTACTATATTATCTTGGTTATGCAATGATGAAATTAGACACACCTTGAGTTCTTAAGCACACACTCATTCCAATGAGGATTGGGGCATGCACAGTCTAATCCAAGTATTCTAATGAGGAAATATCAAAATGTCCTACCCTCTATAGTCACCAATTTTTCGTTAGAAAACACAATGGTTCATATACCCAAATAGGTGTACTCATTCCTTATTATTTTATCTATAAGTTTTTTATCTTTACTTTCATATTTGTAACCCAAGTAAGGATTAAATTATACATGTTTCATCATAGGTTTCCATAAATCATAACTCAATGCATGGCCTACATCAATATTATTTTTCATATATAAGTTCATGTATATTTATTCTCCTTTTAATTTAGTAATTTCACTTTCTGAATTACTAGAATAAAAGGCGGTAAATGTAAACACATGAATTAACATTTATTACTAAAATAATGCATTTATGACCATCCTTTTATACAAAATTAGCTCATACCCAATTCCACTGCTTTAAGTAATTATTATTCTACCTCTATGAAAATTACCCTTACCCTTGTGAAACTATGATATAAAACATTCTTATTCTTCACTCCAAATAGCCAAAAATCATTATTAGATTGATCCAAACTTCTAATTTAGCTATCTTTGATCCCTAGACAAGGTTGCTCCTTTAACATATCTAACTTAATGGTAGTGTTTGAATATTTTAGCCACATCCTCCCACCAAATAATGACTATTTTATCAAATAAAAATTTACCTAACAAGTCCTCACATATGTTTCACAAGTCTTATTCAAGGAATTTACAAAAAATATCAATATAAAGCTACATTTTCTAACCATTGTTCAATAGAGGCTCATTTCATTGAAAAAACACTAAAACATCTAACTACACATTGAGAGGAAATCATCTATTCTTCCCAATTATGAGTTAACAAAATCTTAGTATCCCAAATCTAAGTTTGAATACAATTCCAAGGTCACAAGTCATTGTTGAAGCACTTAATCACACCAAGACTGCACCATTATATAAAATTGCACTTATTTTTTACACACAACATTGTGGTATGGGATAACTACATGGAGTGTGATCCATATTCAGAGTACTGGTATGTAGGCAACACTCAACATAGGTGATTTTAAGGTTAAGCACAAGTTCAACCACTAACCTATTTTTCCCAGTTATTTCAAATTTTCTCATGACTTATTGAGCTAGGGTTCTAAGTGAAGAATAAGGCACACAATAGCTTATGTAGTGAATTATACAGATTTTATCATGCACACAAGTTCTACAGGCAAACAGACACATATCATATTTCACATAGATGGTGAAAACCCTGCTAGATTCTAACACACCCTAAAAACACTAGCATAGGTCAACCCCATCTAAATATCACAACCTTGTTCTAGGTGGATGAAAATCATTGCAACTAATTCAAAACAACCTTACCCTGCCTTATAGTCAGTTTCACAGTTTCAATCATAGTTTTGCATGTTTTATTTATAGCTAAGTTGTTTTTCTTTCATATTTTCCATTTTTCTCATATTTTTATATTAAGTATGTTCCAAATCATTATTGCTTAATTTATGTTTATTTTTTGCATTCTAATTTTACACAATAGTTTACCATAATTAAGATTAAAACTCTCTTAATCCCAAATTTGATAAACAAATTTACAATAGGATACTAAAGATTATTGACATATGCAATATTATACTCAAGTGATGTAATATTTAGACTCATTTGCCTTTGGAATGTCTCTATGGCCTCCCTCATGGTAATTGTCTAATCTAGAATTCCTTCACAAGCACAAACCTTAGGCACTTCTAATTGAACCTACAAACAAAGGCCATCAAGAGGACTCATGAGAGGTGGAGGGGGATGAGGAAGAAAATTTTGATGATCTTCACTTTGTACTAAAATGATGGGTCACCCTTGTAGACACTCCAATTTTATCACTTATTTGTCAAATTTCAAAATGGAATGACTTCTCATAATTTCACACAATTTGGTTCAAAGTCATCTATTCATCTAATATATGCATTTGAACTGACTTTGGGGCATCCTAAAGTACAACAAAAACAACATATTAGATATATTAAATTATCAAGTTATCTATTGAATTATCAATTTCTCTATTCAATTATCCTTTAAGTCAATTTCTTTGATTAAATTCTCTCTTCTCTGTTTAATCATATTTTCTTTCTCAATTTCTATCTAATAATCAATTCATCACATTGTATTAATTAAATATGTATTTTATATATTTAATTAATTACACTTACAATTACTAATTTTCTTATTGTCCCCCTCCAAAGGACATATTCATACAAAAAAGGAATCTTGAGATCCAAAAAATATACCCTTGTGAGCACACTGATTATTCAAAGAATTAGTAATAAAAGGGGAATATTCTCCACCCCTCATCTTGGAAACAAGATAAAAATATCACATTTGAGATCCATGTGATTTATTAGAGAGGATGCTTCACCCTTCATCTTGGAAAAAATACTAAGGGTCCACATTCATTAATCTTTGATATTTACAAGGGGCATCCTACACCCTTCATCTTGGAAAGAAGATGAAGGGATTATATTTATCCATCATTTATATTTTCAAAGATCATCATTAACCCTTCATCTTGATTAAGATGAATGGATCACATCATCTATCCATGTACTTAATCCATGTGCAGTCTCTAGGACTCTTTTGTAACCATTCATCTTGATTTGAAGATGAAGGGTCCTCCTTGATTCAGATTTGTTATAAATACATATCTTTATAATATAATTCAACATGTTCAACATATAAGATGAAGTGATGTCAAATAATCAAGTCTCTTTGTGCATCAATCTTATATTCTTTGATCAAATCAACTTGATCTATAACTTTAATGGAGGTGTCTAACTACAATTAACATTGATAAAGACCATCATAAGTTACATCTTAACTGCATCCCAACAAAGAAAAGCTACAATGAAGGTGTTACTTTACATTTATTTGAATCTAAAACATTTTAATCTTTTTTTTATTTTGTTGAGCTCATGAGGCCCTAGGTGTGTATTTTCATATTTACTATCACTATATTTTTTTTTATTAATAACTTTGTGAAAATATAGAGGATTCACATTCTATTGACGATAGAGTAATTAACAAATGAATAGTTTGCAATAGGGATAAGACCCTTTTGTAACAAGATATATGGTTTGACACCTAATTGATGGATCATCCTATATAACCCATGTACCACAAGGTATATCAAGCCCATTTAGTTTTGCCAAACAAAAAAATAGGTTAAAAACCTATTTGCCAATAAATTATTATTGATGTAGGGATGCAAATGTTAACAACTCCCGAAGATTGCCTTTTATGTATGAAATTTTGAGAGAGGGGGGATTAAAAACCCTACCAATAACCTTCAATAATTAATTACTTTTAAAGAATCTTAAATGTTATCCTCTCAAAATCAAGTATATTGAAAGGATCAATGATTTTCCCCTAAACCTATGTTAGTTTCTAGTGTAAGACGAGATTGTTTGAGTCCTTCTTTTGTCAAATATTGTCACATTATACTTACACAAAGAGGCATTAATATATCCCTATCTTTTGTCAAATTTGTTTCGTTCTACCTTGTTCAAAACACATACGTTGCATACCCTTTTCTTGTGTGTAATTATACTGTCACTTTATCTGTGTCTTGGTTAAATTTATTCAAATTTGGTAATTTATAAAGAGTTTATTCTTGTATTTTCCCAAAATCTATATTTATTATCCAAGTCTATTCTAAATATTGATTCCAATATGCCTTATTACACTTGAAGTGGTATGGCCTATAATATTCTTTATGAGGATGATTGGATCCACACTCAAACAGATCCCTTTATGCAAGACCAATACAAGATAAAATTATATGAAGATGATTATCCTCAGGATCAAGAGGGTATAAACGTCCATAAACTACCTATGAAGAAAAGCCACCTATTTATGATGCACCCCAAACCCATTTTGAGCACCAATTATATGTCAATAGAGAATAAAATATTGTACATTTACTAGAGATGGGAACCAAAGTCCCTCATGATTTTCATATAGAGAATATATGTAGGGAAAAAATAACATAACCTACACCCAACCATCTCATAATTATGGAGTGGAATGATGATACAATTCTTCTTGCCATAGTCCCAAATAGGTTCAAACATTGACAAATCTAGAAACATAAAAAAAAAGGAAGAAATTAATTGAATCTATACCCATAATGTCACCCATTTTGTCACCAAATTGCAACAAGTTAAACAATAAATTAATGCCCTTTGTGCATTAATACTAAATCTAGTTGCTAATCCAATTGAACATCAAGAAAAAGATCACATTATTGATCCACTTCCTCTGTTGAAATGTCCATGGAACCTAAACAAAAGGTACTTGTAGAGTCTTCAAAACCTATTATATAATAAATTTAAACATTTCCTAATCCCTATCAAGTGCCCTAAAAGTCCATTCTTTCAAATTCATCTGAGCAAGTTCTTTCACAATAATTATAAATTTTGGGTCGATCTCAATAAATTTCCATTGAACCACAAATTGCTCCATCAAGTTCATAACTTCTCCATTTTAATGTGTCTAAAGGTCCTTGTAATGTTTGTCAAGTATTATCCAATACAAAATAATATTTTACAACTACTCAACAATAATTCCTAAGATAAAAGCAAATGCTTCTTCCTTCACCTTAAGGACATATTTCCATTCCATCTTCTAATCATAATCCATACCAAGTTCCTCCAACTTAGTTTAATATTGAATATAAAATTTATAATTATAATTAGCTAGGAAAAAATATGGATATAATTTATACCAATCCACAACACCATTCTTAGTCTTATAATATTCCATCCACTTCCCAAACTACACTCCTAGCTCAGGAATTGCAAGCGATCAAAGATACCATATCAGTATTACATGTCAATAATCAAAACCAAAAGTACAAGATGAATAATATATGTTCATATCCATTTTATTAAAGTATTTTACATATACCTTTGCTATCTCACTTTGATATTCCAAAGTTTGATAAATATAAAGGAAAAGGAGATCCAAGAGAGCATCTAGCTTATTTTTTGTGGCCTGCCAAGAGGTCAGTTATGATAGAAACATCCTAATTAATTTTTTCTCATGGAGTTTGGTTGGACCTACATTAAAGTGATTTAGAAATCTTCCAAATAATTCTATTCTAACTTTTGATGACTTGTTAGAGAAGTTTGTCAAACACTTTTCATATAATATGGAACATGAGTTGACTATAGTGGATTTATGTGCTATCAAGGCAAAAAAAGGTGAAAGTTTTACAATCTATCTTAAAATACACTATTAAACATTGAGTTGACCAATATCTTCATGAAAAATATGGATTTTGTCTTGCGCTCAATCTTAGATTATAATGTCCAGATAGCTTTGATGATGTTATCCACAAAGGGGTTCAAATAGAGAGAGCATTGATAGATAAAGGAATGATTAAAATATATTCCTTAATTAAATCTTAAGGTAAATATTATAATCAAAATCAAAATCAAAATCAACATCAAACTCAGAACCAAGCTTCAATGTCCAATCCAAAAAATGTGGTAGACAAGCCAATGCCTTTCAACCATAACAAAAATATGGTTGGTAATGGTGTTATAAAGGAACAACATGTTCAAATAGTTCAAGCACCACTTGTATAGAAGGCACCTCATTAAAAACTACCTACATTTCAAATACAACCTCCTTTAAGAGGGCAATTTAATCAATATCCATTTTACAAATTAGGGGATGCTATTGAGATTGTGTTCTTAAAACATATGGTTAAAAATCTGATTGGATGGAAAAAACTAAGCCTTTTGATGAATCTCAACCTAAAATAGAATGGTATAGGGATAAAGAGTATTGTGAATGTAGTAGGAATTTTGAGCAATATTAATTTGAGATCATGTAATTAGTCTAAATCTACTCAAAATGTCAAACTACCTAAGTAAGATCTAGAGCCATTAGAATCAAATGCAAATAGATGAATACATAATTCAAACCAACATTTTAATCCTAAAGTTAATTTCTCTAAACCATGATTAAATGGATATGAAAATAAGAGGATTGGATTGAGATTACCTTAGACTCAAAATTTTAACATTATGTTGGCATGATCATGGATGTTGATGATGGATTCAAGAACTTAGATTGGCATGGACTTAGTAGATTTCTGAGAGTTGTTTAATCATGGAGGAATAACCTGTTTATATATAATGTGGAAGGAAGGATAAATGCATAGAATTTAATCTTGGGCCCTTGGAATCAATGGTTAAGGATTATCTAAGGAATTTAAAATTCTTTGGAGGATTCTAGAGGATAGAAGGTTCTAGAGTTATAGCCCACTAGAATCTCTTTGGCATGGTTAAGCATGATTAGGGATAGATTAGATAGGTGATTAAGAGATTCTATAGAATATATGGGGGAGGTTTTTAGGAAAGCCTAAGAATAGGTAGGTAGGTGGGCTTTGGAAATTTAAAATTCCCAAATAATGAATAAGATAGATTAGGATAAGATTAAGAGATGATTAGAGGAATTAATGAAGAAGTGGGATGTGACTAAGGTTAGTAAATGAAGAGGAGTGAAGGGGATGTTAGATAAATGATTAGAAAGGGGTTAAATTAGTGGGATTAATTAGAATAATTAAGGTAAGTGGATTTAGATGCATACATTTTGCCCCTCTTTGAAAAGGCATTACGAGTGGAGTGAAGTGGAAGGAGTAATGGTGTTTCAAAGAAAAACCATATCATGAATGAATGTTAGTAGATGATGTTAGTGGATATGATTCCCCATCAAGGGGACATGTGGGGAAGAATGAGGTGGATGTCCACTCAAAAGAGAAAATGTGGGGTGTGATGTGATGAAGAGATAAGGGGATGGGATGTGAGATAAATGATGAAGAAGATGAATTTAACTTGAGAAATGAGCTACAAATTAATGATGCCCCTGGCAAAGACACATGCATAGGGAGTAGAGATGACTGTGTCATGGTTGTTGACACATCCCAAGGGGGAATCAATCATAACATGATGATGATAAGATTAAAATGCCATAAGATTTAGATGTATCACAAGCAAGGAATCATGTCAGGGATTGCTATAGGCTAGGATAGACAATGATGTGATAAGTTTTATGATGAGTGTAGCTCAAATCTAGACAAAATGATGAAGAGGATGGGAGTGAAGATATGGCATGATTGAGTGACCACAATATGAAGGGGAAGTATAAAATAAATGAGTTATAATGTGATTAATAGTAATGATTCCTCTAATAAGGACACATGCAAGGGAATGATAGATGATGATAAAGTTATGGTCCTGACCATGCCCCAATCGAGGGAGGAAACCATAAATTTTAAATAATTAATTGACCAATCAGTGAAAATGGATGATAGATGAGAGAAAACATGGATGTTGTGATTTATTGATCCCAATATAGAGGTATGAATGATTGAAAAAAAGACTAAGGAGATGATTATGAGGATGGGGATTGATTAATAGATCGATTTATGAATGATTGATACTATAGTTTAAGGATCTGATCGATGCAAGATGTGAGGAAAATGAGGGACAAGATAGATGGGATGGTGAATGATGAGGAAAGAGGTGAGAGTGGTTGAGATAACCTTAGACACATTATGTGAATAATCACTACCTACATAGTCTAAAAATACCTCAGGCCAATGTAGTTTAGATTAGATGATAGATGATGACAAGGTAGACTAGAGGATGATGAGGATTAATGATGATGAGATAAGTATGATTAGATAAATAATGAGTGTGTAGGTGATCAATCCATCACAAATATCATAAAAAATAATCATATTTTAAGTAATCTGATAAATATGGCACTTTGGCAATATGCCTTAGGATATAAGTATGACCAAGGGGTTATTGTGCCAAAGAGTATGGGTAAATAATGAACTCTGCATCATCTAGGGCACCTAAAAGCCTCATTAGAACTTTCCATGTCATCATAACATCCTAATTAATTACCCAATAGACAAAAATATATATGATGTAAGATTAAATATAAATGATCAACAATATAATCAAAATACATACAAACAAGTCAAATAATATAGAGCATCCAAGCAATACACACAAGCATCTACACACCATGTCATTATGTCTTGTCGAAGTGATGGATGAGTAATTGGGTGATGGGATAGACTAGAATGATCATGATGTGAATTTGGACTTAGGATAAACTTAGATAGACTAATGATGATGATTAAGATTAAGACTTAGGTAAGGATATGGTTACGGATATAGATTTTGGACTTGGATTAGAATAAGGATTTAGATAAGGATATACATATAGGCTACATGAGGGAATATGATTAGGATAAGGTTGCTAAAGATAATAGGACAAGATGACTAGAAGGAGGAGATGATTAGGATATAAGAAAAGAAAATATGATACGATGGTAAATATATTTAAGTAGGATGACTAGAATATGCAATATATAAGATAAGATGACTTACAATAAGACAACTGAGATTGTTTCTGGATTTTATGATTTTTATGATTTTTTGGGATATATATGTACACTATACAAATGGGGTCACTAGAAAATGGAATACCAAGCCTAAAAACTAGGATAATTATGGATAGAATGATGGATGGTGCAATAAAAGGATGAGGGTGATGTGGAAAAGGGGATGAGGACCAAAGGAAGAGTGGACTAGGGATTATCGATGACCACATCATGAAGGAACCAAATGTTTAGTTATTCAAGTGTTCATTAGAGGATATGTTAAGATGAATCCAAAACATTTCTCAAGACATTTTCCATTTCCCTTGCGAAGTTCAAAATTGGAAGAAAGAATGGACATGATAGGATGTAAGATATGATGGTAGATAATGGGTAGAAATGATGGACCAAGGGATATGACATGGATGGGAGTGACATGGGATGGATTTTGCCCCTAGTATTGAGGTAAAATATAGACAATAGATTATTTTACAATGATGTTAGAAACTAGTTTTCATCATGGTACTTGCCCAAGGCACTAGAGGACTGGTTTTCACCATTAGATGAATGATTTTTATTTTATTATTATTATTATTTTTAAATTTTTGGGCATCTCAATTTATTATACATGGGTATGAGATGTAAAAACTATTGTCACTTTCATGCTCTTTAGCCAACACCTATACTAGAGATGTGTGATGCTATGATCATATTGTCATTATTAGGTGTATCAATGTCCTTATGACCTTCATTAATTCTTAATTATGACCCATCTAGATATCTAGACTAGGTATCTTTGTCACCCCTATAAGAGATGATACTGCCTAGGTGGGTGATGTGAGGTATGATTTGGATTAAATCGTGATGTTGATGGGGGTGTATTAGAATGAAATAAATGATAATACTTGATGGGATCGTGGGAACATGACAAGATGTGATGGGTGTTTGGGGATTAGGACTATTAGTCACACACATCATTAGAGATGTTAGACATTCTACATTTGATTGGTGCTAGTTGACAAAAAATTGTAGGAGATCCAAGACACTTTGAATTTGTGGTGTATGTCTAATCTAATTATTTGATGGATGATCGGCCATACTAATAATGATTTTGATTTTATAACTAGATTTGACTTTGAATACCCCCTGGTGCCTAATTTTGGGCTTCACCAAAGGAGATCAATTTTTTACTTGAAAGACTATTTTGACTTTGATAGTCCCCTAGTGCCTGATATTGGGCTTCACTAGGGGAAGAAAGTTTTGGATTAAGCCTATGAGTTGAATTTTCTTGATTTTAACGTATGAGATCAAAGGTGATTTGATCATGATTTATGACTTTTGGAATATGGTCTTGAAATTTTACATTGTTAGCACATGTTATATTACTCGAAGAAGAGTCCAACGATGTATGTTCTTGTTCATCCTTATGGAGGGAGGTGAATAAATGATCATTGATGGGAAGAAAAGGATCAATGATGTATGGATTGGGGGAGATGATGTAATGGGGACAATGAGTGGTGATGGGTCATTATAGTCCTCATAGGAGTTCCTAAGAGACCTAGTTTCAACATTGGAGAATATCTCCTCAAGATTAATAAAAGGATCACTAAGACTAGCTGTAGTATATGCATCCAAAGTAGGATAAGATTCACTTTGACAATCTTCAATCGATAAAGTTTTTAAGAACTCTATTATGACTTCATCATCCTAATTAGGATCAAAGATATGTCTGGTGATATATTGGAGATATCTGGATTAGAGGTATCCTTAAAAAGATAGGCATAGTCATCATCTATTGTAACATCAATGAGGGATGATGTTTCTAATGATGAATCTAATTCAGAGACTGGTGTTGAACATGATCTTGATGCAAATAAGACTTGTGCTAACTCTGATGTATAGTATGTGATGCTGCTATTAGAATATTTGTCATCCACAATTGACCTCTCAACATGGGTTTTTTGATATGATGGATGAGGGGGAGTTGATGAAGGATCAATGGATGCCAAAAAATAGGCCCATAGAAGGACTCATGAGAGATGGGAGGACTAGAATCTTATTGAATAGACTCATCATCAATAGAGGATTTGTAAAAGATGGGTGGACCATGGAAGATGGAGGTGATGTCTTGACCTTGGCTTAGAGATGGAAGGGATTGATTGTGATTGGGAATAACATCTTAGCATACCTCTTTCAATTCACCCCAGGATATAGACTCATCTGGGTCACCATCATTTTCTATATCACCATGGTCAATGAGGCCTTAGATGTAGTTTTAAGAATTATGACATCAATTAATGGTATGCCCCTAGGTTTGATGCTAAGTATAACATTGATTAGATTTATACCTAGAGGGCTTAGGCTTGGTGGGATCAAGATGTCGTATGGATGGATAAAACATCATGTTAGTAGTGATAAGTTGTTAGAAAAGGGATTCCAAGGATATAGGAAGAGGAGTATAGGGGTTCTCTTCATTTCATGATGTAGTAGTAGATAATGGCATGATTGGGTGGGTGGACTAATAGTAGAATAGGTGGATAAGATAACATTCCCTTTTAGAAAAGGGCTTCCAAGGATATAGGAGCATTGAGGGAGTATAGGGTGTTCTCTTCATTTCATGATGTGTAGGAATTGCATTAGACATTCCCTATTGATCAGATGGTTGTTAACATGATGGGGGAAAGTGGGTGGACTAATAGTAGACAAAATAGGTGGGATATGACTAACATTCCCAAGTTTGATTAGATATTTTTGCTAGTGTAATAAGGGGTAGATGATAGGATGGGGGGGGCTATACTGGCCCAAGGGACTGATTTTGATTCTATTGATTGATTAATACTAGCTCAAGACTAAGATGATTAAATCAAATAGGATAAGATGATTTGATTGATAGGATTGTGATTATGATTCAAACTTTATTAGACATATACAAGCTAATGATGAGGACCCTGATCAAAAGAGTTGATTGCCAATGTGGATGAAGACCAATGTATGACTTCAAACTTGATGGGAGGATTAATATAGACAAGGGGATGAATTAGGTTAGACTAGGATTGGGATGAGGTTTATAATATGGTGGAAAATATCAAGGAAAATGATTGGTTTAGGATAAGATGTGGTGGATTAAGATGATGTTGGGGATGATTAGGAGTATGTCAGAGAGGTGGTGGATAAGACAAGGTCAAGACTAGTTTGGACTTAGGGAATGAGTCAAGGTGAGGTGTGGTTGAGGAATGATAAATATTGATTACGTGATGGGGGATGACTAATTGATTGGTGAGACTAGAATAGGATGTGGCTAGTGTTCAAAAGGATGTACAAGAGAATAAAATATGTATAAGAGGATGCTATGATGATAAGACTAGGATATACAAGATAATGATATATGTATAAGACCTATATAGGTGTATATAGGTTTGGGTAAAATGTTTACTTAGTGTAAAAACAACATGGGTTTAACATGACACACACCCAAATCAAGCAAACCATAAACCTATGATTAGTAAACTCAAGGGTGTATAGCCCAATGACTGCACCGTCTAAGGGATTCACAAGTGAGGCTATAGGCTAGTGACCCATTATGAAATATCCTAAACCCTCTCAACCCCATCTACATTTGATGGTTAATTGGGAGTTGATATTGACACTGACATAAGATCACTTGTTATAGCTGAAAGGTCATATGCTAGGTTGAATGGGCTCTCTAGGGGCATCCTTGATATACATGAAGGTATGATGGGGACCAATTCCATATAAGATTCTATCTAATCACTTTATGTATTGGAGCCAAAATACACCTCACTCAATGAAACCCTTTATGGGAAATTCTACTTTAACACCTAACAACAACTGTTCTAATATTTATACTCTTCTGGAATACAAAGTGTGGTGATGAAATCCATGCCACCAACCCATAGAAAGAAAAATGGGGAGGGTTTATTGGTGGTTTTTGATCCTCTAGGAATCACTTCAAGGATGTAAGGAGGAGAACATACACCACCGTAACCCTTAGGTGACAAATAAGCAAACCAAAAAGGGGATTAATTAATCAATTTAATTAAAATGTGATATTTATACAAGATGCAAGAACACAAAAGAAAAAATGATTAAAATGCTTAAAGAAATATATACAATATGTAAGCTAAAATGATTAAAGTGATTCAAAAAATGATTTTTAAAATGCCAAAAGGGGTCTTTGATAGGCAACTTGTAAGAAAATGATTAGTAGTTTGATTGACACTTTTAAAGGTGCAACTTGTAAGACAAATTATTAGTAGTTTGATTGAAAACCTTAAGAGGAAACCTACAAGAGAAATGATTACTAGTTTGATTGAAAACCTTAAGGGGAAACCTACAAGACAAAATGTTAGACCAAAATATGACATGAAAAATAAGATGTTAGCATGTCAAAATTTACCCCTATAAGAAACAAAATGTTAGTTTAATAGGCCTTAAGAAAAACACCCTAAAAAATTGTGATTTGGCTCTATAAATTCTTTGGGTGAGTGGGACACAACACGAGGGTTTGGGGTGGTGGAGCCCCTTGTGAGGTCTCAAGGCAGAGCCCCTCACAGGGTCCCAGGGCAACACCCCAGGCATGCTCCCTATTGATCCATACACTAGGTCTATTTCTTAGATAAATCAAAAAGTTTAAAATTGGATACTGAATTCTCAATTCCTAAAAGTAAATATAATTGGTTGTGGAATCTAGGAATGAATAAAAGTAATCTTGCAACTCTATAATTCATTTCCCACATTAAAACTGCTTGTTTTGTACCAAATTTTAATTTCCATTAATTCATTATGTTATTCCCTTAATTCATTCATGAACTAAATTAAAAGAAATTAGAGTCAACTGAAATGGAATTATTGATACAAAACATGACAATGGAGTTCACCCATAATTTGGGCTACGTCTCTGAGATTGCTTAAATTTTAACCTGATCCATTTAAAATATGCAAATATCAATTTAAAACTTACATCAAAATATGGATTTTAGAAACTTGTAATAGTGCTAAAAACTGACTGTGTAAAGACTCTATAATTGATCAGTAAAATGCCTTCTTCCAGTTTGTAGCACCTCTTCATCCTTCTCCATGAATACAGGTAGGTTTTTTCCTTTTTGAGTATCTATAAAACTCTTAAGAAGGGGCACAATAATTAAAAATAAGTGCATCTAGCTATCATAGACCTGCATCTCCTGATAATAACCTTGTAACCATACTCATCCCTTCAAGTTAAAAACAAATAGAGGCAATAGAAATAAAACAATCACAATCTCTATATCGATATAGATCCACAATACATATCTTTCTTGTCTACCACATGGAATAAAAATAACCAGACTCGGTCTTCTTATTTTTTTTATGTGTGTTAATGCCATCTCGACCAGATATTCACATTACATCCCTTCTTTGATTGAAAGCCATATAATAGAAGGAAACATACTAATATCCATCTATATCTTCCACAATGATGACAAGGCCTTTCAAGGGAAGAAACAATATTCCTCAATTTGAAACTCTTTGCTTGGAACATACAGCCATACACATACATGCATATATTTCTTCTAGGGCCTGAAGGTTTTACAAATAGAAGAGAATATATGTATATATGACATTTGGGACTATATTTTCAAAAACATAGTCATGCCTCATCTAGGATATCCATATGCCCATTCCATCTCAAATCTATAGATATGTAAATACTATTTTCACCCAAGGCTCATAAGCCATTCAACCAAATGTATCATATTTGAAATGGAAAATACAATGGTTCATTAAATATCTTCCTTTATAGCCATACAACTTTTTAAATATAAGAATTATTAACACAAGCTTAAATGCCTTACCCAAAATAAGTGAATGAAACACACTCACTGGCTCAAATTTGTACTTATGCAAATACATACTATTCACCATGGTTTCATGGTATAGCAAGCATCTTTCTAATTCAACCTTAAAACCAAATCCTATTTCTATCCATAGTTTCTAAATATTATACGATAAAAGTATTATCTTTCACCATGGCTATAATGGATCAACTTTTTCAACAGGTCTTGGTCCCTCAGCTTGGATCTACATTTCAATTGGATGATTTTCCACCTACTTGACTTGGTCTATAGTAAATAATCTTGATTGACAAATGCCATTCTAAAAATAGACATGTTTTGGATATGGAAATCCAATCAATCATCTGATGAGTTTCTTGATATGTTCATGGATATTTGGGGCTTATGTATATATAGTTACACTTCTCCTCTATCCAAGGATCCACTCCAATATAACCTTAGCTATTATTTCCCATAAGATAATGCCAAAGATCTTATGCAATGTCAATCAATGCCATCATGGGACCAGTATTTGACAACATATTTTAGCTCAAGGACTCTAAAGAGGTAGATATATGATCTTCCCATGTTCACAGCTCAAAGATATTTGTCTTCAAAATAAATGAACACAACATGGACCCTACAATGTCCCTACTTGGGACCTCTTCGTTCACCTCCAATCTCATGTAGGCCTAGTCTGTGTGTCATATAAAACCTGATGCTTCCATGGTTAGAAGCCATACTAATGACCAAATGGTTTTGAGTTTGCACATGCCATATGAGTAAAAGTTCTCACCTTGTTTATGATATAATGATGATCTCTATCATCTACCTAGGTCCTTTTGTATTCATCATCATTTTCTACCTTAAACCTCCATTTTTTTATAAGGATTTAACCAAAAACAAATTAACATCTATATTTCATTTCACCATCCTCATAACTCCAATCGTATCTACATTTTACATTCTATCTTGGAACCTTAATCCCATATTCTTTAGGATGTAGCACAATAAAGCCTTTAAAAAAGATTTTAGAACACATTTTAACTATGGCTTCAACCACATATTAAACCATCTTTTGTTTACTAGAATCATAAACCAATACCAACTATGAGTTGGTTTTGGTTTGGAATCTTCAACATAAGTTGGGTATGAGTTGGGTGGCCATGTGTGTCAAGTTGGGTTGCCATGCTGAGTCGAGTTGGGTTACCATGCTAAGTCAAGTTGGGTTGGTAACTTGAGTTGGATTGCCATGCGAGTTAGGTTGCATTGTGACTTGGAAAAAAGAACAAGGATGTGGTGGTAGGCCACATGGTGACTTGAGGACCCACCACATGGGCCTCTCCAATTTCTGCTCATCTTTCCATGTGTCATGACTAGAAGCACATAAATGATTATATGGTAAATAAATAATAGTGTAATTATAGAATTAGTAAAACACCATTACCATACATAGTGGTAGAGCCCCCCTCTATCATAAAAGTGGGATCCACTAGCTATGGTCTCCATAGTTGGCCCTTTTAAATTAATGATGAAAATGGTGACCATAATCCTCTGGATCAAACCTCCCACACAAAGGCTTTTGTCCTCAAAAGTACCAAGAATCCAACTGAAACTACTACATAGTTTTCTGCATCACACCAATGAACACAAATCTATGAAAATTCAACTATCCAACTACAATTATAACTTGTATATGGAGAGTAATAATAAACTCTATATCCATTCTAAAAAATAACCTATTACTGAAAATAGTTATAATCTCTTGCAGCTTCTCTTAACCCTGTACTACATGAAGGTTAATTTATTCCCCTTGTTATCACACAAGGGAAATCATTGTGCTACATATACCTATAGGATTTATGAATAAATTATACAAATGTATACTTAAATTTTACAAATGTTTCCCATCTATGGGTCTTTTGAAAGTACACTTACATGACGTGACTGAGAAACATACATATGTGTATAGAAAGTTTGTAATATAAACATTTCCCATAATGATGTGGGACTTAAATGTATATGCATAGTATAATAACATACAATACATTTTTCTATCCTTAAAGTGACTAAATTACAATACACATTACTCGAGGGTAATTAAGGGAACTAAAAATAATAAATTTAACTACTGTGTCCCTCAAATATTTCCCTATTCCTATCAAAATCCAATGTTATCTTGGAGAGTTTCCATAACAAGAGCTTCTTTAAAAACTCACAAATCTACAAGTAACTATAAGCAAATATCATTTAAAAGTGATAAGAAACCAAGTATTTTAAACTTATCTTAAGGTTTCCTTCACCATCTGACTACTCTCTAATTCATACCTCCACAACTCATCCAATCGAGTTAGTTTCCCCAAAAATTTATCACAGTGGAAAACTGAAAGAGGAGATAACAAAAATAAACCCTTACAAACACACCAGGATTATCATAATTATTTACTATATCCAAGTAGTTAAGAAATCTCTAAAATAGTGCTTGAATCATAGCTATGCTTATCAAAACCATTCAAGTGAACCATTTAAATAATAAGGGCCATTCCCTCTTAATGGTTTCCATGATGGAATAGTAAGTGGTCTCATATTTTCAACTCTATCTAAAAGAGTTAGATGATCCATGTTATATTTTCAAAAGGATTTCAAGAAACAATTCTTCATAAAGGAATGTTCTACTTACAAAGTAATCCACACAAAATTTATCCTTACATCAAGGATTCAAACCACAAATTGTGTCATATAGTTACACTAGAAATAACTCATACCTCTTTGAGAACTGTAAAGTACACATCTATTGAGTATTGGTTGGTATTCTATTGATATATTAAGTAGCTTTTTGTTTGCTTCTTTCAACTCTTAACAAAGTTATGAAACATAACAATCTATGAACCAGTTAAAAATTCAAAACTCAATGTGCAAAAACCTATACAATACCCTAAAGAATGCCTTGTTTTCCATTTTCATACCTTGCCATGGAACTGGTCTTTTCACTTGTTCTTATTATAAAGGACATAAGCATCCATAATATGATTAATAGTTCAAATTATAAAGGCTACACAACTAGTTATCAAAGACCAAAAATATTATGTTAATACCAATATGAAATCAGATTACAACCATACCTTATTGGAGAATTGTCATGTGATGTATTCTAGGTGACATGAAAGTCTTCATGGTGATGGTGATGAGGCATGAGTACCTAGTTGGACAATGACAAAGTGTGCTTTGGATAGTGCTTCACGGTACTTGCTTGTTTAAAGTATTTCTACTTGTTTGGGATGATTTTGATGGTCTACGCATGAATGATGGGTCCCATGAGAGGCCTAGGATTCTTGAAGATCTTGTAGAAGAGCTTGGAATTTAGTGTGTTCATCTTGATATGCTAGTAAGGGAAAGGAGACCTAGTGAGATTTGGCATTGATACTTGATCAAAAGAGTGGTTGATTTGGTTTGACAGGTTGATGAAGGTTGTGGATAGTGTGTTGATGCCTTAAAAGACCTATGAGGTGTCTTGGGTGCTTAGAGTACCTTTGAAGATGAAAATAACCCATTTTGTAACTTCTTGAGTTGATTTGTTCATTACTACCTAGGTGTCTCAAATGGCTGAGTAGGTAGATTGATGATGTCATCATTTGATTATACAAAGGATCAAGACAAATTTGGTCATATGGGTTATAGAGTTTTATTATTAGTTTCTATGTTCAAAATTTCATATCTTTAGGTGCTAAGGTGAAGTTGTATTGGGTCAAAATTGACCTCCCAAGCATATTTTCACATTTCCAACATATCCAAATTTTCTATTTTTTTCTCATGACCGTTGAAATTAAAAATTTAAATTTGCTAAGGTTTCTAACTATAAATTTTGATGGAGATGAAAGTGGTAGTGGACTCTAAGGGGAATCTAAAAAAGTAAATGTAATGTCTTGAATGTTAGTACATCTTTAGATATGGTTGACAAAAGTTGACTTCCTTCTGTAGAAGTGTCTAGTGAAGGTTTTCAGTTGGTATTGATATAAAATGGATATTTCATGATGCTATAACTATTGGAAAGTGTTGCAGACATCATGTGAGTTCTCTGTAATTATTTTTGAAGTTTGAATAATTATTTTTCTAGTCAAACATTGATTTCTTTGTGGAGGTACCTTCACCCATGGGGTTTTGATGCATATTGGCAAAGTGTGATAGGTTTTGGTATTGAAAACATGGTTAGTAATGAATTTTATGATTTGAGAGTGTTAAAAGGGTCTTGTGGATTATACCTATTCATTTAGAATTGGTCATATGGTTTATTTTTGCATAGTACAGTGGCCAAATTGAAAAGGTCTTCTTGAGACCTATTTGGGACCTAGTGAAATGTTCATATGATTCTTGTGGATAACTTGTTTTAATGATTTGATATTTTATAAATGTATTTAAGTATGATTTAAGAGATAAGGCATGATAGTTGGCTGACTTGGATGGGTGACATGGTTTCAAGAGGTCTTGTATATATACAAGGCATTTGGAGACCAAAATGGTGACTTATGTGTAGAGTGAATGCAAGAGGGGTGAAGAGAATAGAAGGATGAATTTAAGAGAGGTGTGAGACCATGAAAGAAATAATAATGTATTGTGAAGGTCTAAAGTAGGTGTGCAAGTTTGAAAGTGTGTGTCTCCATGATGATTTCATAATATTGCTAGGTATGAGAAGTGTTTGAGTAAGCAAAGAAGAAGAAGAGTTATATGCCTATGTGAGAGGCAGATTTGAGGGTGAGAGAAGGTCATAATCAGGTGTAGAAGACATAATATTAGTGGTGGACATCATATATGAGGTGGTTTAGTGGGTACTTAATCACCTAGGGGGTTGTAACCTCCTTGTTATTTGGAGCTAGCTAAAGATTGAGGGGTTGGTACTCCTTGTGGAGTTGGTGCTTCACAAAAGTTCTCTTATTTGATCCATATTTATAGGATAATAGTCTATTTTTGTTACAATATTGAGGATGGATTTTATTACCCATGAGTTTTTACCACTATATATCTTGTTTTTTGATTACTTGATCTCTTATGATTGTTTACACATTGTTATATCTATCTTGTGCTTCCCATATGTGTTGATAAGATTATTTAAGAGGTTTGAAAGATAAAAAAGTATTGAAGTAAGATTTGGAAACCACTAATTCACCCACCCTCTCAGTGGATTATACCTCTATCAATTGGTATTAGAGCATCAGGTCCTTTGGAAAATGTCTAACAACCTAAAGGTGATCCTAAGGAGTGAGGTATGACTAAAGATGATGTTCTTCATTTGACTAAGAGGGAAGATTGCTCCAAAGAAAAGGATTTATTGTGAAATGAAATTAGTTACCATGGAAACAAGGTTGATCCTATTGAGGTCATAAGTATTCTTGGAATCATGAAGAATCAAAGTAAGAAGAATCATCAACTGAGACATATGTATCTTGATGATCAAGGTGAAGCTCTTGAAGGAAGTTTGAATGGTTACCATAAGTCAAAAGGTATGGACCAATGTACTGGTTCTTCCATAAGGTATGCCATTTACTTTTGTTATTTGTTATTTTTCAAAAAAACTAAGCATATAAAAATGGATAAAAAGAGGAAGAAGTTCTTGTCAAGGGAGAGAAGACTAGTATGATCATTGTGTTGGCATAGGCTTGGTAGCCTTGTGTAGTGGCATAGTCTTGACAGCCTAGTATCTTGATCAGGATGAGACTAGGGAGAATAATGTTGGAATATGTGGAGCATGGAATTAATGTGTTTGACATGTATCTATGGTGATGAAATCATTTGAAGAGGTTTTAAAGTGGTTGTCTTTGTTTTTAGTCTTAGACCTAGTATGCATAGTGACCTAGTGAGGTCTAAATGGAAGGACAAGGAAAGATTTAAAGATGGAAAAGATGATGTGAGAATGGAATATGGTATTAAAAGGTTGGTAAAGTGTGTTTACTAAGTTAGAGGTCAAATTTTGAAGTGAAAAGTCGAAAAAAGGGTTTTATGGCTTCAAGAGGTGCTAGGAATGTGTCTAGTGAGCCCGAGAAGGACTTTGTTGTGATTATTGGAATGTGAAGGGTTTCGATGGGGATTTGAGACTTTTTGAGAAATTGAGGAGGGTCCTTAAGAAAAATTCCAAGCATTAGTTCAATAATTAAGGGGCAAAACTTTATGAATGATTGTTAAGAAGGTAAGTAGATTTTTATGTGCAAAAAACCTTGTTTTAGACCTGATGGTGAAGATCTTGCTTGTTGGGGATTAGAATTTATTGGGTGACCTAAGGTGATGATTTGATATTTTAGATAACTCTCTCAAGTATTTGAAAGTGGTAATGGTTTGTCTTGACAATAAGTAAAAGCTATAATAAAGTGCTTATTTGCAGAAAAGAAGGTATAACAGTCAGATGGTACACTAGACCTAGTTGCTAAATTTATGAAATAAAAAGCTTGAGACTTGTTTCAAATTGATATGGAAAGTTTTAGTGATATTAATCTATCTATGTCAAATTTTTAGAAGTTCAAATTTGCCTAGTCACTAGAGAGCTAAAGGAGAAAATAATGAATTTGACCAGTTAGAGTGAGAATAAGAATTGGGATGCCTAATCAGTGTTTAGGAATGGTTATGAGAGATTTAAGGTGTTGAGTATATTTTAGTCACTTATTCCTTTCTGGTGGTGTTGCTCTGAGTCATATGGAGAAGTTGCTAAATTGACACAAGATTGACTTTCTTATTTTTCAGAGGCTATGTGAGCTAGTAAAATGAGATAGTAGTATAGAAGAGTTTTTAATATTATATTATTTGATATACATGTATTAGATTAAGTGAGGGTCCTTTTAAGATAATTTATATTCTTTGTAAGATCATGTTTTTCTCCTTGGATGTGAGAGAAAGTCATGTTTTTTGTGACTGGTTTTTGGTGCTTACAGGCAAATTGAAGTGGCCTACTTTGTGAGGCTAGTTTGAGGGGATCTGAGCAGAGTTGAATATGATTAAGAGCTTGATGGTATTCTATGAATCTAATAGATTCATTTTATGTATTTTTTCTTCATATTTTCTCCCTTGTTTGTTTTGGGTAGTCAAAGTTCTTTGACTGTATTTTTTGTGCTACATGAAGTTTCTAAGTGGGCTTATTATAGAGGTAAGTTTGGGGTGTTTTACAAAGAGTGGAAGAATATAATGAGTTTTAAGTTGTTATATAAGTTTAAAATAATGATGAGAAGGTATTTGAGGTCTAAATTTGTTCCTGATCAAGTTGAAAGAGTCAAAATACTTGATTGTACTTTAACTGTGTTTGGCCAAAATTGAGTGAGCCTATGAAAGAGGTGATTTTGAATTCTTAGAGCTTGAGTGAAGGTGTACAATGGACACAGAGAAGTTATTGAAGTCATTAATGACCTATTCAATCAATTTTTTGAGTAGTTTATGTGACAAAGTTGATAGTATGCTTTAGTTCTAGAAGACTGTGTTTTCTGAGTTTCTAGGTCTATTGATCGAGAAGGGTACCTTACAGTGATTGGAGTCTTAATGGCTTGTATTTTTTTAAGAGTGCCTATTGATGATATGAGGAACTAATTTGTGATGGTTTGAAGTTATTAAAATCCTACTTGAGTAGGTCTAATCAATTCAATAGGTCAAGAATCAAGTTGTTTGTTCAAGAGGTATGTTCAGGTCTCCTGGTCCTAAAGTATCATTTTGATCATATTTTGATGCTTTGATTGAGTAGTGATCTGAAGGTGAAGAAAGAAATATGTTTATATGAGGTCTTAAGGGGGATATTAATGAGTCATTCCCAGGTGGTCTGAGTCCTTGATGAGCTTAGATGTGAGTTCTATGATCAAAAGTCTGAGTTGACCATTTTTGGCAGATGATGACTATCTAGAAGATGCCAAGATAACTCATATAGTGTTCTAAGGTGGATAAAAGCTTGATAATAAGTGATTAAAGTTGGTTTTGGTATTTAAAAGGAGGAAATATATTTTTAAGATGCTTTTGAGGTGCCCAAGTATGATTTTGATCATTTGGTCAAGATGCCTACTGTAGGTATTGGGATTGTATGCCCATAATGCTTAGTTTCAAAGGTAATTTGAAGATTGAAGATGTGCCATGAAGAATTATTTTCTTAGGAAGATATATATAGATGATTGTGACATGTTACAAGTGGTTTCACAAGTTGGTGAATCCATTTGTGCTAGGTGGAGTGCTTTGAATGGTCACGAGCTCTTCTTTCCAAAAGCATGTGTTTGGAGGCTTATAGAAAGTCTATGTTCCCCATGGAGTGGGAAATTGAAATTTGTTCTATAAGTGTGGATTGGTGACCTATAGGTGTGGGATCAGTTTCAAGTCATGGCATTGACCGAAGATAAGCAAGTTGACTCATTTGCTCTTGAGATTCTTGTGTTTTTGGTCTATGCTAAAAAAGTGGTTTGGATATGGAGTTAAGATCTAAGTATTTTTTATAATATAGAATGGCATAATGGGTGCTCAAAAAGGTCTTAATATATTTTTTAAAGTGTACAGTTGGTTCCATGGAGGTGAATTTATCCAAATGGAGGGCTAATTAGCTAGTAGCTTTGTGAAAGAAGTATGTTGTAGAGATGGATCTAAGTGATTATTTTTGGCATTAATGAAGGGGAATATGAGAGTGCTCCAGATATTAATTTTCATGATCTGAAAGAGCACACAAATAAAGTTATGGTAGTTGCAATGTTTAGGTAGGGCTATAAGGAGTTCTAACAGGCCTAGTGAACAAATGAGTTATTTTTGGAAATTTTCTCAAAAATACAAAGGTATGTTTGATCTTGAATGAGTGATTAGGTTTTTTTTGAGCATATTTCATGTTTTAAGTGTCACTTAAAGACCCTTTGATGGTTGGTAGTGGCTTGAGAAAAAGAAGGCTTGCAAGCTAATATGAAGATTCTTTATGGTTGGCAAGTAGTTTGATGGTGTTCAAAGAGTGCATCAGTTTAGAGATCATAGGGGGAGCCTTGATAAGTGTATTAAAGGTTATTTCCATCATTTTTTAGCATCTAAGCATGTTTTATTTACATGGTTGCTTGTTTTTGTGAAGAACATGTTAGTTGAGCTTGTTTTAAGCATGATTTGGCAAAGAAAGCAAACATGGTCTTATGGGGAGATTTGTTTCTCTATTAGGGGTTATCCTTGCATGGTGTTGGATTTGAAAACATATTAGGTCCATAGGATCATTTATTTTATCCCACTTTGTCATTGTGTCAAAGGGGGAGAAAGAGCTTATGGGGAGATTGAGCTTGGAGAGAGTGATGCTTTATCTTGTGTTGACATCAATGATAAAGGGGGAGATTGTTGGAGAACTATCATGTTATGTTTGATAGGTAAAATAAAAGTATTCATGGTGATGGTGATGAGGCACGAGTGCCTAGTTAGACAATGACAAAGTGTGCTTTGGATAGTGTTGTAAGGTACTTACTTGTTCAAAGTGTTTCTACTTGTTGGGATGATTCTAATGGTGTATGTATGAATGATGGGTCCCATGAGAGGCATAGGTTGCAGATCAAGGTACAAGAAATGGTTGAGTAGGCATAGAGGAATATTTCATCTTTTGACTATTTTTCAAGATTTGGCTCTGGACAATAGCACCCCTTTTAGGAAAGTAGCACCATATGGTGCTTGTGTATAATTATGTCACTAATTTCCTTTCTATAGTGATTGTTTGTAACTTTTAGGGAAGTTGCAAGAGTTTTGGAGGTCATGTAAGTGATTCTATGTTGCATAAGAACTCGTCTATGTCACTATTTTGGCTGATTCTTCTCCCAAACCCTAATGAATACCTTCACACATGAAATAATGAACTAATAAAATGTAAAATGAAATGAAAAATTGGGTTGTTGGATGTTGCAATCATGTGAAGTAGAACCCATGTTGTCCTAGCCACTTCTTACATTAACCCCAATGCAAGGGGTATTAGATCATATGTAGTTCTCCCTTAGGGAATGTGTACCATCAACTTACATAGTATACTATAATTAATTTTTCCTAGGTCCTTCTTTGATTAAGCATGCAAATGTATAGGTGTGAAATCTAAGTAATATGTAGAGTATTTGAGTTGTAATATTGGTTGATTTTATTTAAATAAGTGCCAAAATAGTAAGTGTTAGTTGTAAAATGCCTTGTGAGGCTCTTTATATAGGAGGACCTTTATTTTTAATGTAATACCTTGTTCATTGGCTGACAAGTTGTGAAAAAGATATAAAAAACATAAGGGAAGTATCATAGAGGGGTTAGGACTCAAACACAAGTGAAAGGGCCCATCAGACACTGAATCCACAAGTGGACATTAGCGCTATGTGGTGCTACTAACTTGAAAGTGGTGCTAATGTGCTAGGGTACAAAATAGAGCAAAAAATAGTGATAACATTCTAGGGACCCTGAGGCTAGGAAAATGTGACCTATGACTATTGGGGTATCAAAAAAAAGGAAAATAAGACACAAGAAAGATAAAAAAGGCTCAAGATGACCATGTGAACAAGGACTATAACCATCACTAAGACCCTTGTGTGAAAGAGCAATAAAATACATAGTATTTGTGGTTGCTTGACCAAATTAAGGTGTTTATACCTAGACCCTCATTCTTACATCATAACCCTTAGTGCCTAGGGTTCTGCCACGTAGACACTAGTGTTGTAATAGGGACAATAATGCCACATGTTGGTAGTGTCCCAATATTGGTGCTACTATCCTTTCCCTCCTTTTTACATAAACATATATCTTTTCAAATCTTAGACCTCCCAGGATTGGCCAAGACCACTTTTAACACCCAAACAAACACCAAAATAGTATATATACATGAATTTTAGCCATATAACCACTACATGGAAATCAGATGCAAATTACATATGCAAACTCAAAACAAGTTGTGCATAATTAAGGTTATCAATCCCTATTTTGTGTTACTTCTATGTACTACCATATACAACATTCCTAAACTCAAATTACTTAGATCTCTAGTCTCAAGAATATTCAAAACACTCAAGTAAACTATCATACTAACATTAATTACACTTGCACTAGAAATTAGGTGGGGAGAACTACATCGATCTTGATCCCTCTTTAGAGTTTTGGTATGTAGGCAACTCTCTTCACAATAGGGTGTTGAGGATGTATAGCTTACCTCACTGACAAAACACACTTTCTGGTTGTATCAACTAGATGCCATAGCAACATAAAGGATTAGGGCTTGCTCATAAAAACAATAAAAATAAGCTATCTACAAGTTTTCAAAACTCATGCACATAAGGATAGACCTTATAGATCTAGACACAAGTACACTTAGAAGCTCAGGATAATCCTACATAGAGGACACTACTGCCAAAATAAGGACATTAGCACCACATGACACTAATGTATAATTAGGGAACTACTATCCAAGAGGGGTTTGACACCTAGATCTTGTTTACAACACTCAAATGAACATCTACCTTAGTTTTTAGCTTTTAGATAATTTGTCTAAGTCATTTTCTAGTCAAGTTATTATTTGCGTTATTTATTACTATTTTTAGAAAGGTCAAATTAGGTCAATTTTGTAACAAATTAGTGGTTGTATTTATTGCATATTTCTACCATGATTTATTATACTCATCTCTTTAACAACATAGGATTTACATTCACTATGTCCTAAAAGGGTAAAACAAATTCATGGAAACAATGAGGCACATGATAATAATGAACGCGAACAAGTAGATCATGATAAAGTTAGAGCTATTGTAATGTTTTGAGGGTGTATTCATGAAAATATTGAAGATCTATAGAAGATCCTCAATACTATACTGGACACTAAAAAATCCAAAATCATATGTAAACAACCATTACTTTATATTAATACAAATATCTGGGCTACTATACATGTATATCTAACTTAACTTCCATCATTCCTCCTCTCGAGTACACCATTGATTACTAAATCTAGTGAGGACACGAGATATGTTTTCAAGCCATTGTTTTCCAAAGTTCAAATAAATAATGCTACATCCTCCATGGGAATAACCAATTTTTTGAATTAATTACCCATTTCAATGCCTACATCAACACATGCAGTGTTTGCTTCCCCTTTGGTGACTTCCCAAAAATCAAATTTCAATCCCAATGGGTCTACCATATAAACTCTTATCTAAGTTATTCAAGATTTGGAAGCTAAAGTTACCAATATTTAACAAAAAGTTTCATAATCAACTCATGCTATTGATTCACAAGATGTGTTACATAATGCTTTTGCACATGATATATATTTATACCCTTTGCCAATTGGTTTTTTAACACCCAAATTTGCACTTTATGATGGCAAGGGTGACTCTAAGCAACATCTTCACTCTTTCTATGCAACATGCCTTGATTATGCTTCCAATGATTAACTTTTGACCAAACTATTTCCAATGAGCCTCAAGGACTATGTTTTTCAAGATGGTTTTATGATCTATCGATGCAATCGTTAAAGGCATTCAAGCCTCTAGTGGATCAATTTTTGGCACATTATTTATCAACAATACTAAAAAGATGCCATATACATAAATTTTTAAGATCAACAAGGAACCAATGAGCCTGCCAATGGATATGTTTTGAGGTACAAGATAATGTTCGCCAAAATGACAAAGCCAATGGCAAATAAAGATCTTCAATTTATCTTCAAGCAAAGTTTGTTTTCCCCATTACATGATTATATTATCTTTAAATTTTTTAAATATTTTGATGACTTATGCCATATTTTTTGAGATCGAGAGATGAAACTTATTGCATTAAACAAGTTTAAGTATGTATCCAACACATTGACTACATCTAATAAAAAGTTTCGTATCAAACAAAGCTATAAATTAAAACCTCTAGAGGCTATAAAATAAGCAACAACAATGGTTAATACTACATCACAACAACCTAATTAACTCATCTTATTTAATTCATCTAAGAGACAATTTACATGATTTCCCAAGTTTCCATCTTCTCTCCTTAATAATCTAGTGCAGTGTTATTTCATTTCTCTCCCTCTTCCTTTAGAGGTTGATACAAATCAACCTATACCAAAAGGATACCATGCCAATGTTTATTTTGAATACCACTAATGTGTTTGGCATTCTATGAACAAATGTTACATGTTGAAGCACATAATACAAGATCTCATTGACAATAAACATATCACATTTGATGATGTTCAAAAAGATTTAGGATCACAACATGGTGACCATTAAATTCATAATTTATTAAAAAATACATTATAGTATCATTCTAAAGAAACACCAGAAGTGAAAATGGCATACTATGTACATCCTCCTTCAACACATTATGGGCACACATTAAATGGAATTATTCATACACTTACATGTAAGATACCTCCTATGGTTTAGAGGCATTTTATTATATTTGATGACGATGAGATTTTGGATGATGATTCAAATCTTCTCACTTATTATTTATTAGAGCACATATTGATCATCAACCTATATGCAATGTTATGGTTGTTAATGGTTCTAGTGATAATGTATGTACCATGACATTAATCACACATTTGGGATATACATATGACCAAGATTGTCATAACATTCGATGAGAAAGCACAACAAATGCTTGGTGAGATTGATTTACCTTTACAAGCTATCCATCACATTGACCAATATGTTTTAAGTTATATCACATACATGATTCTTTGATATGTTATTATAGACACTATTTCTAAAGTATATAGAACCTCAATCTTATACATTTGGAAAATATAGACATTGATTATTCCTCTCAGTTTTAGACCTTTTCCTAATGTCAAAAGACTTGTATCTATGATCTCTTTATGCCTATTGATTATCTCTTATTTTGACCAATGTTATTCTAATGACTCAGACCTTCTATCATGCTCAAAATTTTATAAACATGCTTATCTCCTATTTTTACAAGTTATGGACATGTGCCTCCTTTTCAACTACCTAGATGTTTGCATCTTAATCAAATGCCTATGTCAACATAACTGTCACATCCTAATGCAAGTGTCTAATGCCCTAAATGTCATCCAATTTATAAATGAAACATATCCCTATGGTCATCTTAAGTGCTTTAATGTGATATATTCTCTAAAAAGATTGATATATATTTGTTTAACCCTAAAATATCTAGGTGATCTTATTGTTAGCCCTAGATTTGATTAACAGGGTATATAAAAATGAAATGACATAAGAGTGATAATCAAATAACTCAGGATGATTGGGTGCTAAACTTAGATATAAGTATACACTAAATTTATTTTATTGAGTATAGTCTAAATATGAAATGTATAATTATATTAGATATGGAAATGACAAATAAGTAATGTACTTAGTTTATTTTGATGCTAATGCAGTTCTGGATTTGAAACAAGAAGAAATTAGGATGGAAGGAGATTATAGAATAGTCATCATATTTTGGATACAACACTTTTGTTGTTTTGGTTACTGTTGACGCAGTGGATTTCACCCGGGGCAGGATGCCTAGCTCCTGCCCTTCCACACTCAACAATGGAAACTCCCCTCTCACCTGTGGGACCGACAAAGCTGGAGGGGAGAGTCTCTAGATAAGGGTTAGCTCCCTTTGATGTATCCTTTAGGCCCTAATTTCTCCTACTAATAACAAATAAAATGAAAAGGGGGGGATGAAAAGGGAGAGAGAGATGCTGAAAATAGAACCTAAGCCTAAAAATGAAAAGGTGATACACCAAAAAAGTGATGACTCACCCAGCCTAAATATACACTTTTCACCAGGAAGAAACACCCATACACTTCATCTAAAGTAGGAAGCTCTTTTGCAATAGTCAGCTAGGGGTTCGTGAAAACACAGGGAGGAAGAAACTATAAGAGGCATCCTTAGACGTACTTATGGCAGCCTATTCACAGGCACCTATATTCTTCTTGTAGACACTTCTGGCAGACTTGCAGAAAGGAGACTTCACAATGCACTAGACATGTTGTAATTGGTCTATGAAAAGCATGAAAGACAATGACTTAACACAAAAGAATAAAATAGACATATACTTTAAAGTGCAGGTCTAGATAGAGGTAAAAATGCTAAGTCCTGATTCAAGGTATAAACTGGTAGAGCTCTGCCTTACAAGCCCGAGAGATTTTTGGATAGAGTTTTGCCTTAAGGCTAAGAGAGTGGATCCTTTTTCAAATGAGAAGCTTTACAATATATAGAGGAAGAGAAGAGGCCCTTTGGCACCCTTTTTTGTGAATGACCCATGTGCATTCTGATCATTAGGAAGAGCAAGCTACTTAAACATCATATGAGAAATTATGGGCCGCATCGATTGTCTACTTACAAGACCACTCTTTCAAGGCGATTACATGGCTTGTCTACTCATTAATGTAAAATGAAGAAAATGGGTCCAGTCGCTAGCCATTTGTGCCTCCCAATGATCAATTTACATACACTATATCACCTGCTAGAGTAACTCCCTGAGTTGACACCTTCTTCGTCACTTGGATACTTTGTCCACTCCTGCGCTTTGTCTTCTTCCTAGTCTCTCTCTTTCTGGCTTCTTCTAGTGGGTCGTTGTGTTCCTTGGGCTCTTCTCGCTTGCCTTGGCCACTTTTTGCTAATTTTTAAATAAGTGACACGTGGTGCATTCCATTGTGAAACGGGTAGGACACGTGGCAGCATCCACTTAACTCATGGAAGATTTAGGCACCCTTTGAAGGTCTTATAGAAGAGGACATGTGTTGGCTTCTATCGAGCCTTATAAAGGACACGTGGCACATTTCACTGCTCTTAGAAAAGCATTTCAAAACCTTTTACAATTGCCACTTGGTGCCTTCCATGCTCTAGATTTCTTGTTGTAAAATTTGATGTTCGCGGGCCTGTCATAGATTGAAAACCAATGGCTAGTCCATCTCCTTGAAATTGATGGCTTCCGAGGCGTCACCATCCTTGGCAAATTCCTTCAGGCCCTTTCTGCGAGTTTTTGCTCACAGACAAAAAGTTTTTGAGAATTGTCTTAGTTGCTTTGATTATTCCTTCAGGTTCTTTGGCTACAACTTCCCTAAATTCCTTCAGATTTTTTGTCTGAAGGAAATCCTTCAGACAAAAAGTTTGAAAGAATTCAATGCCTTAAGATTTTTTTGTGTTTTGGAAACCTTCAGCTGCCTTCGAAGTGTTCCCTACCCTCCACAAGGGCTTTTGGACTCAGAACTGCTCTCCATAAGGGCACTCACCCTTTAGCTTTTTGGGATGCTCCTTTGAACTGCCTGATTGAACTGAGCCATTGAACTGATTGATTGAACCAAAAATGGTTCAACACTGCGTGCCACTCCTTTGTTGAACCAAGCCTTTAAACCTGCCACTTGAACCAAGTGTTTGAACCGTGCATTGAATCGAACTCATTGAACCCTTTGATTGAACCAAGTGATGAACTTTGTTGACTGAACCAAGGCTTTAAACTTTACAATGAAATTTAGCATTAAACCTCAGCCGTTGAACCAAATCATTGAACCAAAGCGATGAACCAATGCATTGAACCAAGCTGATGAACTGATGCATTGAACCAAGGTGTTAAACCAAAGCGTTGAACTAAGGCATTGAACCAAAGTGTTGAATCGATTCAATGGTTCAATGGTTCAAAGCTGCCAACCTTCCTTGTGAATTTCTTCAGACAAGAGCCCGAAGAAGCCTTGTAAAACCCAACAGTCTCTAAACTGACTCTTCATGTGCCAAAAGACTAACCTACAAAGTTCATAGAAAAATCTTCTTTGCAAAATCCATAGAAACTTCACCTGCAGAGTTCGTAGAAACTTCACTTGTAGAGTCCGTAGAAATTGACCTATAGAGTTCATAGAAATTCCTGGACTTGTGCAAAATCAAAAAATGAATTGGCCTAAAACAACAGGGGAAGAAGGGGACCGATTTTTGGCCTGTTGGGCAAAAAATGGTCAAAAAATTGGTGACTCCCAGGGGAAGCATGCCTGCTATGCTTAGAGACCAGTTGCCTTATAGTCCATTGGGCACGGAGTTAGATGCAGCTTTGAAGAAAGGTTAACAACAACCCCAAAGATCCAAGAATCAAACATGAAGCTTTTCAACCCAGATAAAAGGGAAACCACACACAAGACTAAAAACACTACTTGTGTAAACTACACTTAGGGAAAGTAGGAAAAGAAACTAAAAACAACTACTATATACAACTAACCAGGAATGTTTGCCTCCCTCCTGGATCAAAGGGAAAACTTCTTAAGTCCCCTCCCTGGCCAGGAAACTTATGGTGCCAGACAAGTGGCTGAATGAAAAGGAGATTTGGTGACTTGCTGCTCTTGCCTATCACCTGGATTGGCTTGTATCTGAGTGGATCAGATTCAAACATGCTTCCAACATATACGTACTCTATTTGTTCCTGGAATCTTGTTGAATGCTAGTCCTTCATGCTGGTGCATTTCATCAAGAAATCTATGGCTGTTGGCTCATCACCATAAGCCCTTTGATATGCATGGTCCCTTTGCAATGCATCATGGTTTGACTTGTTCCCTTTGGCTTCGTTGGAGATCCTGTCAAACTCATCCTCTACTCCCTCTTGGCCTTCTTGAAGAAGGGTGACTGTAGTGATGTCTGAAATGGAATCACAAATTGATTGTTCATCCCACAGAACATCACCTCTCTGTTTAGAACTTTCTTCTTCAAAGTTTTCCTCAAGGAAGACAAACCTCTCCTTTTCTTCCTCAAAGATCAAGATGTCTATATTTTCAAAGATATTTTCCTGATCCTCCTCCAACTCTAGCTCCTTGGCATAGTCATCCTCTTCATCAAAGCAAGAAGGAAGTTCATAAAACAAAGGGGGAGAGAACTCACCATGCTTAAGTTCCTCTTTGTATTGCTAGAACATCTGCATGTATGCATGACCTGCATCTTCTCCATTGCTGATGAAGTCTTCACAAGGGGCATCAATGATGATTTATTCTTCATTGTCGCTCATGATAGCCTTCTGAAGAGATGCAAATTGGATATTTTCTTCTTCACTCACCTCCTACAGAACAGGTTCTTCCTTGAGAAGGGGTGAAGTGGGAAAACCATGTGGAAGAGGAGGCAGTTCTTGAGCTAGAAAAAAATGATTCTCCTCCTTCCACTTAGCCAACACTTCATCAATATCAGGTTTGGCCTGATATCTCTCTTGGAAATGTGTAGGTGGGGTGTGTTCAGACATGGAATGTGCCGTTGGGTCTAAACCGTCCATCACACCTTGGCTGAGGAATCTCTCTCTGGATTCCAACTCTACAATTCTTCTAGCTATATACTCTTGGAAGTGCCTTTCTTGGAGGTCACCAACATTATCATGAGCAGGAGCAGCCTCATCTTCTTCAAGGTTTTGAGCAAAACCTTTCTTCTCCTCCTTCTTGCCCCATGATTCTACTATTTTCTTCCAGTTCAAGATCTCAAAATTGGAATTTTGCTCCTATGAATAGGTAGAAACTTTGTTTTCTCCAAGGTCCTAGGGCTCCTCTACAAGGTTTGAAAGTTCCATCTCTCTTTCACAAAGCAGTCTCATCTTAGCCTCTAAATCTTCAAGTTGCTGGGCTATATTATCCTGAAAGAGTCTTTTTTGGAGGTCACCAGCATCATCATGTTGAGTAGGAGTAGTTTTGAGAGAGATGTGCTGGTTCATAATGCTCCCCTCAAAGGAAGATTCATGATCTAAGGAATTTAGAAGGTTCATCTCCATGGGAGGCTATTCCAATTCCCTTTGATGCTTGAAGGCTAGGCACACAGGGTCAAGAGCAGGGTTGATTGATGCATCAGATGAGCTGGAGTGAGAAAGTGCTATCTGCTAGAAAAGATTTGGTGCACAAGAGGGGGCTTTCTTTAGGATAGGATGGGGTACATAAGGCTGACTACCTTGAATGAATGGATTCTTCCATTTTGCTACCTCCTCTTCCATGGACTATAAGGCTTGAGCTTGCCTGAACAAGCACTCCTATTTATACATCAACTCCTACTGATATCCATACTACTCATCCAGTCTATCAATTTCCATTACCTGCTTCTCAAAATCCAGCACCACCTACCTTATCATTGAAGGGCAACTAGGAGGGTTGCTTGAGGTGATTGCATGAAAATTCTGAGTCTGATCGAAGTCATATGAAGGAATACAAGGTCTATGATTTTGTGCAAAGGAATTATACATACAAAAATGTGATTTTTGATGGCACCAGGCTGCTTAACCAGTTGATTCAACTCAAAGTTTCCATTGGTGTTGATGCAAAAGCCTCCAAAGGCTGGTCGGTTGAAGAACACACCAAAAATTCTTCAACTCTTTGGACACAACTTGTCCTAGTTGGTCCCACCAGGTGTGCCAAAAACTGTTGATGTAGTGGATTGCACTTGGGGCAGGATGCCTAGCTCTCACCCTTCCACACGCAATAATGGAAACTCCCCTCTCCCCTGTGGGACTGATGAAGCTAGAGGGGAGAGTCTCTAGATAAGGGCTAGCTCCCTTTGATGTATCCTTTAGGCCCTAGTTTCTCCTACTGCTAACAAATAAAAAAAAAAGGGGGGGGGGATAAAAAGGGAGAGAGAGATGCTAAAAATAGAACCTAAGCCTAAAAATGAAAAGGTGATACACTAAAAAAGTGATGACCCACCCAGCCCGAATATACACGGTTCACCAGGAAGAAATGCCCATACACTTAATCTGAAGTTTAAATCTCTTCTACAATAGTCAACTAGGGGTCCGTGAAAACATAGGGAGGAAGAAACTACCAGAGGCATCCTTAGACACACTTATGGCAGCCTATTCATAGGTACCTATATTCTTCCTATATACACTTCTGGCAGACCTGCAGAAAGGAGACTTCACAATGCACTGGACATGTTGTAATCAGTCTATGAAAAGCATGAAAGACAATGAATTAACAAAAAATAAGAAAAAAAACATATACTTTAAAGTGTAGGTCCAGATAGAGGTAAAAATGCTAAGTCTTGATTCAAGGTAAAAACTAGCAGAGCTCTGCCTTACAAGCCCGAGAGATTTTTGGGTAGAGTTTTGCCTTAAGGCTAAGAAAGTCGATCCTTTTTCAAATGAGAAGCTTTATAATATATAGAGGAAGAGAAGAGGCCCTTTGGCACCCTTTTTTGCAAATGATCCATGTGCATTTCAATCATTGGGAAGAGCAAGCCGCTTAAACATCATATGAGAAATTATGGGCCGCACTGATTGTCTGATTACAAGACCACTCCTTCAAGGTGATTATGTGGCTTGTCTTCTCATTAATGCAAAATGAAGAAAATAGGTCTAGTCATTAGCTATTTTCACCTCCCAATGATCAATTTGCATACATTGTATCACCTACTAGAGTAACTCCCTGAGTTGACACCTTCTTTGCCACTTAGATGCTTTGTCTGCTCCTGCGCTTTGTCTTCTTCCTAGTCTCTCTCTTTCTAGCTTCTTCTGGTAGGTCACTATGTTCATTGGGCTCTTCCTGCTTGCCTTGGCCACTTTCCAATGATTTCTAAATAAGTGACATGTGGCACATTCCACTGTGAAATGGGCAAGACACGTGGTAGCATTTGCTTGATTCATGGAAGCTTTAGGCACCCTTTGAAGGTCCTATAGAAGAGGACATGTGTCGAATTCCACTAAGCCTTACTGGGGACACATGGCACATTTTTCTGCTCCTAGAAAATCATTTCAAAACCTTGTACAGTTACCACTTGGCACCTTTCACGCTCTGGATTTCCTATTGTAAAATTTGACATTCGCGGGCCTGTCACAGCTTAAAAACCAATGGCTAGTCCATCTCCTTGAAATTGACAGTCGAGACGTCACCGTCCTTGGCAAATTCCTTCGGGCCCTTTCTGTGAGTTTTTTCTCATGGGCAATTTTCTCATAGACAAAAATTCTATGAGAATTGTCTCAATTGCTTTGATGATTCCTTCGAGTTCTTTGGCTGCAGCTTCCCTAAATTCCTTTGGACTTTGTGTTTGAAGGAAATCCTTCAGACAAAAAGTTTGAAAGAATTCAATGCCTTAAGATTTTTTCATGTTTTGAAAACCTTTGACTACTTTTGAAGTGTTCCCTGCCCTCTGTAAGGGCACTCACCCTTTAGCTTTTTGGGATGCTCCTTTGAACCGCCCGATTGAACTAAGCCATTGAACTGACCGATTAAACCAAAAATGGTTCAACGGTTCAACGGTTCAACACTAATTGCCACTACTTTGTTGAACCAAGCCTTTGAACCTATCGCTTGAACCAAATTTTTGAACTGTGCATTGGATTGAGCTCGTTGAATTGATCATCGAATTCTTCGATTGAACCAAGTGATGAACTTTGTCGACTGAACCAAGGCTTTGAACTTTGGCATTGAACCTCAGCCGTTGAACCAAATCGGTGAACCAAAGCAATGAGCCAATGCATTGAACCAAGCTGATGAACTGACGCATTGAACCAAGGTGTTGAACCAAAGCGTTGAACCGATTCAATGGTTCAACGGTTCAAAGCTGCCAACCTTCCTTGTGAATTTCTTCAGACAAGAGCCTGAAGAAGCCTTGTAAGACCTAGCACTCTCTGAACTGACTCTTCATGTACCAAAAGACTAACCTACAAAGTTTGTAGAAAAATCTTCTTTGCAAAATCCATTGAAACTTCACTTGCAGAGTCCGTAGAAACTTGACCTGTAGAGTTCACAGAAATTGACTTGCAGAGTCTGTAGAAATTCCTGGACTTGTGCAAAATCAAAAAATGAATTGGCCTAGAATAGCAGGGGAAGAAGGGGACCGATTTTTGGCTTGTTGGGCAAAAATTGGTCAATAGTTACTAACATCAGTGTGGGATAATTGCATTGATGTTACTATATATGTTCAATGCAAGCGTCCTATATAGAATATCTATTGGAAAAATATGCAACCACTTGGATGCTTCTAAGTTTTTCTTCACCTTCACTCTGGTGCATTTAGATCTGGGTCATAGACTGGTGCTCTTTATGAAATGGTAAAACCCTAGTTCTCTATCTTTATAGTGACCTTGGGGAAAAATAGATTTGTGGGTAGACAGTGTTGAGCTAACTCCAAAGACCCCACTATTAGTGGGCACTACCTACATAGTTAATACTATAGAAGAAGGCCTTGGACTAATGTCATTCTCCCCTATGTGTTGGCTTGTATGTGAATCATGCAATATGTGGAAAATAAGTACAATAGTGACCTAACTTGTAATTTGAGAAATCAAGCTCTTGGGTTTCTCCTTTAGTACTTCAAATATGTATATGTGTTATACCTATGAATGGTATGGAAATAGGGAAGTTTTTTTTAATTGAATGCTTGATAAAGTGCTTTTGATAAGTTGTTTTGGCCTCTTTGGTATTTTACTAGGTGTAACTAGGTGAGGAATGAATGCGGGTTGATCTTGTATTTATATCAATCCATTTGGATTAATAACTCACATTAAATCACTTAGACTAATCATTAGGATATGTTTCACTTGAAAATTGGATGACTTTATGGCACTGGACAATTGTGTTGGGTTAGGACACTAATGTTAATGCTAGTGTTTATCTTAGACATTAGTGTTTAGGGAACAAGAAAGTAGATATAGGCTCAAAAATTACAGATATGGAAGATAAGTGCATTTTTAGCATTCTGGGAAAGATAAAACATTTGTGTCATTAACATAAGACTTGTTAGACTAAGAGATATAGGCTATGGGGCACAAGATAGAGTATATGCAAGACTTGCAGAAGTGAGAAAGGTCCAAAACTGAAAGGAACAACAAAGATCTGAGTTTTCCAAGTGTACAAGATTGAGGTGATATATAATCTATAAATATCGTCTACATTCCCCCACACACCCTTTTAATCTAGTAATGAAATTGCTAATTAAAAGGAGATAAACATGTACTTAGGTGTGTATAACACACCTTGTCTTTACGTGTGTCCAACTTGAGTGCTTTGATGATGACTAACCTAAAACCAAAATAATGTTATAGTGTATAATCATTGCATATAATTTATAATTGAAAATACTTAAAATAGATTGAAATTGAATTAACAAGGTTTATTAGTACACCTATGTGTCAATGTAATTGCCTTGCCTATTGGCAAGTTGATTTGAAAAAGATGTATCATTGTAAGGATTTGAAACTAAGATTAGGATAAATAGAAATAAATATTAAAAGTGCATATATCTAAGGAGATAGAGAGAGATATACAAAGAGAGACAAAGAGGTTGGAAGGCCCATACCCCCAACCTTGGAGCAATAGTGGGTTGCCACATGGCAGTTGAGATTAACTCAATCGTGCAACCTAATGATACTTATAACTTGGTGAGGTTGGATGATAAAATCAAGTCCAACTTAACAACTTGGCAAGTTTGAATGATTTTATCACCTCAACCATACCAAAAAGTGAACCAAATATTGTAATAGATTAGTTCAATAAAGTCCATAAAAGTCCATAGGGTATCGATACGAAAATGCTCATGATGTGGTAATATTTCATAAAAGAGTTTTAGAATCTGAAATTGATTTGTATTTTGCAATATTAGGCACAAATTGCATATCATATGCACCTTAGATATTTCTCATGCTGAAACTATGTATAACAATGGTACCAATGTATAGAATTCTACCACAACTGTGAATCTGAATTATATAATTGTGTGCTTTGGCCAATTTGGAAAACTGTGTAAGAGTGGAGAAAATTCTTAAAGATCATGCCCCCACTATATATGGATAAATATGAAAATTGATATTAGTACCAATGTAGAGAACATTTTTCCAAAACATGCCCCCACTGTAAATTAGAGCTGTTGAATATTGAATAGGTGTGGAGAACATGCTTCCAAAGCATGCCCCCATTGAATCTAAGAACTACACATGTGTGAAAGTCATGCCCATGTGACATGACCCCACTGAAACTGATATAAGTACTAAATACTGAATAAGTGTGGAGAGCATGCTTCGAAATCATGGCCCCACTAAATCTAAAAATTATGCCAAGTGTGGAGAATATTCCTCTATGGCATGCCCCCATTAATATTCCCTGCCCTTTGAGGTGAGGGAAAAATAGGAATTGGTAGTTACCTCAGCTCAAAAGTATAAAACAACTATATAATATGTGAATGTAACTATTGTCAGCAAATATTACACCCTAGAGGAGGTTATTCAAGCTTAATCTAATATTTGGGCAACATTGGAGTACCTTTAGGCCTGTGGGTTGCCTATAGTAGAGGTAGACCTCTAGGTTTAAAGGCTAACTCCCTAAATTGACCTTGAATTGTCTATCACCTAAACTAACTAATTGCTTGTGAGAAAAGGGGAAAAATATGCATGAAGGGAAACTACTCTAAGGAGGTGATACACCATAAGGATTTCCACAAGATCATCATACTTCTTTCACTAAGAAAAGACTTACAAACTAGCTTCAAAGTCCTAAGATGTTATAACATTAGTAATTCAATATAGAGGTGATATGTATGAGAAAAATCAAGGTACATGGACCAGAGATCTGATTATAGACTCTAAGGACAACCAAACACACTAGCTACACTGCATATGACCTGTTATAATGAGAACTTCTTGCACTAGACATGAAAGGACAAGGAGAAGTAAGGATAAAAGCTTATCACTAGACCTCACTTTTCATCACTTTTCACACTTAGACAATATGTTTATTAATGCAAACCTAGATTGCTTGTATTAATCAAAGGCAATGTACAACATCAAACTAGAAGAGCTTTACCATACATGGTGTGGAATTATGAAACAAGAGCCAAAATGGCTAGTACCTATAGAATGTGAGAGAGGAGAGAGGAGAATGAAGTTCAAGATTCGCAAAAACAATTGTCAAGCTAAGACAAGGAGTTATGTTTATAGGATAGTAGATCATGAAACAATCCATGTAGGGTCTCTTTGGACAAATGTCCCTTATAACATGAAACCTCCTCAAATCTGGCATATGACTCTTCAACTGCTTGTTTGGAAACTGCCTTCATTATTGGCTTCTCTTGAGCACTCCAGAACAACCTAGGAATAAATGACATAATTTCACTATGAAGGGGGGGGTTAGAAATAAGCTCCAACATGCATTGGATGTGTCCTTAATCATCAATCTTCTTTTGGACAAGTGTTCTCACTGTCTACAATCATAATCATCCTTCTTTAGACCTATCTTCACATTTGACACTAAGATAATCATCAGTTTTTCAATACAAGGGAGGGTATGACACTTGTCAAGCACCCTCAAGTCTCTGTATCCATCATGTAGACCTTAAAAGGCCTCCCAATTGAAGTTATCACCTTCTCACTTGGTGATCATCTTTCATTCACTATGCCAGTTTGGATTGCCTGAAGTGAAGGTACTTGAAAAGGAACTTGTATGCTCTTCTAAATCAATAAATGGATATGAGGAGTTTGATTAGGTCTCACTCTATCCCCCAAAGTGATTCACCTCCTTTGAAACCCTTTTGTACCTACAAAACATGAAAAATTATAAAGTAAATCTAGTATGTACCCTATCCATACAAATAAGGTACAAGTCAATCTGATGGAAAGGATCCCTAGGGAGTCTTCTACAAGTTCAAATCATTTCCCTGAGCAAACTAGCTCATATGGATGCCTTTCCTTCTTTATTTTCTTCATTGGGTCATTAACAAGGGTTTTAGAGAGTTTTAGGTAGTTTTACCCCTTAAGGATAGTTCATAAAATTTTGATATTCAATCCTCTAATAAATTTCACTAGATCTTTATTTAGGCCCCTCTCCAACATATCCTATCTTCTCAGACTCCCATGCTAAGCATTTGTACTATTATGAGCTTCTAAAGTTGCCTTCTCAAGCTCTTCTTTTCTTTCTATGTACCTTATCATGTTTTTGAGACAAGAAATGATCTCTCTATTACCTCCTTTGCAAACTAAAGGAATTGACACACCTTATAACTCCCCATGGAGGTCCTCTAATGCTTTTCAAAGATAATCTAGCCCTATAAGTGGTATCAAACCCCCTTTAGGCTAGGTCTAATAGGACTTGACTGTGTTTAACTCCTTACCACCACCTTTGAGTGGTTGGTCATGGTTTTGAGGGATTCCCTATGTTTTTTCTTGTCTAAATCAACTTCCTACATCTATTTTCAAGGTTTTAACACTTCTTGACTCAACTCATTCCCATTTAGTCACTCAACCTATAGATTTGCACTTCCTTGGAGTGCCCTCTATCTGCAATATATCAGAGGGAACTTCCCTTATTGCCTTAGGAAAAAAAAGTCTATAATATGCTTGAGTAGGTGATAGAAACCCTCTGTACAAGGTTGAAGGGTTGGACTATTTTTGAAAGGCTCATTACACCCCAAATTCCCCAGACATACTTTTAGAATGATGACTGTGTAGGATTTTATGTGTGGACTATAGATTATTTTATAGAACCCCTCCATGCTCTATTTTATTTCCTTAATAATTCATGAGATTATCATTATCATTTGTGAGGAAGTTTTAATCATGTTTAATACTCATGCTTCATTTTCAACTCAAAATGACCTCACCTTTTTATGACTAGGCAAGAGTGGCTGATTGTGTATTGTATTTCCTTACTTAGAAAGTGACATGCCTATAGGTGTGCATTGAAACATTAGACCTGTGTCTCATGATTTAAGACTTCCTTAAAGCTCTAAAGGCCACTTCTAAGTCATTTGGCCTTGCTCACACCATATATATGCTAGGTAATCCTCTAAACTACCATGTTTTAGCACACTGTCATGCTATAGTCCAACTGTAGATGTCTATTTTGAGAGAAAAAGGTCTTAGAGATTGCATTTAACCTTTAAAACATGTGATACATAGTCTAAGATATATTTGAGGTCTTTGGAGGCAAATCCAGTTGGCAAATGTTTATGTTTGCAAGTTTCCAATCTCCAAGTTTTATGTCATGAGCTTGTAGGTACCTATAGTCAGACTATAGGTTATCTTTTTGGGAGTAAGGGTACACCTGTAGGTGATGGTACAAGTCAAGTCCTTGTACTTCCACTCTTCTCAATGTCTTTTGGATCACTAGTGTCCTCCTCACCCTAATAGGATCATTATCCATGAAGATATGCTCCTATACTACCACATTGGACTGTAAGTCAACTTGGAAGTTCAAGATATTATAGTAAACATTGAAAACCTATAGTGAAAGAATGCATATAATAAAGGTCTCCTTTACATCACTTATTGGAGTCAAACATTCACTCTCCTTGATCAAGGCATCACTCCTATGATTAGGATATAAGATAGGATCATTCAAATGCATCTAAAATTTGTACCACCCCATTGTATGATATCACAAAGAATTAATAAGGCATTATTTTTGAGTTTTAAGGTAATGGATCCCTAAAATCTTTCTCTACGTATGAACATGACTCCTCAAGTCTACCTACCACTCTGTGGCTTCAACATGATTCAATGACATTTTTCAACTCCTTAGACTCTATGAATGTCTCCAACATGCTCACACTCCATGAAAAACTTCTAATCCTCTGTGAGAGCCACCTATAGGTGTATATGCAGGGTATAAGGTAGTAAACAGAGATATGGACAATGTGCATAGTGTATGGTTCTCCAACTAGTTATAGACCTTCTAAAAGTCTTCAAATGTATCCTCTCCACCTTGAATTACTTCAAACAAGTTGAAAGTTTCATTACAACATGTTTGGCCAAACTGTGGGGCACCTATAGGTGTCCATCAATGGTGTAAGATTGAGTATAAAGGAGAATTAGTTGCCACATTCAATCAAATGTCATTTGAGAACTCAGTTTTGATTGCTCATTATTCAAGAATGTGTTAAACACCTCTTTAGACTCCTAATTACATCTCCATGGATGTTATTCAGGCCTTCATACACATGACTATAGGTGAATGCATGCAGAGAACTGATTGTGTTAAACATGAATGTATTCTTGATTGCAACTTCATTGGTATCAGCCTTTGAGAGTGAGATTGGAAGGAGAGGGTGATTTCCATGACATGAAAAACATAAAATATAAAAATTCACATTTATTTGAAATGACTATAATAACAAGGACCTCTGTAGTTGGTGAAACATGCCCGCAACTTAACAATGGAAATCCCACTAGCAAACTAAGATGTTTTGCTCATCAACTCACCTCCAAACATGAAATTAAAGATGGAAACCATTAAATAAGGACTTACAAATCTCTTAGAATCAATTTCATCCATTTATTTTTATGGGCCAACTCAAATAAGGAGAAAACCTGCAGGGTGTGGGTATTAGCATGTAAAAGGAGGCAATTAACTTATTAGCATTAGTTCATAAATAATGGGGAACCAATATTTGAACTCCTACCATGAATATAAAGTATGCTAAGTGTGATAACATCCCTCAGAGGCATTTGATCTGAAACAACCCCTGTTATCTATATCATGAAGAAACCTATTGACCATTTTTGTATGCCTAGTGGAGAGATGGAGAAGTGAAACAGGTTTAAGCCATTTTTAAGTATTTTAAATCTAACCAAGTGTTAATATGAGTTAAATTAAGTTAAATATCCATTTTATAATCTTTCCACACATGCCACACTCCTTTAGAAGTCACACAACTACTAAAATCTCTTCTTTTCTAACTATTTTCTTGATTTGACTTAAAACCTACACATTTTCAGTTATAACTGGGATTACTGACAAAATTGTGACATGTTGGATGTTGAAGAACAATTTTCAACACTTTTCTACCAAAATAAAACATACAACCTTCATTAATGGCTCAAATATGACCTTATAGTGACATGAAATGGCTTAGGACTAAATTTGACTACGACCAAGGTTAATAGTATATAAAATGACACTAAAAGGACCATGACACATCTTATAATACCCTTAATAAGCCCTTATACAAGTTTTTAACTATAAGGGTTGATCTATTCTGACTTGTGGTCAAAATAGTCAACAGTAACCATGTAGCCTATAAAAGGAACATGTCTAGGTAGTTATAACATTGAGGCACATAAAACCAATGTGATCACATGTAGGCCTAAGATGCATGATAAGGATCATGGAAATGTCTAGATAGTAATAGTAAAATCTTTATAAGAAAAAATGCACACACACAAGAGCACTTAATAGTAATTCAAAAGGTAATGGTCTAAGGAGACATCAAATAAGGGGCATGTTCAAATGTTGCACAATCAATGGGACATGACTTAGTCAAATGTTCCTAAAAATAAATAATGACATATTTAAATGTCCATACAAAAAACAATGACATATGTAAATGTTATTGAAAGCATACATAGGTACAAGGGCCACAAGGAAAAGAACAAATTGAAATGATCGAATAACGAAGACAATAGAAAGGCAAGACACTCAAGGAAGTAAACAAAGTAAATCACAAACAACCAACAAAAACATGTCATAGTAGCCCATGGATCCAATGTGGTAGAAAAAATGTCAAGTATATAGCATATTAAGTACCATGTGTAAGATATAATCATGGATAAAGGCATGTGTAAGTACATATATAAGCTCAAACATGATAATGTAGAGTGATCATCGAATCATATAACCTATGTGTAGCAAGTTAAAAGAAGCAGATGCCCCTAATGTTTTCATGACATGAGTAGAGGGAAGGCCCAATATTTGAAATAGGAATAGATCATGTATATGTGTATAACTACATCACACTCAAGTAGAAGTGTGACACACATGTGTGTATGTAGGAGTAATTAAATATGCCATCCATAGACATGGAACTAACACATATATGCCAAGGATCCAATAAAATATGTAGGTGCTAAAAATGTTTTTGGATTTTTTTGTTTTTTTGGTATTTTTAGAATTTTTGAAGAGACTACCTTATGATCTCATCCAATGGATGGTCATAGGTATCTCCCCATTTGGTGCCTAACAACGTTAAGTTGGATATTTTACATTGTTTTCATCATGATTATATAGGTTAAAAAGGTACATAGCATGTTCCTCCTCACGTTTTGCATGTGTAATAGAAGAGGTAATGCTATCATTTGGAATATGTATTAATTTTCCTTTGTGAGTAAAAGAAATACCTTATTTATTTGGATCAATGTTTTCTTCCATTTGATATAGCCAAAGAGTTCCTAGTGTAAATGCATATCAAGATGTAGTAGGTATAACCCAAACTCATGTTTGAATTATTTTATGACCACAAGCATATGGTATTGTTATGTTGCCCAAGGAGTCTTTCCAACTAACCTTATTTTTCAAGTCTTATAGATCAAAACCATGTTGTTAAAACTGCTCTATATGTCAAGTAGTTTTTATTTGTGTAGGATCAATATGGTTATGCCAAAAACAAGCACCACCTATGTATAATATAATTGTTAAATCTTGTAAGCATGGATGCTTTTTGAGTTGTTGTGAACCTAATTCTTTTGGAGGAACATGAAATATAATCATTTGATCATTAATGAGATCTTGGATCTTATTTTTCAAGGTAAAGCATTGATTCGTAGAATGCACAAGTCCTTGATGATAGTGACAATAAGCATTTTCATTATATCATTTGGGTAGAAGTTGACTCATATCAACCTCGATAGGATAAGGGAGAGATATAAGATTGCACTATATTATCCAGGGAGTAATGAAGCTGGGGACTGAGATAAACATGAGAAATGTCTCTTCGATATTTTATATAGAATAATTTGGTTAGGCTCTTCTATTAGTGTATCAATTTTGGACTCATATTTTGAGTGTTATGGTTTAGGATTATTTATTTGTTGGACCATTGCATAATGTTTGAAGGGATTAGGATCTATTGGACATGTGTAAATGAATCCTCGATGACTAAATTTTAAGGATGCATGTAATGTAGAGGGAACCACATACATATCATGTATCTAAGGCCATTAAAAAAGAATGCTATGTTTAAATTATTTGGCATAACTTCGCACAAAGAGGGAAATAAATGTGGACCCATAGTAATATTCAATGTAATTTAACCAACTAGAGGGCTATGTGAATTTTCAAACCATTTTATGTGCATAGTTGTGATTTGAATAAGGTTTGTGTTAACACCCATGGTGGTTAGGAATTGTATGCTAAAATTCTTTAGGCTTGATCCATTATTAATGAGCACTCTTTTGATACCTTTACTTTGTATTGTCACTTGTAAGAATAGAGGCAATTTTCGGTCAATAATATCTTTGAATGTTAAATCTATTAGATCAAAGGTGATGATGTTGTTATTATTCTTAAGATATTTCATAATATCCACAAAATAAGTGGGATTAATATCACTTGGAACTTGTGTCTCACACAATGCCTTGTATAGGACATTCTTATAAACATGAGATTACTTTAGGAGTTTGAGGATTGAAATTTTTACATGTATATTGATCAATTTATCAAAAATGTCATATCCTTTAGATTTTATTAATAGGTTAGGTTTAGGAGATAATTGTTGTATATTAATAGGTGGAGTAATAGGTTGAGAAATCCTACCTTTTTGAGTGGTGATAACATGGACTATGGAATCCAATATAAGCTATGGGCAAATAATGGGTGTAGAATGGTAGATGTCATTCGAATAAGACTTAAGTAGAATGAATGGTTGAGAGTATGCACATTAGTGTCTATATATTGGCTCTATAACATTACAAAAGCAATTTTGAAGAGCCATTAAGTGTTTTTTATGATTTAAAACCCTCTTATTATAAACATTAGAACAAGAAAGAACATGTGAGAATGCAAGTTTTGAATCGCTTATGGATCAGATGGTTTGAACTAGGCAGCTAATGTAGCAAACCATAAAAACTATAAAGTATTGGACCATGAAATAATTTATAGATATGTCCATAGAAAACATGATTGTAATATTATAACAATCATGGAGTAACAACATAAAAATTAAAAAACCCTAGGTGACCTAGGGTTTGATGTTCAAATATTAGGTTAACCAAATGTTTAACCCTAAAATGATCTAAGTGATGTTTTTGTTAGCTCTAGATTTTATTAAATGGGTATATATAAATGAAATGGCATAATGGTGATAATAAAATTTATAATAGGCCAATTGGGTGCTACACTCAGACATAAACATACACTAAATTTATTATGTTAAGTATAGTATAAATATGAAAAGTAAAATTATGCTAAATATGGAAATGATAGAGAAGTATTGTAATTAGCTTATTCTGATACTAATGTAGTTATATATCTAAAATAGGTATAAATTAGGTTTGAAGGATATTTTAGAATAGTCATTAAATTTTGGATCTAATAATTCTGACATTTTGGACACTAACATCAACATTGGATGGTTGTATCGATGCTACTATCTAGGTTCGATGCTAGTGTCATGTATGAAATATCTATTGGAAAAGGATACAACCACCTATATGCTTTTGAGTTTTGCTTTGAATTCACTCTAGTGTATTCAAATATGATCATGTACTATTGGTCCTTGTGAAATAGAAAAACCCTAGTTTTCCATCTTCATAGTGACCTTGGGGGAAAATAGGTTAATGACCACATGGTGGCAAGCTAATCCCAAACACCTCACTATCAGTGAGTGTTTCCTACATAGAAAATACTTTAAAAGAGGGCCTCAAATTCATGTATTTCTCCCCTACATGTTGGATTGTGTGTGAATCATGTAATATGTGAAAAACATGTACCATAATGACCTAACTTATAACTTAACAAATCAGGCAGGCTCTTGGGTTGCTCCTTTAGTACTTGAAACCTGTAGATGTGTTTTAATTATGAGTAGTGTGTAAATATGGAATATTTGTTCAATTGAATGCTTGATAGAGTGAATTTAATAAGTTACCTTGGTCTATTTGTTATTTTTCTAGGTGTAGCTAGGTGAGGATTGAATGAAGGTTGATCTTATATTTATATCAATCCCTTTGGAGTAATAACTTGCATTAAAGCACTTAGGCCCACCATTAGGATACACTTAATTTGTAAATTATATGAATTTAGGGCACTAGACACTTACATCAGGTGAGGACACTAACATCAATGCCAGTGTTTATCTTAGATGTTAGTGTCTAGGGAATAAGAAAGTAAATACAGGCTCAGAACTTGTAGAGATAGAAGATAAGTACATTTTAAGCATTCAAGACAAGAGTGAATGTGTGTCATCAACATAAGATTGGTTGGAATAAGAGATATATGCCAAGGGATATAAGATAGAGTAGATGCAAGACTTGTATAAGCGAGAAAGGTGCAAAACTGGAAGGGACAACCAAGGTCTGAGTTTACCAAGTGTACAATATTGAGGTGCTATATAAATACATATATATATCATTTATAAAATTCATGATCAATCCTCATCATTTATAACCTAGCACATACTAAACAACTCACAAGACAACTTACCAAAAGTATTCAATCAAGCATTTAAGTGAGCAAAGCTTCCTTATTTCCCCTTATTTCCATATCAGTCATAGGGACAACACATCTATAGGTTTGAAGTACTAAAAGAACAACCCATGAGCCATATTTTTCAAGTTATAAGCTAGGTAATTATTGTACTTACTTATCATATATTACATCCTTATGCACACACAAGCGCACACATAGGGGATAATTACATGAGTTGGAGGCCCTCTTCAAAGTAGTGGATATGTAGGCAACACCCACTAACAAAGGGGTCTTTAGGTTTAGCTTGACACTGTGAGCCTACTAACCCATTTTTCCATAGTCACTATGAAGATGAATAGCTAGGGTTTTGATATTTGACAAGGAGCAATAGTCCATGAGCTAGATTTGATCACACTAGAGTGAAGGTGACACAAAACCTAGAGCGTTCCAAGTTATTGCATCCAGATACAATATGTATTTTATACTAAACACCTATGTTTAGGTTAGACAGAATCATCAATGTAACCATCTAAGGTCTATGTAAGTGTCTAAGGTCAAAAAGGTCAAATTTATAAAATCTAATGACTGATCCAAAATCTAGATCCAGTCTAATTCTAGCTTGTTCCATATCAAATCTAAATGCACATTAATCTAAGTACCATTATTTTTTTTACTAAATGCAATATCAATCATTGGTTTTACTTACTATTTTTAACATATCTTAGTATTTAGATTCAAAATATTGTTTATCTATGTTTACAAATTAATTCATCTATTATAGAGATAGTTTATCACCCTTGTTCCCTAGGCTATCTCTATCCCTTTTAACCCTAAATTTATTAATATAGAATTTAAGGTTAAACATTTGGTGAACCTGATCTATATGAATGCAAAAAAAATTATGATTTGTAAGGTTTCCTAATTTATTGTTTTCTGAATTTTGATTTCAAAGTGTTCAAAATTTAAAAATCAAAATTTCTCCTTTTCTACAAACATGTTTAATATGGATATATCTCTTAGCTACTTCTTTTTATGATACATCATGGTAGTTATTACTTTTTATGTTTCATGTCTGATGCAATCAATAAAAAGGAGTAACCAACTTGATCAATATAATGAGAGGGTTTCAAAACAAAATCATAATCTAATCCCTCTTTACAACTCTTATTGCAATAATATTGAGCCTCTTCCTCCTAAACCTAATGAGGGTTATAACAACCATCCCTCTAACTAGGTCCATGGCATCACTCATTTAATGGGTAAGGTATATGGTGTTTATATGCATATTTAATTTGAGGTACCTAGGTTTTGGGCTTGTAAAGCCTTAAAATATGAAATCATCTTTATGAGCAAGTCAATAGAAGAGTGATAAAAGAATTTTAGTTCAAAGATCACATTATTGAAAAATTAGATTACATACCTACATAATCCAACATATGGTAGTGTTAATCATGTATTTGCATCCTCATCTACCAATGTTATACCAAACAATGTTTCCTATCCAAATACAAAGCTATAACAAAACACATTTAAAATAAGTGATTCAAAAAGTGACCAAAAGGATATTAAGAGTCCAAGTGAGATCATAAGAGAAATGATTTTAGACATATTGATCAAATTAATTCCTCTACCTCCTATTTGGAAATATAAATATTATTGTATATATCATAGAATGCATGGGTATGATACAATTTTTTGTTTTGCATTAAAGTGTAAAATACAAAGTCACAAAGGTAGTGGTGATCATATCACTAATACATAAAACAAGAAAACCACTCACATTATGAGCACCTATCCTAAAGCACAAGTTCCAAAATAAAAAATATGGTTACCAAAAGATAATTCCAAACATAAAAAGTTGTAAATACAAAACTTAGAGCAAGAAAAGATTCAATATATAAAGTTAGAGCAAGCAATGTTATAAAAGGATCAAGATGAAAAAGCTAAAGTTTCAAATCTAGTTACAAAGGGGGAAATCACAAGCCTTTACTTATTTCAAGACCCATTTACTATCATTGCTCATGTAGAGGGTAATAAATTTATAGATATCAAGGTTATGTAATATCAAGATATAAATTTTTACTTTATGTCATTTCTTAGCTCTTTCGAAGATAAGTTTCAACATGTGGATGAAACTAATGCATTTCCAACAAGTATGGGATCAATTTAGTTAAGAGTTTTATTTTCTTCAAAATAATGTTCTATTAATTTTCAGGTTATTTATGATCCACTTACAATATTATGCTTGGAAAATCATGGTTACACTCAATAGGAGTAATGGTTGATAGAAATAACAATTGCATATCATTTGATCACCAAGGCAAGCTTACATCATTTTCCATGAAAGGAAGAATATCTTCAACTACCATACAAACAAATATAAGTAATGGAATATGAGTAAAGACAAATAACATAGATCATATTAAAAAATAAAAACCACAGGCATCTTGGAATAACATTTTTGTTAAATCTAGCATCACCAAAGAGTAAGAGGCATATAATATTAATAACTGCATCCCCTTGATACAACAATACATTACACTTTTTTATTTTTCTATGCACACATATGGCACATCTGATTCAAGATAGGTTATACATTTACCACTACTCATAGGTCCTTATCCTCATCTTGAGATCATAGTATAGTATTTTATTTTCCATATTCCAAAAATATTGAAAAAATAAACAAATAAAAAATCCAAAAATATTTTCAGCATTTGCATGTTCTATTTGATCTTGGCATCTATGTTTTTGGTTCCATATTGGTATATAACATATCATTTATGTATATATACACATATGTTTCAAACATCTTCTAAGTGTGATATAAACATATACAAATACATGATCTATGCACTTTTAGATGTTGGGCCTTCCATCTACTCATGTCATGTGGACATTCAAGGCATCTATTTTGTTGATCACGATACATCCAGGTTATATCATTATATGATCACTTTACATTATCATGTTTGAATTTATATACTTACACATGCCTTTATCTATGTTTATATCTTTTGTAGTGTACTTGATATGATATGTACTTAACATTTTTAGCTAACACATATGATCCATTAGTTAGTAAGTTATGTTTATGGTTGTTGCTTATTATCCATTTGTTCCTTTTTGAACTTCCTTGAGTGCATTCGTTGTTTTTTATTATCATGCATTGTATTATTTATTCAATAATTTGAATATGTTCCATTAATTTTGGCCCTCGTACCTCTGTCTTCTATTAGGACATTTAAATATGTCATGGTTTGTTGTATGTTGACATTTGAATATGTCATTTCTTACTTTGTGGACATTTGACTAAGTCATGCCCCTTCAATTATGCAACATTTTAACATTCCCCTTGTTTGAGGTCTCCTTAGACCATTATCTTTTAATTTAATTTCCAGTGCTCTTGTGTGTGTGTTTGATTGCTTGTTGAGCTTGTATTATTACTATCTAAACATTGTCATGATCTATATCATGCATCTTAGGACTTGATGTGATATCATTATGCACACTTCAATTATATATTTAGTTAGAAATGCTACTCCTATATGCTACATGGTTCATACATAGATTATATAGTTATGTTATCCTCTTTAGGCAAGGTAACTACTAGTTTCTACTTTCCCTCACCTAAAAAATAGGGGCATATTAGTAGGGGAATGGAGTCCACACCTTTCATAGATTTAGATTATAGTGGGGACATGTTTTGGAAACATATTATCCACATTCATACTAGTTATCAGTTTTAGATTATAGTGGGGGAATGTTATGGAAATATGTTCTCCACACTTACATAATTTGTAAATTGGCCAAATTCATAGTTATATGATTCATATACACAACTGTGACATAATTGTATACATTGGTATCATTGTTATACCTAGGTTTGAACATGAATGAGGTGCATATGCTATGAAAAAGAGCACCTTACATTGTAAAAACAAATCAACTTTCAGATTTCCAACACTTCTAAGGACTCTAACTTACTAAGTTGGATTGTTACGAACTATATTAAACCAATCTACTTTAGTATTTGGTTCAATTTTGGTATGGTTGAGGTTATTAAATCACTTAGTATTGTCAAGTTTATAGGTTGGAATTTATTACATCATCCAACCTCACCAAATTTATAGTGTGAGTTGACTTGGTTCACTCATGCTTACCAGGCTATAAGTATGATTGGGTTACACGGTTGAGCTAATCTCAACAACCAGGTGAAAACTCACATTTTAATCCAATGTTTGGGGTATGTGTCCTCTAACCTCTCTATATTTATGCACTTTATAGATTTATATTTGTCATAATATCAACTCTAATGGTTCGTAATGATACATCTTTTCAAATCAAATTTCAAAAAGGCAAGGCAATTGCATCGATACACAGGTGTAATCCTAAACCTTGCTCTATTTGATTTCAATCATTTCAATAATTTTGATTTAAGATTATATGCATTGATTATATATTGTAATATGCTCTTGGTTTCAAGTCAGTTACTAACAAAGCACTCAAGCTGGGTTCACACAAAGGCAAGGTGTGTTATACGCACCTAGGTACGCATTTCTTTTTCTTCAAACTAGTAACTTCATTACTATATTAGGGGGGACAAATGTAGACAAAATTTTCAAATTATATAGAACTTCAATTTTGTACAGTTGGAAAATATAGACCTTGGTTATTCCTCTTAGTTTTAGACATTTTCCAACTGTAAAAAAGCTTGCATCTATTATTGTTATGTACCAATAGTTTTACCAATGTTTTTTGATGACTCAAACCTTATATCATGCTAATAATGTTATAAACTTGATTATCTTCTATTTATGCAAGTTCTAGACTTATGCATGTTTTTCAATTGCCTAAACACTTGTGTCTTAGTCAGATGCTTACATCGAGCAATTATCTTATCCCAATCCAAGTGTCTAGTGCTCTAAAGTCATCCAATTTGTAAATAAAATTATCCCTATGATTGAGATAAGTGCTTTAATTTGAGATATTATCCAAAAGGATTGGTATATATGCATGATCAATCCTCATTCATTCCTAACCTAACTCATACCAAACAAATCACAAGGCAACTTATCAAAAGTGTTCAATCAAGCATTCAAGTGAGCAAATCTTACTTGTTTTCCTCTATTTCATATCAGTCATAGGGACAACACATATATAGGTCTAAATTAATAAAGGAGAAACCCATGAGCCATATTTTACAAGTTATAAGTTAGGTCCCTATTGTACCTTATTATCACATATTGCATCTTTATGCACACACAAGGCCAAGATAGATATTAGTCTGAGGCCCTCTTTAGAGTAGTGTCTATATTCATAACACCCATTAATAGAGAGGTATTTTGGATTAGCTCAACACTATGAGCCCACTAACCCTTTTTTCCCATAGTCATTATGAATATGAAGAACTAGGGTTTTACTATTTGATAAATAATGACAGTCCATGAGCCAGATTTGAACACATCAGAGTGAAGATAATGCAAAACCCAAAACATTCTATGTGGTCACATCTAAATATAGTAGGTATTCTATACTAGACACTTACATATAGGTTAAATAGAAGCATTGATGTAATTTTCTAAGGTTGACGTAAGTATCTAAGGTCATATAGGTCAAATTTAAAGAAACCAATGATTAATATAGAATCTAGATCTAATCTATTTCCAGCCTATTCTATAGTAGATCTGAATGCATATAGTAATCCAGATAAGTACCATTATTTTTGAATTTATTATATTATAAATAATTTATTATACTTACTATTTTTAGCATATCTCAGTATTTAGATTTAGAATATTGTTTATCTGAGTTTGTAAATTAATTAGCCTACTATAGAGATAGTTCATCACCCTTGTGCCCTAGGCTATCTCTATTCCATTTAACCCTAGATTCATTAATCTAGATTTTAGCATTAAATAATTATTAAGATGACCTTGGATTCATAAGCTCTATGAATACCCTCTATAATGCATAGATGTCTCAAGTATATTCATGCCAACTAGGTAATCATAGTTTCAAGGTTTCAATATGAACATTTATTGTAATAAGATAAAATTATTCCAAAATAATTAATCATACAACCTACTAAGGTTATTCATGAGATACAATGTAAGAAAAAAGTAATCCCCTTTACTAGGAAACCAATATTAGAGGGGTTGTTACATCAGAGATACATAGAGGAATCTACAGAGTTCCCATCTACACCCGCATTACCCAATCAGTTGTTGAGAGTAGATCATCATGTTTTAGAGAGGGTAAAAAGACCCAAGATTACAATTTCACTAAAAAAGTCATAGAGGACTAAAAAATGGGTTCCATGAAACATTACTGCTTCACAACCATAGAGTCTTATGAGGCATAAGCAGGATATGATAGATTCTAAAAATTTAGATTCAACACATATATAGGATTCTTGACAACATGACTAGTTTGTTGTATCCCATCTTGATCTTAGAGTATTATATGATGATCCATTATATGGGATCATCAGATGGCCTAATCATTCCAAATATTAAAAAAATCAAAAAATTGAGAAAATACAAAACATTCAAATAACTCAAAAAAAATAAAAAAACATTTACATGTTTAATAACTTTTGCATATGTTTTCTACTTTCATGTTAGTAGAGAGCATGCCATCTCATTACACACATATGTTTCATGGGTACTTGAGTTTCATGCATGCATACACTAGATACGTGATACATGCATATGCCTATGTTAAATCTTTCCTATTCCCATGTGACACACTATGTTGGGGGCATCTTGCATCTATTTGACCATGATTGATACATGTCCTATTATTTTATGGCCACTTTAAATTATCATGTTGAGATTATATACTAATGCTTACACATATTTGTACTCATGTTTACATCTTGAAAAAAGTGATAGATATGCTATGCTTTAAGACATTTTACCAACACACATATGTAATAAGTAGTATGATATGCTTATACTTCACTTATTCATCTTATCACTTGCCTTACTTGAGTGTACTTCTTGTTTGTTATCTTGTTAGAGTGTGAAACATTTGAATATGTTTTGTTATTTTGGGCTTAATGCCCTGAGTGTTATTTATTTTGTATATGGACATTTGGACATGTCATCTCCTTTGAGTGTGTGACATTTGAACATGCCCCTTGTTTGTGATCTCCTTGGACCCCTTTTCCATGACATTAGGTTCTCTTATGTGTGTGTTTGATTGATTTTTGAGTATGTAATTGTCACTTCTAGATGTTTCCATGATCTATATCATGCATCTTAGGGATTCTCATGTTTGGATATTATGATCTTCATCAATACACCTACTTAGACATGATTCCACTATATGTTTTGTTACTACATGATTGATACATATATAACATGGTTTTATTATCATTTTGAGATAAGGTGACTATCAGATAATGTTCCACTCACCTCAAAAGGGGGGCATATAACTGTGGGTATGTCATAAAGACATGAGTCCACACACATACAATTGGAAAAATTAGCATAATTTGATACAAGTTACATGATTCAAATATACATTTGGGACATAATCTTATACATTTAACACTAATTTTCACATATTTGGGACATGGTTTTTCATATTTGTGACATATATTATACATATTTATAGATAAAAGGTTACTTTTTGATAGATAATTCAACATGAGACACATTAAAGGTGTATATGCCATGCAAATACACTAAATTACATATACACATTCAGATTATATATGCATCAACCTTACCAAGATGCACTATTTGAGTCTTTATCTATGTATAATAATTGGCACCTTTGAGTAGTATGATCGAGATTCAATGCCCTAAATGGAATTGGCACTACTTTTTTGTAGGATGATATGGTTATACCATTTAACTTGGGAGAGATTGGCTAGATTAGATAGATTATGTATACACTTAGATTTTGTGATTGAGATTTAATATTCTTGATGACCTTGGCATAAATCAACCTTGTACTAAATTGGGGGCATGATCACCCTCAAATTTTTCTCTTCACTTCTCCAAGGTTTAGTTGTGAACCTCTCTCTCCAATGCTTTAGCTAGGAAGAATCATTAAAAAATCAAAGTACTAAGGAGTAACATGGTTTCATTGACACATATGTGTACTCCTTTATTGCTCTCTTTCCTTTCAAACATTTAAATTATTTAATTTTTCAAATTATATACATTAATTAAATTATAACATGCTCTTAGTTTCAAATAATATATATATATATATATCAAATTCAAACAGGGTTCGAGTCAAAGCAAGGTGTGTTTTAGACACCATGATACACATTTCTTTACTTTAACCTCATAATTTAATCCTTATGCATTACTATATTAAATGAGGGGGAAATTTGTATTATAAATATAAATTTTACATGATAAATTAGTATTTTACACTTAAATAATATCTCTCATGGCTCAACCTTTAGTTCATAACCTTCTCATAAACAAAGGGATAACATTCGCCATCTCATTATGTCTAAATGCTTATCATATAATTTGACCCTAATCTTATGATTACCCAAATACCTTATATCCCAAAATATGATTAAAACCTAATAAACATCTTACATTATTAGTTACATATATTCAACAATTCTCCATCCTCCAAGACATTATCATCTAGACTAGGACACAATCATCGATGCTAGTGTCCTAGGTCTAATGCTAGTGTTTGTACCTTAAAAACACTTAAATTTGAAAATATATTAATATGTATAGGTCAATTTATTTATCTTAATTAACCTTTAAATTTTTTTTTTTCAAAAGGTGCAATATAAATACAAAATAAAGCTCATTCATTTAGATATTTAGCAACAACCAAGCAAACACCTATCGAGCTCACTTATCATTTGCATGATTGAGTCATGTTGCCATATACTTTCCTATTTCTATATCAATCATAGGAATAGTCTTATTACATGTATGAATTACTCAAAAATCATCCCATGAACACTATTTGTCAAGTTTCAAGATATATCATTACATGCACTCGCATATAACATATTACACAATTGTTCACACACAAGCCCATATAAGGGGGATAACTAATTTAGTCTGGGGCCATTCAGGGTATATGGATATATAGGTAGTGATCATTGATATAGGATTATTTGAGGTCATATATACTTCACTTGAGTTCTCTAACCCTTGTTTTTCAATATTATATGCACTAATTCAAGGACCTAGGGTTTTGAGCTACACATTGATATACAAAACATGTGCGCACAATCCATATAGAGATTATGCAAGGTGATGATAAGACATAATAAATGAAAGTGGATTTTTTATAAAATTACTTTTAATTAATTGTGGATAGAAGCATTGAAACTAGTACAAAAACATCAATGCTAGTGTCAAGATTTTAATGGTAGTGTCTGGGCTGACATAGAGTTTATTTCTAGAATGTGATGAATCATACCCAAACATCATCCTGATTGTTTCTGCACCTGCATCTTCCAAATTTTCCTGTGCATTAGTGAACAAGATAAGTATTATCTCTTCTTCATGTTTAAGTAATCAAATTACTGTGTGGTATTATATTTTCTATATTTAGCATATTTCTATAATTCAACATTTAATTGAATATTGTGAATATGAACTAATTAAATGGCCTAATTTTATAATAGTTCATTCCTTAGTTGATTAATCTATTCTCTTTACCCTTATTTTTAAAAAGGGTTAAACATATTCTTAAGATAAGCCTATTGTGATGCTTCCCTTTTGAGATGAGAGACATAGCCTACAAGTCACTTATCTCAAAAGAGAATTGTAAAATATTGTGAAAGATGTAATCATAAAGTAGCATTTGCATTATTTAATTTGTATTTGTATCATAATGTATGATGTAACATTGAATTGCATTTTGAGTATGTGTTAAATAGATAAAACATTGAAACACATAAGTAGTATGTGCATGATATGGATCATGGCACCATAATATATTTAATAAGTAGTAGCAATGCATGATATAAATCATGACATCATAGTAACAAGCAACCAACATGATAATAATGTATTGTCATGTAATTTTTATATAAAATCACATACAAGGCACTAATTCCACATACAAGGGACAAGTAAATGTGGCATACACACAAGGACAAGGGCTCACACACCAGTGATAAGATTTTCATACATGTAAGAATATGTAAATGTTTCACAAACAAAGCCATGGATCACATATAATGAGCAAACAAGTTTTTAATTTATCATGCAATAAATTTTGAAAAGAAGCATAATACAAATTAAAATAGTTTACATCTATCATATGGATCTATGCCATTGTTAGAAAATAAAATATGTAGGTAGCACAATTGAAAAGTATGAGTAATTTATCAAGGCATTTATATGATATATAGCTCATCATGATGAATAAGGTTGTGGCTAGATACAACCTATTAAATTTTCTATTATGAATGAAAATATGCCCCCAACTTAACAAGGTTGTTGGGTCATGAGGGAAGCCTGACTTCAAGAACCATGCCAAAGTATGTCTTGTATCACACTCATATACCTCATGAGAAAGCATTGTTTATTTAAAGATAAATAAAATATGTGTAGACTAACATGAAATGGATAACATATGTAGAGAAGTAAGCTAGCAATATTGAAAATAATGCTTTTGGGTCCTAATTTTGGAATTTTTTCAAATATTTTGATTTTTTTAGAATTGGGAAATATTTTGAATATTTTTGATTTTTTGCCATATTTGAATTTGTTTGTATTTTTGCAAAATATTGGATTTTAAAATTTTGAAAAGGATAATAAACAAGGATTTTTAAAATAAAATAATTTGGAACGATTCAGATAATCCCCAACAAGTTAAAAAAGCATATTTTAAGTAAGAGGGAAGGCAAGTTGTTTGCCCTCAATGTATGTGGAAATGAAGTATAGTAATGTAGCTATTGTTCCCAAAATCAGCTACACTCATTTTGTAGACAACCCCTACAAAACTTATCTATTTCGTAATCTACACTCTAAGTTCGTTGATCAAGACAAGATTTTATTGATCTCAACCGAAGTCATCTACCATCCTAAAAGAGTTTGCGACATTCCCCCACCATGATTTTTCAAAAATTATGAAGCTTGCTATAGTTGTAAACTGATTAAAATGTCAATTTTGATCATTTTGGGGGTGTTAGTGAAAATTTGAATCTAAATGTGTTAGAGCGGTCAAATTCACTACTGTTACTATTTTGAGTATTTGCTTGTGTAAGGTCAGCACTTTTTATCGCTCTTACATGGTTTTTTATTTTTCACATGCTTGAGCAACACTTTTTTCTGCCATTACATGTTCTTGATCAAAAAGGCATGTGTCAGGTTAGCCAAAATCACCACCTGAGTAAGATCTCCAAGATCTTGAACTTCAAGTGGCATTAATGGCCACTCATGCCAAGCATTAAGGGCTTGTTTTCAAGACTTTAAATGTGTTATTTCATTGTTTTTTCTTATCATTTCTTTTGTCGAAGTTTCTTAGTTGATTCCTTGACCCTTCTAAAAATTGCTCGATCATGGTGATGGAGGATTCAAATAGATTTCAAAATTCACCACTGTCAAGCTTAGGGTTTTGAACTCAATAGGTAAGTCATTTTAACTATTTTTGACTTCTAGGGTTTTGTTTATTGATCGATATCTGTATTGTTTTAAATTCATCATTTGTGTCCTAGATTATTTCTAGTGAGTCAAATCGGTAAAAAATGCCAACCATTATTTGTGCCCTAAGTTTTAAGTTGATGTGTGTCATCGGTGGTTTGATCCAATAAGGCTTTACCCTTCAAAACATGTTAGTTGAAAACTAATTATTATAAAAACATTGTAATGACTACTATATTAGTTGCTCTCACATCTTCCTATTGTGAATAAGTCAAAAGTAAAGTCAACATTTTTTTCTACTTATGTATTTGAAGATGCTTTCAAGTGGAAGTGCATGGGTGGCAAAATCTACCACCCTTACATGAAAACCTTGCAACTCTTATCACATGTGGTATTGGCAAAAATTGCCGCTTAAACATCAAACTTGGAATTTCCTCATTACTTGCAGTGTCAACATTTTTTGCCACTCCAACATATATCCATTTTTCCTATTATATGTGATAGTGGAAAATTTTACCGTCGATACAAGTACACAATATCCCTCACATGTAAGGGTGGCAAATTTTTCCACCCTTGCAAACATTCTCTCAAGTTTTCCTAACTTTGGGATATTTTCAATTTTATTTTTTTGAGCCCACTTTCTTTTGATTTTTTGGCTTGCTCACACTCTAGTCATTTAAAGCGCGTCTCCATAGTTGTGATCATCGACATGCAATTTTCCTAGATTATCAGTATTTCCCTTAATTGCATGATCATGATTTTTTTTGTTTTGTAATTTCTTCTATGGATCTTCTTTCTTCATCGACATCCTTTTGGTGATAGCTCATTCAGATGACTGAGTTGTCTTCAAAGAAGTTGAAAGTGATGAAGTACAAATATCAAGGTGTTTTTCCAATCACCTCAATTAATTTTAATGTCGATGACATTAGAGATACAAAGATTGGCCATGTAGAAATGGCTAAGTTTGTGGAGAGAACTAAGTCAAGCAATCCCAACTATGAAATGAAGAAGATAATTGATAGTAACATTCATTTGGTATCTTCTTTCCTAGTGGTAGCCCACAACATAGAATTTGTCCTTCAATGTGCTCAATTTTATAATAAAGATACTAGGGCTGTGGTGAATGCTAGTGACAATGTGATAATCAAACTAGATACTAAATTCATTGATAAGGTGTTTATGTGCCCCCCTATTATAGAAGTGTTAAATCTTGATTTTGTTGAAGCACAAAAATAATATGACAAAAATCGTAAAAAAGCAAAGAAGGTAATCAATAATAAATGGATCAAGAAGTCAAGGTCAAATTTGTCAAGGTTGCCACGAAGTTTTCCTAGAAGCGAATTTATATAAGAAGTTGGTGATCTGATAACTCTTCTCAGCAGGATAAGAGGTTTGTCCTCTTCCTCATTGTTTCATGAATGGATGTATCCTTTCATCAAAGTAATACTCCAAGGTAAACAAACCATCTTCTGGGGAGAACAAATTAGTAATGCTTTACATGAATAATTGATGAAGATATCCACTACCTTCAAGTTTTACATGACTTCTTATCTGGTATATATTATAGCTTTTATGAGAATCTTTCCAAGTCTAACATGGGTAATCCCTGTGTATCAATACTATTCTCAATTAATATTGAAGGGTTCTATTCATCATTTTAGGAGAGTAAATAATGTTTTCTTTGCAATATTCTTATGTGTTTTTGATCCTCAACTAGAAAAAATAAGAGTGTCAAATGAGGCTTGGACAGTGGTAGATGATTTTGGATGCATGTTCTTACATTTTTCTTCTTTCTCATACTTGAGGGTTGGATTTTTCCAAGGTCATCCTTATATTCTTCCAAGATTCCCCTCAGATAAACTAGTCTTAATGGAGTTATGCAGATAAATGATCATCGTGCATAATAAATAAATGGAGCTCAAAAAGCTTGATTTTAGGTTCTCCAGTTGAAATTGGTAGGTATTCAATATTAACTGTTATGAAGGCTAGGGCCATGGAAACTGAGATGTAGCTTGTAAGTATGAAGCAATTCAAGAGAAGAACAAAGTTTGACTATAGGGGTGTGAAAGACAAAATCAAGAGGAAAACTCAATTCCATGAACCTATGGTTGAAGATGTTTGGGTAGATATGAGAACAGATGAAAACGTCAGGAAATTGGACTACAACCAGTTATCTCTTGAGCAGATTGAATATTTGAGACTTGTTGATATTATTGAATATCTAGTGGATGATGGAGAGTTGGTTGATGATAGATATAATACTAAAAAAGTTGCTAATACCCCTCTTTCTCCAATCTAATGGTCTCAAAAAGTGCTGACCTCTTTGAGGAAAAGATTTGAGCCTATTTGGCAAACACCAATAATTGGCTAGCAAATAAGGGAATTGCTTTGAAAGAATTCCTCACAGGGTGAGAGACTGAGATTCAAGAGAAAATAGGAGAAAAGGTAGAGAATAGGATGAAGAACAAAAGTGATGTTCCCTCTTCTTCCAAGCCACATAAGTCTAAGATCAGATTTGTGATGAAGAAGTCAAAAGCTGTGGAGAAAGAGTCTAAAATAGAAGATATGGAAGTTGAGAAATAGAGCACTGAAGAACCAACCATAGAAGAGATGGAGATTGGAGATAGGCCTATAGATCAATAAGAGGAGGAAGCTTTGTCCCCACAAGAGAATGTACAACAAGAAATGGGAGTCTCTTCTCCCTTGCCTGACACACCTGTTGCAGCTCCTTTATCTATTTTTTCTATTAATATTCCCTCTTCTGAATCTCCCTCTCCTTGCAAAATAATTTTTGAAAACCCTCAAAACACTTTTGAAGATGTTCTCTATTCCTTAGGGTCTATTCCTAGTTTGTCCTCCTCATCTTTTGATATTGGAGATGCTTCTATTTTTGATCAATTTGTAAGAGGTGTAGTTTTTACTAACACTCCACCTATTATTTTCACTACCAGTGCAAGTACAATTTTGATGACACTAATAATGGGGACATACCCTAATGTGAGTACTTTTGTGCTTCCACCATGGTTATCAGCTTATACACCAAAAAGGAAGAAATAAGCCATCTCCCCAAATGACTTTGATTTTAATAAGCTGGTGTCTATAAAAGCCAAGATCCTGAAGAAGCCAAAAATTATTTGAAAAATGCTTGGGGACAAGGGACACAAATTTCTAGAGATTTCAAGACCTCCACAAGATGTAACCATGGAAATTTTTGATGTGAATGATTACTCTATCTCTAGAGTTAAATTAGGCAAGATAGCTCATGAAAGTGCCAAGAATGATATGCAGTCAACCATGGACATTCTGATTCAAAAATTTGATAGGGAGAAAGAAATGAAAGATCACTACAAAGCAATGGTGGAACAATTGACTACAGTGATAAGGAAAATCACTTTGAGTTTAGAAGGAGTAACTCCTGAGGCCATTTATGTAAAATACCCCATCATTCATAAAGTATAAAATACTCAGCTCAATGGAAAAGTACTTAGATAGGATGTGTGCACAAGGAATTTCCCTACTTATAGAGCTATTTGAGAAGATAGATAAAATGAGGAAAATAAGAGCAGAACTTGATGATCTCATTGATGTTATTTCTCAAGATATTGAGATCATAGAAAAAAATTATGATAAATGGTTGGAGATAAGAAAACTAAAAATAAGCACTCTAATATCAATTGGTGCCATTCCTAATAAGGATTCTTATATAGAAACTAAAGAGGCATTGACATATATGAGCTGTGTGCTTAAAAATTTGATCAATGACCTTGAAACTGCAAGAAAACTCAATGAACAAAGTGATGTTAGTCTTTTGCATAAATTAGAGGAACTACCTTGCAAACTCATATCATAAGATAACCAATTTCTCTTTGCAGAAGAAATGGTTCAAGAATTTGAAGATATGTTCCAAAAAGAGTTTGAAGATAAAACATTTTTAATGGCCTTTGTGGATAATATTCTAGACAATTAGTTAACTTTGGATAATCTAAAAACCAAGTTAACTAGTCATGCAAAATCAGTCACCATAGTAAGAGATGCCATAGTTAGAGCCAAGATGATTTTTAGGAACACTATTAGTCCAGACATTACTGGGATGCAAGCAACTTTCACTATGTATGATGGTCACATGAAGAAAGATGACGATACAAATTGAAGCAATTTTTTTTTCCTTAGTTTATTTTTTATTTTTAGATGTACTTTTGAAATAACTTTGGACATATTTACATGTACATTTTTCATATGTAATTACATGTAAAAACATAGGAAGTCCCAAGTCAATAAGGACTCCTATTTTTGAATAAGTCAAAGTAGTTAGGTTTTTCCTAAATTTTCTCAAGGCCTCTCCCTATAAATAAAGAGGGCCTCTATTGTAATTATGGATATTTTAGTTATTGAAGTGAAACTCTATCAAATTGAAGAGCATTTTGAGACTTTGAGTTCAAATTGTAAATCAAATTTTATCAAGTGAATAAGAAAGCAAGTGATCCTTCAAACTTTGTGTTGAAATAACTTATGTTGTATTAGAAATTGTTCTTATGTCCTTTTTCTAATATGATCTTATCTATTTGATTAAATAGTAGTGTGAGTGAAAATAATCTAGGAGATGTTCTCAAGTTGATTGTGGAGACTTTATGATACAACAATTATCTTTAGTTTGTGATTTAGTGTTTTAAAGTAAAAGATATTAGAAAGGCTTTGAACTACTATTATCTTTTGTGATCATATATTTTGTCATAGTTTTTAGTGAAGACTTTAGGCTGCACCTCATTCTACTGTGTTCTAAGTTATAAATCAACAAAAGAAGCAATGATAGACTTTGTGCTCTTGTGGGTTTCTTGGTTTTTCAGTTAGTATCAAGAAAGTGTTCTTTTATTTTGTAAACATCATTTCTAAGAATAAAATAAATGGATGATATGGTCGCACATCTGAATTAGTATTTAGTTTAAATTAGTTTGTGATAGTTTATAGGGAACCTCCCCTTGCTGAGAGGAGAGATTTATCTCATTACACTGTGGTTGATATAACCATTTTGCCTTCAGTTAGCTGAAGATAAAATATTCACCCAATAATTTTTGGTGACTCTACTGGGGATCAAATGTGTAACTTGAAGCCTTACGCTTTGAGTTGAAGCTTTTTTAGTTCTTTTCCATTTGTTGCAAAATTTTGTTGAGTATACTAAATTCTGGCAGATTCACGATATATGAGAAGTAAGAGAGCTCAAGGTATTATTGATCTTGTACTTAATTTGATGCAATAAAATAATTTTGGTCTTTTGCCTTTATGACCTCACCTTTAACGAACCAAGATTTTTCCTCCTACCAATGCCAGGTCTCCAATACTAGGGGAAGCTTCTAGTTCTAGTGCTAGTAGAGTTTTGTCTATTCATACTCCACAAAGGTTTCTTATCCCACCTTTTAATCAGTGCATCATGGCAGCCCAAGGGCCTTGGGGTGACACTTTTGGTCCTCTAAATTTAACCCCACCTTTGCATGAACTACATCATAGTTCAAGAAATAATTTTCCCAAGTTATATGGTGATGGGAAAGTTCACCCTGATGAACACATTACAACTTTGTACATAGCCTGTGGTGTGATAGATCTTGAACATGAAGATGGAACAGTATGAATTTTTATGGAAACACCACAAGGTGATACTATAGATTAGTTTTATCATCTTTAAGCTCAGACTATAACCAACTGGAACACTCTCAAGACTAAGTTTGAGGCTAGGTTCAAACCTGCAGAAGATGCACATGCCTTATTGGCTCAACTTACACAAATGAAGAAGGAGCTTCATGAACCTATGTGAGACTTCATTGCTAAGTTCAATAAGCTGAGAAATAGGATTCCTATAACCACTCAACTATCAATGATTAATCTTAAGTGTTTGTTTATCAATACTCAACTTCTAAAAGTGAGTTTTTTGTTAAGGTAGGTTGGCCCTGCAGATCTTCCTGCAGCTTTGATTTTGGCTACCGAAGTCGAAGATGATATTATCCTTGTGAGTAAGATAAGAAGAGATTCTAATAGAAATAAAGGTTCCTCTTTTATTGAAAATTCTTCCACAAGCACCACTGACCCTATGGTGCAAAAGTTAGCAAATGAATTGCTAGCTCTAAAAAGGCAAATGTCCCAAGGTATGTCTGCCCCTCCTTCTTATTGAGATATACCAAGGAGGACATTTTCCAATAATTCATATCAAGGCAACACTATTAAAAATCAAAGGTAACCCAATCATCTTCCACCTACATAGAGGAAGCTTGCCATTGAAGCAACAACGATCAACTCAAAAGTTGGCTATTATGAAGTGGAACATGATCATTCTTTCCAACCTGAGTTGGACCAAGAGAATGATGCTAATATATTTACAGAAGGAGAAGAATAATTCGCTGGTAACTATACCATTGGCTTTCTGAATTACCAAGATGAAGCTATAAAAGAAGGAAAAGTGTATAATGGAGCATATGCTATTTTTACTAGGTCCCAAAATCAGTCAACTCAGTAAGTTGATAAGGGAAAAGCAAGAGAAGAACCTCAACTAGTAATCTCAATTTCTAAATAGAGAACTCCATTGCCTTTCTAATCAAAGGACTTGGTGGAAAATAATCAAGTAAGTATATCTAACAATCTTGTATCTTCTACTTCTGTCCCTCAAACCGGTACTATATCAAATAAAAATTATAATGATGGATTTCCTTTCTCTATTTCTAGTTCATTCCAGTTATTTGACGTAATAGATCATGCTAGAAAGACCAAGATCTAAATGTCTAAAATTGAGTATTTACAAGCTAATCTTGAACAATTTGATAGGTTGGCTAAATACATCAAAAACAAAACTGTCCCTATAGGACAATATTTTCCAAAAGTTACCCATGATTCCTCAAAGAACAAATCTACCCAAAATAATCTTGTTACTAATCCCCTTGTTGCCTCTAGAAAAATAGAACCTTTCTATGTTTCTCTATTGGTAAATGGTCATAAGTTGAGAAATTGCATAATAGATTCTATGAGCCAGATATTATTGGCCTACACTATTTCAAAATGCATACAATTAGGTGCGTAGGTGTGAGTTGTGTCAATAGTTCATTGGGAAACCTAAGTTAGCTACATTACCTATCAAGTTGGTGGTGATTGAAGAACCTTTTCAGCAATAGGGCATCGACTTCATTAGAATTGTGAACCCACCATCAAGTGTGAGACACAAATATGTTTTCACCATGATAGACTATTTTACTAAGTGGGTGGAAGCCATCTCAGTTAAGCATGTTACTTCTGAAGAGGTATGAAATTTCCTTAAGGAAAATATTATTTCTTAGTTTGGAGTTCCAAACAAGATTATAGTAGACAATGCTACTTGTTTCTCTTTCTATGAGATTACTTGACTTTTGCTACAAGCACAGGATCATTCTTTCCTACTCCTTAGACTATTATCTGTAAGGAAATGGTCAGGCAAAATCAAGTAATAAGAATCTAGTTACTATTATCAGGAAACTGGTAGATGAAAATCAGAGAACTTGGCCTAAAGCATTGTTTGATTCTTTATAGGTAGACAAGATTACCCCTAAAAGGGTACTAAGCATGCCACCATTTAAGCTTCTATATGGTCTAAATGTGGAGACACCAATGACCTTGAAATTACCAGCACTAAAGTTGGTAAAGGTAGTGGAAGATAGTACTTTTGAAAGTTCTATTGATAAAAGGATCATGTGCCTAACTAAAATTGAGGAGCGGTGAACTATGGTAGTGGACCATACCATTGAGCATCAAAATTAGGTAAAGAAACTCTTTGATGATAAGAAAGTAATGACTCATGAGTTTCAGATTGGAGATCAAGTCTTGTTCTGGGACAAGAGGAGAGAACAAAAAAGAATGCATGGAAAGTTTGATTCTTTGTGGAGAAGTCCATTCACCATTCATCAAATTTTTGGTAGAAATAGCTTCTTGCTAGAATATCAGGATGGAACACCATTCTTATTTCCTCATAGTGGGCAACATCTAAAACACTTCAATATTTAAAGTATCAGATTAGTTCATTTGTATAGTTTTGTGTTTTTGTTTTTATGTTTTTGTTTGGTCTTTTATGTCCTTTTATTTTTGGTAGCTTGACTCTGTAGCCCAATGGCATGGATGAAGGTACTTGGAAACTAGATTCTTCTCCCTTCGATCAATGGAAATTGTTGAGTTGTGGAGTTAAAAGCTTCACTAGATGAGCAAATGCAAGGTTGCTAGAGTTACACAATCGCCGACATCGGTCATGGGTCAATCGAAGGCTGCCAACATCGGTTATAGATCAGTCGACGTCGGTCATGTGTAGATAGGGGACCGATGTCGGTCACCTGTGCATTCTAGAAGTCTATTTTCGAGGGAGAACAAATTATTTGCATGAAAAGAGTAACTGTTAGTATTGAGTCTGCATTTTTATTTTTGGCAAGATAGATTTGAACCTTTGATTAAGAGGTGTATCTAATAGTGGAGAATGCATAGCTCATGAATCCTAGTATTATATAATAGGGTTAGATATTCATAGCTTGTATGAGAAAAAGTGTAGACAATTCAAGGATTGAATTGGTTGTAATATAGAGAGAGAGAACTCTTGAGGGAAAGAGATCTGTACATCTGAGAGGTGTGGAAGAAAGTGTGATTTCTTCAATTGTATTTCCTTCTGGAAGAGTTTAATACAAGTTTTCATTGTTTTTTGTATCTCTTATTCTTTGCTGATTCTAATTTCTAGTTACTTATTATTTTTGGTTTAATTTCATGTTTAGTTGCTTACACAAAAGTAATCAATTGTACTGTAAGATCCTAACAAGTGGTATCAAAGCTTGGTTCACTAACAATTTGTATAGAGCAGGTTAGTGTTTGTTGATTATAGGTTCACTCTTAGGGTTTCTGATTGAGTGGGAGTAAAAAAATGGCAAAAGAAAGTAAACTAAGAATGGAGAAGTTTAACAACAAGAATTATCAATTATGGAGGATGCAGATAGAAGATTATTTGTATCAAAAAGATCTATACTTACCATTGGGTGGGGTTTCAAGCAATCCCACAGATATGTAAGATGAAGAATGGAATGTTCTTGATAAAAAGGCTCTTGGATCTATAAGGTTGAGCCTGGGATTTTCTGTGATTTCCAAATTATCACAGGCAAAGACAATGGTAGAGTTAATGGATACTTTGGCAAATTTATATGAAAAGCCCTCAACTTCAAATAAGGTATATCTTATGAAGCAATTATTTAATTTGCAAATGCAGGAAGGTGGATATGTATCTAGTCATCTTAATGATTTCCATGCAATAGTAAATCAGTTAAATTTAGTTAAAATAGTTTTTGATGATGAAATTAAGGCTCTCTTAATTTTATGCTCTTTACCTGAAAGTTGGCATAGTTTGGTAATGGCAGTTAGTAATACTGCATCTGTTACAAATATCTTGAAAGTTGATGATGTTGTTAGTGTAATCTTGAATGAAGAAACTCGCAGGAAAAGCACAGGGGAATCATCAGGTAATGCTTTAAGTGTTGAAAGTAGGGGAAGGAAAAAAGAGAAGGGCAAGCAAGGGAGATCAAGGTCAAAGTCAAAGATGAGAAGTAGATCCAAATCCAGAAATGGAAGAAAAATAACCTGCTAGAATTATGGAAAGATAGGGCATGCAAAGAAAGATTGCTGGTAGAAAATTAAAGAAGAAAATCAGCATGAAGGTAAAGAAGAAGCAAAAGTTGCAGGTATTATTGCACAAGATGCTCTTATATTTTCTTTGGATAATAAAATAGAATCTTGGGTTTTAGATTCTGGTGCCTCTTTCCATGAAACCCCAAATAGAGAATTTTTCAATGATTATGTCCATGGAGATTTTGGAATAGTCTATTTAGGGGATGATGAGCCTGGTAAAATTGTTGGCAAAGGAAAAGTGCAGCTGAAATTGCAGAATGGAAACACATGGGTGTTGAAGGATGTCATGCATGTACCCATCCTGAAGAGGAATCTAATTTCTATAAGAAAGTTGGGGGATGAGGGTTGCACAGTAACTCTCACAACTGAATCTTAGAAAGTTTCCAAGGGTGCACTTGTATTAGCTAGAGGTAAGAGAGTAGGTACTCTTTGTTTGTGTAATTGTATTACTGATTATTCTCTTTCTGTTCTATCTACTTCAGATGTAGATGCAAAGTTGTGGCACTGTAGGCTTGGCCACATGAGTGAGAAGGGAATGACTGTTCTTAAGTCAAAAGGTAAGCTTTCAAATTTGAAAAACATAGATCTAGATTTCTGTGAGCATTGTATTTTTGGAAAATAGAAGAGAGTGAGGTTTCTCAAAATTGGGTCAACAAAGAAGAAGCACAAGTTGGAGCTTGTTCACATAGACGTGTGGGGACCAGCTCAAGTAGCTTCTATTGGAGGATCACATTATTATGTTACTTTCATTGATGATGCTACAAGAAAGGTATGGGTTTATTGCATAAAAAATAAATTTGATGTTTTTGACACATTTAAGAAATAAAAAGTTTTGGTTGAGAATGAAACAGGTTTGAGATTGAAGTGCCTTAGATCTAACAATGGTGGTGAGTACTACAGCAATAAATTCAACAGTTACTATTTTATGAGTGGAATACGTAGGGAAAGGATGGTTCTAAGGACACCTCAAAAAAATGGAGTTGCTAAAAGGATGAATAGAACAATAATGGAGTGTGCACAGAGTATGAGGTTGCATGCTGGTTTGCCCTTACAGTTTTGGGTAGAAGCTATAGATACTATGGTTTACCTGATTAACAGAGGACCTTCTACTACTCTGGATGGTGGAATTCTAGAAGAGGTCTAGATAGATAAAAAGGTAGATCTTTTATTTCTCAAAGTTTTTGGTTTTAAAGCTTTTGTGCACATTGATAAAGAAAATAGAAAGAAGCTGGATGCTAAATTTATGCGGTGCACTTTTATTGGTTATAGCTCTGGAGATTTTAGATTCTGATTGTGGAATTTAAGAACTAACAAAATTATTAGAATCCATGATGTTGTTTTCAATGAAAAGGTAATGTACAGTGATCGGCTTAAGAGGCTAAATAATTTTGAGTATGGCAATGGTGATTTGGATGAGGTTATGATCCAAAATGAGCTCGCGGGTAAGAATTTTCACATACAAGAAAACACTGACACCGACATCAGTCAGGAAGGAATCGATGTTGATTAGTAATGAATTAACGTCGATTAGGTAGAACTGATGTCATTCAGGTACAAACCCAAATTTGATCAAGATCGGTCACTGACAGAGAATTTGGGCAGACAACAAGCAGTGAATGAGTCTCAAATGCCCATGAGGAGGTCTGAAAGGGTAAGTAAACCTCCAATTCATTATTCCCCTTATGCTACTTATTGTTCATTGATGGTGGAGAACTTGAAAGTTTTGATGAGGCAATGTAGGTGGAATCTTGGAAACAGTGGGAGCATGGCATGAAAGAGGAAATTGATTCCTTGAAAGAGAACCAAACGTGGGATTTGGTTGAGTTTCCAGCCGAAAAGAAAACACTAAAAAACAAATGGGTTTACAAGTTAAAGGAAGGTGAGAATGGACAAATGAGACATAAGGCCAGGTTGGTAGTAAAGGGATTTACACAAAAACTAGGTATTGGTTTTGGTAAATTTTTTTCTCCTGTAGCAAAGATGACTTTTATTTGGACTGTATTGTCTTTAGTTGCTATTGAGGATTTGCATCTTGAGCAGCTTGATGTTAAGACAACATTTCTTCATGGAGATTTGGGTGAAAAAATATATATGGATTAGTCGGAAGGTTTTGAGGTTAAATGTAAGGAGAAACTTGTGTGCAGGTTGAAGAAAAGCTTATATGGTCTTAAGCAAGCTCCAAGACAATGATATTTGAGGTTTGACAGGTTTATGACAGAGCATGGCTTTAGTAGATGTCAATCTGACCATTGTGTTTATTTTAAAAAATTAGATAATGGTAATTATATTATCCTATTACTATATGTAGATGATATGCTTGTTGCAGGTTCACACATGCAGGATATTATTGAGCTTAAGGTAAAATTAGCTCACACATTTGCCATGAAGGATTTAGAAGCAGCAAAAAAAATCCTTGGCATGAGTATTAAGAGAGACAGAAAAAATCACAGTTTGATTTTGTCTCAAGAGGACTATGTGAACAAGGTGTTGGAGAGGTTCAATATGCAGGATGCAAAACCAGTAAGCACACCTATGGTTAGACACTTCAAGTTGAGCAAAGAACAGTGTCTTAAATCACATGATGAGGTTGAGTACATGAGTAGAGTTCCATATGCTTCAGCAGTTGGGAGCTTAATGTATGTAATGGTATGTACCAGACCTGATATTGTCCAAGCAATGAGAATTGTTAGCAAGTTTATGGCCAATCCAAGAAAGAAACACTGGAAAGCAGTTCAGTGGATTCTCAGATATCTGAGAGGGACCAGTAGTAGGCATCTATGCTATGGAGGGTCAAACACTTCTCTACATGGGTATGTAGATTTGGATATGACAGGTGACTTGGATGGCAGGAGAAGCACCACAGGATATGTGTTCACTGTTGGTGGAATGGCGATTAGCTGGATTTCAAAGTTGCAGAAGGTTGTTGCCTTATCTACTTCAGAGGCATAATACATTGCAGCCACAGAGGCTAACAAGGAAATGATATGGATGAATCAGTTCATGGAAGAGTTGGGAAAGGAGTAAAAGTGTTGCAGATTGTACAGTGATAGTCAAAGTGCAATTAATTTGGAAAAGAATTCAGCCTTTCATTCAAGAACCAAACATATACAGCTTAGGTACCACTTCATTAGACAGGTATTGGAGGATGGTGAGTTGAAGCTGGAAAAGATCCATACGGATGAGAACCTTGCTGATATGTTAACAAAGCTGGTAACAAAGGAGAAGTTGAATCTTTATTTAAATTTTGTTGGTCTTCAAGATTAAACTTGAAGATGGAGAAACAAGCTAGAGGATGTTGCTGTATAGGTACAGGTGCAGCTGTTTATCTCTAAGTGGGAGATTGTTGAGTTGTGGAGCTAAAAGCTTCACCAGATGAGCAAATGCAAGGTTGTTGGAGTTACACAATCATTGACATCAGTCATGGGTTGACCAGAGGCTACCAATGTCGGTTATAGATCAGCCGATGTCGGTCATGTGCAGATAGACAGGGACCGACGTCGGTCATCTGTGCGTTCTAGATGTCTATTTTTGAGGGAGAACAGATTATTTGCATGAAAAGAGTAACTGTTAGTATTGAGTCCGCATTTCTATTTTTGGTAGGATAGATTTGAACCTTTGATTAAGAGGTGTATCTAATGGTAGAGAATGCATAGCTCATGAATCCTAGTATTATATAATAGGGTTAGATCTTCATAGCTTGTATGAGAAAAAGTGTAGACAATTCAAGGATTGAATTGGTTGTAATTGAGAGAGAGAGAACTCTTGAGGGAAAGAGATTTGTACATCTGAGAGGTGTGGAAGAAACTATGATTTCTTCAATTGTATTTCCTTTTGAAAGAGTTTAATACAAGTTTTCATTATTTCTTGTATCTCTTATTCTTTGCTGATTCTGATTTCTAGTTACTTATTATTTCTGATTTAATTTCGTGTTTAGTTGCTTACACAAAAGTAATCAATTGTACTATAAAATCCTAACAAAAATTCCATAGTTGGAGCTAGCTATTGTTCCCAAAATTAGCTACACTCATTTTGTAGACAACCCCTATGAAACTTGTCTATTCGTAATCTACACTATAAGTTCGTTGATTGAGACAAGATTCTTTTGATCTCAAACAAAGTCATCTAACATCCTAGGAGATTTTGAGACATTCCCCTACCATAATTTATTGAAAATCATGAAGCTTGTTATAGTCATAAACTGATCAAAATGTCAATTTTGATCATTTTGGGGGTGTTAATGAAATTTTGAATCTGAATGTGTCAGAGTAGTCAAATTCACCGCTGTTACATATTTTAAGTATTTGCTTGTGTAAAGTCAGCACTTTTTTCCACTCGTACATGGTTTTTTCTTTTTCACATACTTGAGCGACACTTTTTGCCACCATTACATGTTCTTGATCAAAAAGGCATGTGTCAGGTCGGCCAAAATTGCTGCCTGAGTAAGATCTCCAAGATATTAAGCTTTAAGTGGCATTAATGGCCACTCATGCCAAGAATTAAGGGCTTGTTTTCAAGCTTTTAAATGTGTTATTTCATTATTATTTTTATCATTTATTTTTTCAAAGTTTCTTAGTTGATTCCTCAACCCTTCTCAAAATCATTCGATCGTGGTGATGGAGGATTCAAATAGATTTCAAAATTCACCGCTATCAAGCTTAGGGTTCTAAACTCAACAGGTAAGTTATTTTAATTATTTTTGACTTCTAAGGTTTTTTTATTGATTGATATCTATATTATTTTGAATTCATCATTTGTGTCGTAGATTATTTCTAGTGAGTCAAACTGGAAAAATCCGCCAACCATTATTTGTACCCTAGGTTTTAAGTTGATGTGTGTCATCGGTGGTTTGACTCAATTAGGCTTAACCCTTCAAAACATGTTAGTTGAAAACCAATTCTTACAAAAATGTTGTAATGACAAATATATTAGCTGCTCTTACATATTCCTATTGTGAATAAGTCAAAATCAAAGTTAGCATTTTTTTTTGCTTATGTATTTGAAGATGATTTCAAGTGGAAGTGCATGGGTGGCAAAATCTGCCACCCTTACATGAAAACCTTATAACTCCTATCACATGTGGTATTGACAAAAAATGCCGCTCAAACATTAAACTTAGAATTTCCTCATTACCTGTAGTGTTGACATTTTTTGCCACTCTAACATATAACCATTTTTCTTATAATATGCGATAGTGGTGAATTTTACCACCCATACAAGTACACAATATCCCTCACATGCAAGGGTGGCAAATTTTGCCGCCCATGCAAAAATTCTCTCAAATTTTCCTAACTTTGGGATATTTTCAATTTTGTTTTTCTGAGTCCACTTTCTTCTAATTTTTTAGCTTTCTTTCACTCTAGTCCTTTCAAACGCATCTCCATAGTCATGATCATCGACATCCAATTTTCTCAGTTTACTAGTATTTCCTCTAATTGCATGATCATGATTTTTTTTGTTTTGTAGTTTCTTCTATGGATCTTCTTTCTTCATCGACATCCTTCTGGTGATAACTCATTTAGATGACTGAGTTATCTCTAAAGAAGTTGAAAGTGATGAAGTATAAATATCAAGGTGTTTTTCCAATCACCTTAGTTACTTCTAATGTCGATGACATTAGAGATACAAAGATTGGCCATGTGGACATAGCTGATTTTGTGGAGAGAACCAAGTGAAGCAATCTCAGCTTTGAAATGAAGAATATAATTGATAGTAATATTCATTTGGTATCTTTTGTCTCAGTGGTAGCCCATAACACAGAATTTGTCCTTCAGTGTGCTCAATTTTATAACAAAGATACTAGGGCTGTGATGGATGCTAGTGGCAATGTGATAATCAGACTAGATCCTGAATTCATTGATAAGGTGTTTATGTGCCCTCCTACTATAGAAGTGTTAAAGCTCTATTTTTTTTAAGCACAAAAAGAGTATGACAAAAATCTTTAAAAGGCAAAGAAGGTAATTAATAGTAAATGACATAAGATGTCAAGGTCAAATTTGTCAAGGTGGCCACAGAGTTTTCCTAGAAGTGACTTTATAGAAGTTGGTGCTCTAATAACTCTTTTTAGTATGATAAGAAGTTTATTCTGTTCCTCACAGTTTCATGAATGGATGTATCCTTTCATCAAGGTAATACTCCAAGGCAAACAAACAATCTTCTAGGGAGAACAAATTAACAATGCTTTGCATGAACAATTGACGAAGGTATCCACTAACTTCAAGTTCTACATGACTTCTTATTTGATATATATTATAGCTTTTATGAGAATCTTTCCAGGTCTAACATCAGAAAGAGATAGGAGGGTAATCCCTGTGTATCAATACTATTCTCAATTAACATTGAAGGGTTATATTCATCATTTTAGGAGAGTAAATGTACTTTCTTTGCAATATTATTATGTCTTTTTGATCCTCAAATAGAATAAAGAAGAGTGTTAGATGAGGCTTGGATAGTGGTAAATGATTTTGGATGCATTTTCTTATAGTTTCCTTCTTTATCATACCTGAGGGTTGGCTTTTTCCAAGGTCATCCTTATATGCTTCTAAGATTTCCCTCAGACAAATTGGTCTTAATGGAGTTATGAAGATAAATGATCATCATGCATAATAAACAAATAGAGCTCAAGAAGCCTGGTTTCAGGTTCTTAGTTCAAATTGGTAGGTATTCAATATTAACTACTATGAAGGCTAGGGCCATGGAAACTGAGATGCAACTTATAACTATGATGTAATTCAAGAGAAGACCAACGTTTGAATATAGGGGTGTGAAAGAAAAAATCAAGAGGAAAACCCAATTCCATGAACCTATGGCTGAATATGTTTGGGTAGATTTGAGAACATAAGAAAATGTTAAGAAATTGGACTACAATTGATTATCTCTTGAGTAGATTGAATATCTAGGACTTGATGATATTCTTGAGGATCTAGTGGATGATGGAGAGTTCATTGATGATAGATATAATACTGAATAGGTTGCTAATACCCCTCTCCCTCCAATCTAATGGTCTCAAAAAGAGTTGACCTCTTTGAGGAAAAGATTTGAGCTTATATTGGCAAACACCAATAATTGGTTAGTAAATAAGGGAATTGATTTGAAAGAATTCCTCACAGGGTCAGAGATTGAGATTCCAGATTAAATAGGAAAAAAGGTAGAGAACAGGATGAAGAACAAAAGTTATGTTCCCTCTTCTTCTAAGCCACATAAGCCTAAGATCATATTTATGATGAAGAAGTCAAAAGTTGTGGAAAAAGAGTCTAAAATAGAAGATATGGAAGTTGAGAAATAGAGCACTAAAAAATAAAGCACAAAAGAGATGGAGATTGAAGATAGGCCTACAGATTAACAAGAGGAGGAAGCTTTATCCTCACAAGAGAATATACAACAAGAAATGGGAGTCTCTTCTCCCTTGCCCCACACCCCTATTACAACTCCTTTGTCTGTTTCTCCTATTAATATTCCTTCTTCTGAATCTCCCTCTCCTTCCAAAATAATTTTTGACAACCCTCAAAACACTTTTGAAGATGTTCTCTATTCCTCAAGGTATGTTCCTAGTTTGTCCTCCTTATCTTTTGATATTGGAGATTCTTCTATTTTTGATCACTTTGTAAGAGGTGTAGTTTTTACTAACACTCCACCTATTGTTTCCACTACCAGTGCAAGTGTAGTTCCAATGATGCCAACAATGGGGACAAAACCTAATATGAGTACTTCTATGCTTCCACCATGGTTGTTAGCTTATACACTAAAAAGGAAGAAACAAGCCATCTCCCGAGATGACTTTGATTTTAATAAGCTAGTGCCTGTAAAAGCCAAGGCCCTAAAGAAGCCAAAGATTCTTTCAAAAATGCTTGGGGATAAGGGACACAAATTTCTTGAGATTGCAAGACCTCCATAAGATGCAACCATGGAAAATTTTGATATGAATGATTACTCTATCTCTAGAGTTGAATTAGGCAAGATAACTCATGAAAATGCCAAGAATGATATGTGATTAGCCATGGATATCTTGATTTAGAAATTTGATAGGGAGAAAGAAATGAAAGATCACTACAAAGCAATGGTGGAATAGTTGACTATAGTGGTAAGGAAAATGACTTTGAGTTCAGAAGCAGTAGCTCTTGAAGCTATTTTTTTAGAAGATCCCATCATTCAGAAAGTAGAAAAGACTCATCTCAAAAGAAAAGTACTTGAAGAGTACTTAGACTGGATGCGTGCACAAGGAATTTCCCTACTTACAGAGTTATCTAAGAAGACAGATAAAATGAGGAAAATAAGAGCAGAACTTGATGATCTCATTGATGTTATCTCTCAAGATATTGAGAGCATAGAAAAGAATCATGATAAATGGGTGGAGATGAGAAAACTGAAAATAAGCACTCTAATATCAATTGGTGCCATTCCTAATAGGGATTCTTATATAGAAACCAAAGATGCATTGACATATATGAGCCATGTGATTAAATATTGGACCAATGACCTTGAAACTACAAGGAAACTTAGTGAACAAAGTGATGTCAATGTTTTGCATAAATTGGAGGAGCTACTTTTGAAGCTCGTATCACAAGATAACCAATTTATCTCTGCAAAAGAAATGGTTTGGGAATTTAAAGATATGTTATAGAAAGAGTTTGAAGATAAAACATTTTTAATGGCCTCTATGGATAATATTATGGATAATCAGTTAACTTTAGATAATTTGAAAACCAAGTTAACTAGTCATGCAAAATCAGTCACCACAATAAGAGAAGCCATAGTTAGAACCAAGATGATTTTTAGGAACATTGTTAGTCCAGACAATATCAAGATGCAAAAAAATTTCACTATGTATGATGGTCACATGAAGAAAGATGGCGATATAAATTGAAGCAATTTTTTTTTTCTTAATTTATTTTCCATTTTTCAGATGTACTTTTGAAACAACTTTGGACATATTTACATGTACATTTTTCATATGTAATTACATGTAAAAACATAGGAAGTCCCAAGTCAATAAGGACTCCTATTTTTGAATAAGTCAAAGTAGTTAGGTTTTTCCTAAATTTTCTCAAGGCCTCTCCCTATAAATAAAGAGGGCCTCTATTGTAATTATGGATCTTTTAGTTATTGAAGTGAAAATTTTCCAAATTAAAAAGCATTTTGAGACTTTGAGTTCAAATTGTAAATCAAATTTTATCAAGTGAATAAGAAAGCAAGTGATCATTCAAACTTTGTGTTGAAATAACTTGTGTTGTATTGGAAATTGTTCTTATCTCCTTTTCCTAATAGGATCTCATCTGTTTGATTAAATAGTAGTGTGAGTGAGAATAATCTAGGAGATGTTGTAAAGTTGATTGTGGAGACTTTGTGCTACAACAATTATCTTTAGTTTGTGATTTAGTGTTTTAAAGTAAAAGATATTAGAAAAGATTTGAACTATTATTATCTTTTATGATCATATATTTTGTCATAGTTTTCGGTGAAGACTTTGGGCTACACCTTATTCTAATGTGTTCTAAGTTATAATCAACAAAAGAAGCAATGACAGACTTTGTGCTCTTGTGGGTTTCTTGGTTTTTCAATTAGTATCAAGAAAGCGTTCTTTTATTTTTGTAAACATCATTTCTAAAAAAAAAGAAATAGATGATATGGTCTCACCCCTAAATTAGTATTTAGTTTAAATTAGTTTGTGATACTTTATAGGGAACCTCTCCTTGTTGAGAGGAGATATTTATCTCATTACACTATGGTTAATATAACCATTTTGCCTTCAGTTAGTTGAAGAAAAAATATTCACCCAATAATAGCATATATGAGAAATATGACTATATGTGTTTATGTATAAGGTGAGATATATTGATCATGTGATTGAAAATGAAAGCCTTAGCATGTATAGATGTTCAATAATGAGTAAATGGATTTTACATAAAGAATGAGTGTTGAAAGTGATGTAAGATAGTTGTTTTGGATTGTAAAGTGAGAGGGCAAGCACCCAAAGTGAAGATAAAAGCATGGGCTAGAAGAACATTAGCAAATTTGGGATAAAATAATTAACAAGGATGTGAAAGCAAATAAGCTATGAATAAAACAAAATATGAAAGCAACTTATCCAATTATATCTATAATGGGAGGCATGCATGTATGACTTTTTATGAAAAGGAAGAGATAACTACCAATGCCTTTGAATTTGAATAAAAATCGTATGTCCTCATATACCCCTTTTCATCATCGCTCATATATCCTATAAACATGTATCCTCATGTGTAGATGTAAGAACCTATACTTGTTATGAATAATTATGAATGTCATTTGATGTTATATAATATGAATACCTCTTTTTGGAAACCACTTTCTGCTTAGGAGAATGTACCATAAACTGATTATTTCCATAATCTGATTATGAAATATTCTTGTGTGACTATATTATGCTCATGACTAGGTGTAAAAAGTAATTTTTGAGTATTCCTTTGTATATGTAAATCATGATCTTGAAGAGATATATATAATATTTCATTACCATGTCTTTTAATGATTATACCAACTGACTATTCTATAGGAGGAATGAATACCACTAGTTCTAAAATATGTTCGTATTGTATTCCTAAAATTTTGATCACTTGATTGTCATGAATATAATTAAGAAACTTATGCACTATAGAAGGTAATTATATAAGATTTTATATCCATGATCACTCTAATATCATATCAAAGACACCTATTCTTGGTAGGACAAGGAATGGAGTGGGTATTATGGGTGAACCACTTGCAAAGGTAAATTAATATGTCAAAGAGTTTATTGTGTATGCCCATCAAATGATTCTACAACTCTCAAAGTATATTATAAATATTTTTATGAATATCCAAGAGAATGAAGTAGTGTCATGGTGCATGTATTTTCACTAGATCCACTATTTATCATAACACTATGTATATGTTGCTTAGCAACATATGCTCTAATGAAGAGTGCATGCCTATCTAAATCATCATATATAACTTCATTATCATCAAATGTAATCATAGGGTGAGATGTTTGATTGATAATAATTGTTCCAATTATGATATCAAGTGGATGACCATATGTAGAAGGAGGAGGATGAACATTATATACATGGTGTACTTCAGAATTATCCTTGTTATTTTCTTCATGATTAGGAAAAGTATCCTTGTACATTTTGAGATTTTCATTATCATTTTCTTGTGGCTTATCCTCTTCATGTTATGTGTACCAATATCAATAATATTTTCATAAATGTGAGCTTAAATCTTATGTTTAATCTTGAAACATTTAGTTGTAGACTGCCCAATACATCTATGGTAGTCATAATATGCATTGCAATCAATTTTTTTACATTGTGATCTAAACACATCCATTTTCATTGGTGGAGGAAGAGTGAAAATATTACATTTAGGTAAAGTTTTAAACAATACATGAGAAGGTGAAGGTAACCTTGATAATTGTATCTTTAATGGAGGTTGTAATTAAATCTTTTGTGTTGGTTGTGAGATAAATTTAGTTGTAACCTGAGCTTCATACTTGCTTTCATTTGGTTTTCTATTATAATTTTGATTGATTTAAAAATTGATATTTGAATTATAAGGAACATTTGAAGCATACTTAAGCTTGTTTAAAGTATGCGACTTGACCTCATGCTCTTTAACTATATGGCATAACTCCTAAAAATATTTGAATTTGTCAAACATAATTGCCTTAAAAAATGGAGATAACAAAATTTGAGTAAATATATTTTGTATCTCATTATTATCCATTTGATTTGCCATTTTTAATATCATATTCTTGTATTTTATCACATAGTCATTGATTATTTCATTAGACCCTTGTTTGACCTTTGAAATTTGAGCATATGATAACTTTTCACCAATATTGATGGAAAAGTGAGTTAAAAATTGATTTTCCAAGGGATTGAAAGCCTTTAATAATTGAAGAGGAAGATCATAGAACCATCTAAGATCATATTCTTCAAGACTTCTTAGATATATCTATGTTAATAATTTATCATTATTTGTATAGTCTAGATAAGCTTCATGGAATATACACAAATACTACTCAGGATGACCTTTGCCTTCATAAAGGAAGCTTAGAAGACAAAAATCCAACTAGTAATGGATATATCCAATTTTAGTGGCCAAAGGGTTATGCAAAAAATAACATGAGTCCATAGGGGGTCTAGCATGAGAGATATTTTGCTCAAGTTGAGACAACTTAGCTTGTAATAAAAGAACTATTTTCTCAAGAACATCATTTGTAGATGTAATTTGAGGAATATAAGTAGTAATATTAGGCATAGGCATGGATATTTTCTGGAGACCAAGTGCTATTCCCTAAATAAAGGATGATGTTATGGGTGTATAAATAAATATATATGCAATGGTATAAGTGGCAACATTAGAAATACAAGATTTGACAACCCAAAAAGGTAATTATTGTGGGATAAATTTAGAAAACTTGATTTGATGCTCGTCTTAGATGATAGAAGAAGAATAATGATATTATTAACCTCAAGGGGGTTTTCTTAAATAACTTGATGAAATTCATGTGATTCTGTCACTTAATTTTGATCTACTCCATTAAGCTCATGTGGATCAATATGAGTTTCATTTTCATTATGCCCATCATACTCTTCTTCATTACTTCTTTATCATTTTTAATGTGAAATTCATTTGTATGAGACTAAGGAATTTTAATAGTAGCATAACTAATTTGAGAAAAGACATCATTACTTGACATTGTAGAAGAAATCAAGTAAAATTAAAAATGTGAAAAATAAATACAAATTAATATATCACTATGCCTTAGAGGCATGCAATGCAATAAAAATTAAGTAATGCTAATTACTATGAATACTGTACAAGTAAAAATCAAGGTATGAGGGTGATCTAGGCAAGGGTTTGAATGATTTGTGAGATATTAAATATACTTGCTTATTTATTGATTAGTATCAGCCCAATGTTTGTGAGCACTAACTATAGAGATAAAACCATGCCTATATCCCACTATCCTCATTTACGAGGGTCTTATGAGAGTAACTTCCCTAGGTGATACACTCCTCTTAGGTGCACCACAAATTATATGGCTAAAAGAGGCTTCCTATGGTGTAAACAAGGGATCCTAGGCATTTTAGATATACCATGATGAACATGGAAACTAAAGTACATGTTTAGTGTTTACAATGGCTATGAGTATTATGGTAAACCATTCATGCCATAATGTTTGTAAATGGAACACTACATAGAATTTCATGAAAATCACCAAGTAGTTTTGAAACTGCAAGAATAAAGTTCCTAAAACAAACAAAAGTAAATGAAAATAAAAATAAAAAAAATCAAATGATTTTTGTATATAGAAATCAACAAATTGCAACCCAAGGTCGAAAGAAAGAGTTTATGTGTCAGATTTTTCTAAGGTGACAAGACAAACTTGTTTAGTGTCAGATTAAATCCAAGGTTAAAGAAGTTGAATTGTTATGTGTCAGATTTTATCCAAAATTGAAGGTTATTTTCTTTTAATGTCGAGAATTTATAGAAATGTATTGAAATCCTATGACAAAAATCAAGCAAATAGTAAGCAAGCAATGTTTTATAAAAAAACAAGTTCACCATAATGTTTAATCTATTCTAATTAGGTGAATCTAATTAAGTGTATTAAACTATTAAAAATCTAAAATGAATTATAATGCAATAAATTTATAATAAATACAAAATTTACAGAAATCATAAACTTACTAGAAATAGTAATTTAGACTAGGGTTAGTAAGTGTTACTCAAAATTGAAATAGATATGACTATGCATGCTATATGTAATTAAAGACCGTGTAGAAAGACTTGCAAACACAATCATGTTATAAAAGAGTAATTCATAGTCTACTGGGACAAGTCTGTAAGAAGTGGATAGGGGAACACTACAACATTGTCTGCTAATTATGACCACATATTAGATGATTTTATTCACAATTTTTTTGATCTGGGTCTATACGACTGCTTGTAAGGGTTAATTATTGAGTTATGTGTGCTGATATGCAATGTGAAAGACCTAAAAAATAGAAATCCTATGGCCTAAACAAGAAACATAATAAGAATTAACTATAAAAGAGGGGCAATAGGGTTAAGGGAATACCTTAGTTGGCCCCATAAATCCCTTATGTATTAACACTTCCTACATAGCCCAAATGGGCCTCAAGTCAATGTAGTTTTCCCTTATAAAGTACTTGTGTGATCAATGATTATGCAACTAGATGACTATGGATAATATATTTGATTGAAGTTCTTGATAAATAGATGCCTTTGAATTGAAATAAAATCTATTCAAACTTGGCCTATGACTGTTAGGATGCTTCAAAATTGAAATAAGAATAAATAATTCTCTTTTCATCTTTGTATCCCAAGTAAATGCTTGATAGTTTCCAATAGTGTTTGGAGAATTCTTGATGTACTTATATAAGGTATTATTTTGAATATTTTTGGTAACCATACTTAAAAAATGTGTAGGAAGGGCAATATTAAACTGATTGAATTTAAAATTTTATCACTGTAGTGTGGGGATAAGGTTATACTAATTGGATAGGGCCACAATGCACTCTTGTTTGCCTAGTGTAGACTTGTCCTATAAGACTAGAGATCAGTTGGACATGCTTAAAATAGGTTTATGAGCTAAATAGGGATAAATATGACATAAATAGGGATGTCTGTATGATTATTTTAGTGTTTGTAATACAGGGAAGGCTCTTGTATAGATTACAAGCTAGTGAAATGGTGAATATACCAAGCAGGGGTATGGATGTCAAGGATAAACATTGTCAAACACCTTAATGGTTAATTTAAGAGTTTCTACACTACCCTCTAATAATCAAACTCCATATAATGGAACAAATACTTTGATAAATTAAAATGTATAACAAAAGTAGAATATGCCATAGATGTATCCAATAAGTACTAGCAATGTGCATGTCACTCCTTCCAAAATAACTATATCGCTCATCTATATATAGAAGTTTGAATTATAATTAGAGTATTAGATTGCATGTTAATCATTCTAATGATTGGAAAAAAGAATTACAAAAAAGAGGAATGAACCCACTTAAATTTGGAAAGTGGACAAATAAATGGGCTCGTATAATATGTATAGTCTTGATAGGTATCAGAATTATATAAATTATCTATATGTTGTATTATAAAACCAAAAATGTGAAGTGGGAAAAGGAATGAGGAAGTGCTAAGGGGATTCCAACCATCAGAAGCTAAAAACCTATTCAATAATGCCTAATTTTTACTTATCACTACACATCAAAAAATTAACATAAAACATAGAGAATAATGACAAATAAATGACAAAGGGTTATTTTTGGGTATCCACACACACTCTGAGGTGTGAGCTTAGCCACAAGGTAGATGGAATAAACACACACTTAAAAAACACATAAAAGGGATAAAAAATGATATTACACATTTGGATCTCTAGGCACTGAGTTGTTAAGCCAATGTGTCTTGGTGTTCTAACTATTTCTAGTTTAGGGATAAATTCCAGACACACTATAAGATAAAATGAAGGCATGAGATATATCCGTAATAATACAATCATCAATAATAATCATATCTAAACTATGTCAAAATATAATAAATGGAAGTAAAACTAGATGGTTGAAGAAGTAATTTGGAAAGAAAAGAAGCAAAGAGTGATGAAAAAAGAGACATTTGGTCATTGGAATGGATTTCTGAGACATAAGTGAATGCCCTATTTCTGTGTCTGGGATAGAATCAATAGAGCACCATTTTAATACCAGAAAAAAGTAACAAACTATTGATTTTGTATTCATTATTGTTGATTTTTTACTTCATGGTTTTTTAAAATTGTAACCATCTAGACTTGTGTGCAAGCTAATGACATACGTTATTTTACATTCGCTTGGTTGATCTAGTGGTTAAAATATCCTAATTTTCCTTCTTCTTCTCTTTGATATAATTTACCATGAAGTGTTGTAATTTGAATGATAGGAATCGAGGTTAGTTGGCTCACACAACCTATTTAGGAGTTATAGTAATATGCTATGTATGTTTGAAATCAAATCCAATGTATTTCTTGTACATGTGAGTCTAATCCCAACCCAAATTAGAGATAAGGATTCACTTTCTATCCTTATGAAATCAAGCACAACTACATGAACATTCACTAATCCTTATTTTGGCACAATTATATAGTTTATTAAACTTTAAAAAGTATCTAAGATCATAAATATATCCTTAGTAGTGTGCCTAAGACTATTCCTCTTGACACTCCTTAGATACTTGTTTTTTTGAAATGCCTCTAGGAGGTTTTGTATATATATAATTATATACTTAAACTTAAGGACTTATTGGTACATAGGTCAATGTTTAAAAGAGGGTAAATCCAAAAAAATAGGCCTACATAAAGATAAAAAAAGAGAGAAGGGGAAAATGGCCCCCAAAATACAAAGGGACACAATTGATGAATCAATGATTGTGTCTAGGACAAAATCAATGAATTGTTAATTAGGTCCTAGGCACTAAAAACAAAGAATATTATTAGAGGAGGGGATCCCCAAGGTAAAAACACATAAGGGAGAGAGAAACCAAAAGAAAGAATAGAGCACATGGCCACACAAAGAAAAAATAGAATGAGTAGAATAAAAGTACAAACAAGTGCCTAACTTGAATTGATGATCCATATGTACAAAATGACATTTAAAATTTGTAATAATAAGCCTTGTAAATTTTTTTGTGTGTGTGTTATACATATGTACTTAAAATTAAAATAAAAAATAAAATATTTAATTACACTTACCTAATGAACAAAAGGATACAAATCTAAATTTTGGATTATGGGTACACCCACATTTCAATGTTCTTAAATATGGTAAGTAAATGACAATGCCAACAAGTAGTCAATGTATTGGTAAATTAGTGTGAATATAGTAAACCTTAATAGAATTGAAAATAAAGTGAGCATAAGAATCTACACCAAATTGTGTGCAAACCATGTTGTCACTCCTAGATAAATTCCAATTGTTCAACAAAATTCTCTCTTGAATACTAGAACCTTCAAAGTAATTTATAACAATTCAAGTTTACTTCTTGATTGGGGAAGCAAATATATGGCACTTATTAATTTGTCTTTGTGGTCCTTGATCGATATTGGTCTTTGTCAAATCAATTTTATATGGAATAAATAATTTATCATTTACAAAATGCAAATGAATAATATTTGGATATATTCTACCTTTTTAGGTGATGGATTGGTACATGTTTCTAGAAATCACTCATCTCAAAAGAAAGAGCCACACATCGCATGTTACCATGTAATATAGTCGAAGCTATTAGAATCTCTTGAAAAAATATTTGTAAACACATATATGTAGATATATAAAAATATCATCATGCAGGGATCCATAGTAAGATATGACTTAAGGGAGAATGAGGTGATCAATAGAGAGGGAAAATAATATGCCCCATTATAGGTAGTAGTATGTCCACTCAAAAACATATAGAATAGATATCATTGTGTAAAGATCGATTGGTATATGGAACCTCATGAGAGTATAATATAGTGAAGGGAAAGCAATATGCCCTGATATAACATGGGAAGGGAAAAAAAGTTATGCCCATTATAAGAAGATACAATAATATGTGTATCATATGTGAAAAACTATCAAATGACTAGGTGTAAATATGATAATGTAGTATCCTGATATATAATTAGTGTAAGAGCACTGGGTACAAGGGTGTGAAGATCTTTGTATAGGTTTAATCACATCAATAAGGCTCATAGAGGAAGATACATGATTGTGATCCCTAGAGGCAATAAGTAACATATGTAGTATGTATCCCACTATATCAATATAATAGCAAGTCAATCTCATAGGCATAAGATATAATCAATGAAAATCACAAGAGGAATATGTGGGTATGATGCCATGCAAAGGCTAAATGTGTATATTAAAGATCAATTGATGTGTCAAGTACTAGTTATCACATATGTGACGGTGTCACATACCCCCTCAAGGCTGAAGTGTAATAAATGTAGCTATGAGAGAGGGGAGTTGTCACCATCATGGCCAAATATCCATAGAAGTAGTCATCATGATAAGTAGTGCCAAAAATAATATATGATAAAATCACTAATATATTTAAGAGTAGAAATAAGTGTCTGAAAAGGTGCAATAAATGCCCTAAAGTGATAGACATAGATCATGGTGTCTAAAAACATGACCAAGGAGGAAAAATGTATGTGTATGTCATCTAGTAGGTAAGGTAAGCTTGTTGAATCATGAAATGAGATGATTTAGATATAAGGTTTAATATTTGATTAAACAACTATAAAATTAACTCAAAGTATATAAACTAACTCAATTTTATTTTAAAATTCATTTCAGCATTCAAGCATATTGATTTTTAAATTTAGAGCTTTGGCTAAACACCATGGTGGTCAAACATGATGCTATCCTATGTCATTTGGATTGTGTGATGGTGTAGGTGGCCATAAGATATGATGTTGAGGAGGTAATGACCCTTTCTACCAATTTTTATCATTTTAAAAAAATGATTTGTTCAAAAATGATTAAAACTAAAATTTAAGAACTTTAGTACTTAGAAGTGTCACTAATAGTGTACCCATCTTGTTGATAGTGTACTTTGTCCCACCGATTATGTCTTTATATTCATCAATTATGACCTTGGACATGTTGATTCTAACCATATTCCTGCTTATTTCTACCTACATATGGCTGATTATGACCTATTTGTATTTTTGACTAAATGTTGACTATTTTGTAATTTATTACATGGTTTTTTTGGTATTCAAGAGATTCTTACATTTACCTTTGTTTTATTATGGTTGTAGACTATAGTACATGTTCTAGAGTGGTAAAAGAGTCATGCATGGGAGACTATAACAAAGGTGGGCTAGAGTGACATTGATTAGGTGCACGTGGATATACTAGATTTGAGTCATGTAAGCTGATTAGGGATTTTGCTATGTAATATTCCATTGTTGATAGCTCTAACTGAGCATCAAAATTGTTATACTTGTATTTTATGGTTAGCAATGAGTGATATGACCATCACCATAGAGGATGTCTAACATAATATTTACATCCCCATTATAGGTCATGAGGTGTAAGTGGTAGACTTGCCATGTTTGTACACATAATATTTTCAATCTTTTATCAATTACTAATGCTTTTTATCTTTCAAGAACCTGTCAAGTATCAATCTCTCTAAATACATGCCTTAAGTGGTACACTGGGAAAGGGATGGGCAGACCATTGGTGCTTTATAAGATTGTTGCCCCTTTTATCACTTGATATCTATACACTTGTCTCCTAAAAACTATTCCCCTAATCTTTACCTCCCATTTTGCACATTATTCTAGTCATTTGCCATCTTCATTATCCCTTTCCCTAACCTAAACCCCTTTTTGGTAGTTTTCAAGACTATGTTGCCACATCAACCTTGTATTGTTATTAACAAAACTTACTAAGAACTAAGTTGGCCATGGCTGACATAGTTCATGATCTAGTATATTTTTTTGTCAATTTCAATACTAGGTCAACCAAAAATTTCATAAGGGTTTAGGGTTAGATCTACCTATATAAACATAATAATATTTCCATTTCTAAGAAAAGAGAATAAGAAGTAAGATATATTTCACATCTACTTATCCACCATTCTACTTGAGAAACAAGCTTAGTGTTTCATACTTTCTTTAGACATACATATCTTGTCTTGAGGAGAAGTCTTTTAAATGCATTGATAGGTTATGTAGCCTAGATCTGATTTATCCTTGTCATCCTTACATACCACAACAAATTATTTCAAATAACTTTGGCCAAGGGAGAGATTGAGGCTTGACGGATTTGTCTTCAAATGTAAGTATTCCTAACTTTGTTCTTCCTTTATAAGAGTAAATAGATATGCATTTGCACTTATCTTTCATGCATTAGGATTCCATATGCATTGACATGAGTATATTTATTTTATGGATGTTTGATTTTAATGTTTATTACCCCCACTTTGTTCCACAAGATTTGGTGAGCACTAGATTAGATTTTGCTTTACTTGTTATTAATTTAGTGAATATTGAAACATAAGACTTAGTTAGGGTTATTGCATAGTTTTGATCAATTGAAGGCTTTAGAACCCTCCCTAGTGATATTATTGTGGTAAGAGATCCCTTAATTAGGTCTAGTAGATCCATATTAGTCAAGACCCCAGTTATATAATGTATTCCCAATCGAAAGTGTAAGTAGGATCTATCTTTTTTGAGCTAGGATTGATTTATAGATCTGCTACATTTCTCATTGCATACATCCTAGTGAAGCTAACATGAATATAAACATTATAGGTTTTATTTCATGATTTTAATTTATATCATTCTATTATTTTTTTATATTTACAATACTAGAAAATCAGGTTAGTATAGTTATAAATTTTGTGCACAGGTTTAACATATAATCATATCAAAATGAGACTATTTTTTCTATGTAGGTCTTCATCAAATACAGGTTACTGGATCAAATAGGTCGACATAGTATTTTTATTCAGTTCTAGATAACAAACTAAGTCAACTAGGTTGGCTTAGTCTTCTAGTTAGCATCCAAAACAATAAAGTCATGTAGGTTGACTTAGTATTCCAGTCAACATCTAGATAACAAACTAAGTCATGTAGGTTGACTTAGTCTTCTAGTAAGCATATAGATAAAAAGTCAACTAGATTGACTTATTCATCTTATCAAGCTTCAGCAAATAGGGTTTCATAGAACTAGATTGACCCAGTTAACTTAGTTGGTAGATCAACCTAGTCGACTTAGTTGGTAGATCGACCCAAGCTTCAATAATATTCAAGGCACTTCAACAAAAAAAAATCAATCCTAATCATCTTCCAACCCTGTAAGGTTCCTCTCTTTCCCTCTCTTTTAATTCACTACTTCATTAAAATTATATTTTGTGTAAGTTTGTAGTCTTCAAAACTACAATCCTACAACAAACTAAGTCAGCTTAGTTGATTTAGTTCTGTATCCTGTCTTCTATGTAAAAGACTAAGTTGACTTAGTTGATTTAGTTCTTAAGGAATCTTTATTTTATAGAACAATAACAACCTAGTCAAATCTCTTCTATAATGTTTGCATACAATGTCATTTGAACTAACTCTCTATCATGTTTAATTTGGGAATTAACAACTATATGCTAGTAATCAATTCACACTTTCATTTTCAATTGTTTGCATGCTTAGAGTATCTCATATAGCCTAATTCGGTGGTTTGTACTATTTTTCTCTTTTTGCACACACTACCAAATCACCCAATACTCAAAACACATTTAACATTTGTTTTCCCGAGGCCTACCTACTTGGGTTTCATCACCAAGAGGGATGTTGACTTAGTTTTTTGGCCAAGTATAAACATGTGGTTAATGGTATATATTGGTAAAACACTTGACACCATTATCACTATCAAATTGTGAAGTGAGGGGGTAGGGCCCAATACCAAGCTAGCACCATTGCCAACACATATCCCTTTCAACCTAAATGTCCTAAAACCATCCATAGATTGTTTTTTAGTTCCCTATTTTTAGCCAACTTCCCTATCACACTTAAAATAACACTTTATAATAATCTAACAATACTCAAGATAACCACTTAGCATTTAATTTTTGGTTGACTGCTTGATCTCTAATCATTATGTGTTGTATTGCAATAACTTACATTAGCTAGTGTTGGTGTAAGGTTTTGTGCTATGTGCCAATTGGATCATTCTCATTGATCCAATTGTTTGTGTGTTTTCTACCATTTCTTATTTAAAATTACATTACAAAATATTTCCCTATTTTTAGCACACTGTCTTTCTATTTGACATAATATTTTATAGATAATCTTTTTCCTTGTCTGTAGTACAAAGTCAATGTGGTCAACCTAGTACTCCTTTCTATGAATAAGGTTATAGTACTAAGTCAACCTAGTCGACTCTATATCTTTATCAGGTTATCTTTTTCCTTGTCTACAATACTAAGTCAAGTCAATTGACCCTATACTCTTTTATGTCAGTCAGGTTATAGTACTAAGTCAACCTGGTCAACCCAATACTCCTTTTTAGCTCAGTCTCATACCCTATTTATAATAATAAGTTAACTTGGTCAACTTTTTATTCTTATTTATCCCTTATATCCCTTTGTTTTTGCATCATCTTTGTCTTCTCTAATATTTTTCCTTCATAATGAACTTCTTGGTTGAAGACAACACTAAGTTGAATTCAACAAATATGATGAGTTTTACAAACCCCAATAGGTTCTCCCATTATCATCTTGTGGATCCTACACTAGATGAAAGTAATGTGCATGTATCAACTTGCACTACAAACTATGGGACCCCTCCCCATTCCTCTTCACTTTACAATCCTCTCTTTTCATTTGAAGATAAACCTAAATTAGAGTATACCCCATAAATTATCTTCTTCATCAGTGAGTTTACTCAACATCAAGGAAAATATCCTTCTACTATTTACCATTTCGTGGTAAGTGGTCAAGTTGAGGAGCCCCATTTACCGTCTCCCACATTCTCACATGGATTTGGAGACACTAAATTCTTTTCTTCTCAACATATTCCCTCTATTTTGACCCCTTCTCATACCATGACATCTTCCTCTTTGATTTCCTCCACCTTCATGCCTAGTATCTCTACTAACATGGTAGGTTCTACATCTAGTGGGCTTCTTCCTATACCCACTTTTCTCAATTCCTCAACTAATGCATCATTTTCTACCCATGGTAATCATGCCTATAGTGACACTTCCTCTCATCCCTCTACTAGTACATCTTTTTCCATAGAATAAAATCATGCTACTAGTGCCTCACTCACCAATAATTATTCTCAAGCTATTACTAACACCCATAGTGGTACCGAAGCCACTACTACCAATTCCAATGCTTCACACAATGTTAATAATACCACTCAAACCCATCAACTTCTATTACAAAATCTCAATCAAATGATTGCTTTCTAAGCTAACAATGCAAACCAAATGATGCAAATACAAAATCATCTTATCCATTTTCAAACCCACCCTTAATAGGTTCAAAGGGGAATGCATAACCACAATGCTCCCCCACCTCCTCTTTGAGATTCCCATGGTATTCTTATCCCTCAACCTCCCCTTATTAACAAAATTATCAAGAACCTTCAAAATGAGCCTCTTACATCTCAAATTGCTAATATAGATATAAGAGGTATCACCCTTACCATTAATTAAAATGGATCAATGGATCCTACTCTCCACTTAAAAACATTTGGAAATCTATATAAAGACTGGGTCAAGTTAAATACTTTTAACACTACCAAGCTACTATCTAAGACTCTCATGGGTAATGATTTAGATTGGTAAAACCAACTCAAATCTCATTCCATCATTTGTTTAGAAGATTCAGTTAATGTTCTAGTCCAAGAGTTCTAAACTTGTGATCTCCTTGAGAATAAATTGGCTCATTTTATCAATTGTAAGCAACTTGAGACCAAAACTACACAAGATTTCATCAAATGATGGAAAAACTTGTCTAACTAATGTGAAAATAATATGATATATGATCTCTTTCATTTGTTTACAAACACTCTTTTTCTCAAGTTGTAATATCAGGTCTAGACTCTCTCTCCATGTACTTTGGAAGAGGCCATTAACTAAGCAAAGTGTAAAGATTTCATCATGTGTCAATTCGATCCAACCCAAAATTCTATGGGTACTCATTTTTTAATCAAGAATAAGAATCATCATGTTACTAATGATGGTGTCACTAATTCTTATGATACCATTCATATTATTCAAGTTATTATTTCTAACTAGACTCTATAACAATTTCCCCTCATAACCACATCACTAATCTAAATTTATATTTAACCAATAACATCAATGTTTATAAACCTTTATCCTTAGTGGAATTACAAAAATGTCTACCAAGGCCTCTTCCACAAGAAATTGATCCCACTCATCTTATGAAATATTGGTATGATCTCAATAAATTTTGTTGGTTTCATGCTAGTTGGGGTCATTCTCATGAGACTTTTAGATAAATTCATAATTTGGTTATGGATTTCCTTCTTGGTCCTAATTTTGATCATGATTCTATCATTCATAAACATCAACAAGCTTATGACATTGCCTTCAAATCCCATGAAACATAAACTAAATCTCAAGATTTGAACCAAGCTAATGCTCATTTAGCCATCTATAAAGATACTTTTCTAAATCACCAAGATAACCAAGACAATCCTACCCCTTCCACCAATAATGTTAATAATATTCTTGACCCTGATCCTAAAGAGAATGTGGTTAGTATGACTAATATGTAAAGAGTGGTTGCCTTCATTAATCCTCATCCCATCCACACTCCTCAATTATGTTGCACATTTTGTGTTATCCAAGACTCTTCCCCAATTCACTTAATAAAGTTGGGGAAAGCAAACCTTATATCTTTTGATGAACCCATTCCAAAACCTCCCTTAGATAACACTTTTCATAACATTTCTACCATTCCTCCAACCTCTTTACCCATCACTAATGATACTCAAACTTATATCAACACTTCTTCTAATCTATCTCAAACCAAACCTGCATCAACCACCCCATTTTTCCAAGACAATAAAAAAACTTGTCCTCAAATTAAACCTTACACATCTTATCAACATAAATTCACATGCACTTTAGATCCTCCTTTCGAGGACCTTCTTCAACACTATGCACCTCTTTCCAACAATCCTCTTATGGTTTATGATGAATGGAATCCTATTACAAAGCTTACTAATCTCCCATCTCAAATCCAATTTCTCTAACTTATGTGAACCTCTCTGTGTCATCTTAATCATCTTATGTAGCTCTTGTTCGAAATGAATATCCCTCATCTTCCCCTAATAGGATGCAAAACCAACTTATCCAGATTATACGATAGTATTTTATAAAAATACAAAGAGATGTCCATACATGTTGATGAAATAATAGAAACTTATCTTTCCCTCAAATTTCCCATTTATTCTATGATCCATGATGAGATTCTACTTCATGTAGATGATACTCCTCATATTTATCAGTGTCCAAATTGGTGATATCCAAGTCAAGCATGCTTTGATTGATGAGGGTTTTGACACTTGTGTTGTCTCTCTTAATTTTATTAAAATGCTTGGATATTTTGAATGTAATCTTAAATCCACATGTAACACATGTCAAGGCTATAATCAAAGGCAAATGCCTCCCTTAGGTTATGTGTGGTTCCCCATCACTATCCCACCTATCACCATTCACATGAAGGTGATGATCTTCAAATTTCCTCTATCTTATAACATTTTGTTTGAAAGGCCATGGACTCATCACATGAGAGTAGTGGCCTCTTCCACTTGCCAATGTGTCAAATTTCCTCATAATGGATCCATCTATAGGATTCAAGGTGACACTAACCCTTAAATTTTTGAATAATTCCAAGATTACAGTGTATTCAAGATTCCCATACTTGAACCCTTACCAAGCATTCCATTTTGAGAATCTCAATAGTTTAACTTTTCTATCAATTCTACCTAAGGTTACAATGGTCACCCCAAACTCATCAGGACTATACCCCCTAACCTCCTCAATTTTGATGATGATGAGCCTGATGAGATCAATCTCAAGATTAAAACCTTATATCTTTCACCTCATCTCATTTATCAACTTCTTCCTTCTTTACAACCTCATTCTCGTCAACCACCTTATGATGATATACTCATCATATTAACTAAGACTCAACATTCCATTCATCATACCACATTAGATGACAAGGTTATCTCTGCCTATGCCATTGATCTTCATATACCTAATTATGATGATGGATATACCTTAGATGATCCATTCTTAGGAGGTCTTGTGTAGGCCCAAGATGATAAAATTATTCATTATCATCCTCCTTTACTTCAATCTTTCAGTATTTAATATAACATTCCATATTTTATCATTCCCAATTTTAGCATTTTCCCTCTTGATAATAGGGTAAAGATTGTGTGCACACCTCTAGTTTTTGAAGAGACTCATGGGAGTATGCTTATGGATCATGTTATGACTAGTCCCTATCACTTTGCTAGATACTAGGACCCTTCCAACCACATTATCCTTGAGATTATTTCAACTATCCTTTAACCTTATGTACATCTTACCCCTCCCTTAGCTAAGCCCAATTCAAATCCTATTCCCACTCCCTCTCTAACTGAGTCTATTCCTATTTTCAATCCTATTGATCCTTCAGTCAAGCCTTGCCCAGTGTCTCCACCAATCTTAAATTCTATTGGTGATGGTTTTCTCCCTTTAATATAGCTTGTTTCTTTTCCCACCAAATTGGCTGATCAGCCATATTGTGATATTCATAAAGTTGTCAGTTACTAGACTAGAGACTGTTCATTATACCAACCTTCTTCGTCTTTCACTTCCAGTCCTCTTGTGAGTACACCTAATAAATCTACTCAGGTATATATGTTGCTTCCATGGCACATATATCATTCATCCACACATTGTTGTAAGATGTGGTAATATATCAACACCTTGCATCCCACCACTCCTCAGCCCATAAATAAGGCTATACCTCCATCAAAAGTATTAATTGAGTATCTTCCCAATATGGAGAGGTATATTATTTTTGGCACCAATGTGGTACTCATCATATTAATCATTTTGGCATCCTTTAGTAGCATCTCAAATATCACCTCATCACCATTCTTGTACCTACTACCATTCCTCTCATAGGTTGCTTTCACAAGAAAGCTCCCCCTTCTTCCCTCATAGTTCCACCACTTGTGGTCCCTTATCCTCCTACTATTTCTCCACCTGTGATTCCCTCACCCATGGATCCTCCTTTACCTAGGGCCTATTCTCCATTGGTGACCACTTCATCTCCCATAGAGTCCACTCCCATTATTTCTCCTAAGCATCCCATGCATGATATCCCTTATCAACATGATCATTCAAACATTACTACATTTTTTGTTGGGAGATTTGATGTAAAGTATTTTCTCAACTCTCTTTGAGGATTGATGAGACTTTGGATATAGTTCAATTTTAGATTAATAGAGAATTATCAAATATTATGTATAATGTGTGTGGACAAATATATCGATACTTATGAGCACAAACATGTTCCTATATTTATTTCTTCATTTTGGATTAGATGTGTGCTCCAATTTTACATTTATATATTTTCATATCTTTGACATTGTGTGAAATTATTATCTATCTTACATGTTACTTATGATGTCATTATTATTCTTATGTTCTCTTATGGATTCTTTTTCATAATTACATACTTGGTATTTGCAAGTTCCTTTTCTTTGGTTCCCTTGTTCTTTTTCATGATTGTTTTCTATCTTATCTCTATAAACATGGATAATTGTTATTATGACTTGGTTATACAAACCTTTCTCCCTTTAGCCATTCCTCATTTACCATGTGATCAGTTAGCAAACAATTCATCTCATTATAATATCCTTTTACTAGTCCACTTCAGATCTCCCCTTATTTCCCTTGATTTCCTTTCACAAACTAAGAATACACATGGTTGAGACTTGAGATAACATGCTAGTTCATAGTTAAGGCTAAGTGTTCTAGTCAGTCATATCTTTAGATACTTAGATTCCTTTAGTCTAATCCTAAAGCTCATTCGTGTGTATCACTTTATCTCTCATAATTGGTCATTACAAATCCATATGGAGGAGGAATCTTAAAATCCATAAAACATTCCAAAGCCAAATCATTTAACAAAAGGCAATGATCTCCAAAGGAAACATTCAAAATTTTCAAAAGTCAAGTCACACTAAAAGACATGATTCTAAGCACATCTCCTTTTTCTAATAGAAGATCAAACTCCATAATTGACCTCATGATAGAGCCAAGGTCCATTGGGGTGCAGTAGTCCAGTAGATTGGAATAGGAGAATTAAAAAAAAAAAGAAAAAAAAAATTCCAGTGCTACCTACTTTCTCATTCAAGTATCCAATCTTCACAATAATTCGATAGCTCTATAAGGGGTCCTACAGAATGGAGAACACATCATGGGAAGGTAGGTCCATTTTAATTTTTCTTATTCTAAACTACCAACATGAGTTGATATTAATACCACACTTATTTTCCTACATAGCTTTATGCCTATTGTGAACATGTATCCTTTGTATATTGATGGTCACTAGTCACTTAGTGTCTTCTCATGTCCTTAGTGTGCTTCATGTTTCCCAAAGTCTTATCATATGATGCCTATGTTATTATTCTTACATTCCCTTTTTCACTCCCTACAATCCTAATATTTCCCCTTGAGAAATATTGTTTTGTTCACTGATCACTCCCACTAGGGATTCCCTTTATGAATTACAGTGTAAGACCTTAAAAAGGACTAGGCATTCCTCACAGATTACCAAATTTTCACATTATCATTATATAAATCCCATTTTTCCATATTTTAACATTGTTTTCACCTCATTTGTGTTACTTTTATGAGTTTTAGTGTAAGACCATGGATAAGACCTGGTCTTCTTTATAAAATTTTCTAATACCCAAGTCACAACAAAATTACACGTGTCAAATATGAGATAAGATGTGATTGATTATGAGTTACATGTCATTGACATGCTTCCCATCTTGATTTAGTATGTTGTATGCTTACTTCATTAATCTTTCATCTTCTATCTTCTTATTTTTCAATTGTATGTGAGAATCTAACCATTTTTCTTAAAGTTTTTCATAGTTCCCAACTTGAATTAGTGTGATTAATTTAAGACAAATTTACCAATTTTATTTCTCTTTTATACTTCCCAACATGAATTAGTATGATTGATTGAATTAACTAATTTTTTTTAATACCATTATTCTTTCATGTGCTTTCCATTTTATTACATTATTTTCATACTTCCTAACATGATCTAGTGTGATTTTACTTGTTTTAATTTAGTGTCAATCTTATTCATGGTTTAAATACATTTTTCCCCTCGTGTTTACCATGTTCTTGGTTCATTATACTTATTCATATTTTGTTATTACACATTTTACATCATGATATAGTGTGTAGTGCATTTATTTTTGATTAATTATACTTTTCCAAGTCTTTTGGCCTTTTTATTTTTAACCATGCATGTGTACTATATAATGTTAGAAAAGAAAACACCACACATATATTTCCTTTAACATATACAACAAAATCAAAATACATGTGATAGAAAGAAATATATCCATGCATCAACAAACATAACGAAAATATAAAACATGAGACCAAAATCTAATTGTCAAAATAGAATATCTCTATATATATTATGTGTTTTATAAAAATAGTACAAAATACATCGCTCTAGCTCTATGGCTAGGTCCCATCATGTCTATCTCATGGCCTAGCCATGCTACCCATTGATGCCTTAGACTGTCCCCTCTACATGCTATATTGTAGTGAGACTGTCCATGATCTCAATCTTACTACCTATCCATGTAGGTTGGCCACTTGGGCCTATACCTATCCCAACTAGATCATGGTAGCCATGTGTGTTACTTTCTCTTGAGCCAAATACTACCAAACATGTGCCTCTCCTACTCACACCCCCTCTGGTGGCTGTAATCCATCCTCACATGATTATAGCTACCTCATGGCCTCTCACACCAGTCTAAACCAACCCACCTAGTCTGGGGAATATGGTACCACAAGATCATCTAATGTGATGGGGTCACATGGTATCAACACCCCATCTAAAATATCATGGTGTGATACCATAACTAGGGATCCCCATCTGATCTCCTTGATCACAAGATCTAAAAAATTCAAACTAGATAAATGTCAGATCACATACACATCTCAAAATCTATCTATCTACCATCATATATAACTAGTATTCTATCTCAAAAATAAAGAATTACAAACATTTATTACCTGTGCTGGTATCACCTACCATCATCTCCCCATTTACTAGTCTATCGAGCAAGGTCTCTCCATCAGCACATACCCTAAGCACATCATCTATGGGACACCTCCCTATCAAAAGAAAGCCTAGATTTACCACCCATGCAAGTCTCAAGACTCTCCTTAGAGGTACCTCTATCGATCAACTCTACCTTATACTACTTATCGAGTCATCTTGTGTAACCACACTCTATGCTTGATCGTACTAATGACATCTTCATTGGTGGTATGATCAAGGTGGTCATTACTTCTCCTATTATGGTGTTAGTTGTGGTACCTAATGCACCCCTACATCCATAACCATATCTTTTTCTCCTTTGGCTACCGATTGTCATGCTCAACCAGTCCATGGTCTGACATGCCATAGTCTGATCTCCATTCTATCAACTAGTGCTCCTCCTCCCCTTCTCCCTCAACTCTTTCATATGATATGATAAAAACATGGGCGCTACTATAGGAGATGTTGGGTATAGGAGTCTAAATTATTTTGATAAGTGTGCCACTAGTTATATCTCTAACCACTAAGTGTAGTGACCCATGATCTACACTCAAGCTAGCCCTGGTGCTATAGTCACCCAACTTGGCCAAATAGTAGCAATATGTGCATAGGTCTACCAAATGATCTCTCCTCATGTGACTGTCTATAATGATAGCATGTGGGGCATAACTTCCACTACCTGGTCATGTCTTCATCTCACCACTTGAGGCAACCTATATTGACCACATGAGGCAACCCAGCTAGATGATACATCAGGAACCTCTCATATATCTAGGTACTCAATAATACCATCGATCCCATGGTATTATACCCTCTAGATAATATATTATACATATCATGCATGAGATAGACCTAGATGATATACCCAAAATCATAAAATGCCCCTACTCTAAAATAGACTGACACAAGGCTATCACATATAACGGTACCTTATCATTTGAATTGTGACATAACACCCGTGATATCATAAGTCCTATCATAGTCTTATAAATATCTAAAATTTGCACAATATAAACATCAAACAAGCTCATCCTTAGCCTAGGGTAAATCCTATCTAAACATGTCACCCTCCAGAATAGTGCTCATCTCTCCTCTAGATCATTTGGTGTCCTTGTGATCACTGGTGTAGTCACTAAATTTCAGATAAAAATACTCAAGAATTTGAATTTTTCAATTGCTTACTTGTGCTACTTTGCTATGACCACTATGCATCCTTCGCATCTCAGTGATCATCTCTTCACCATCCTATCTCTATAGGCTCTCACTAGGTCTCTTAAATCTCTATTTTCTCAGAATAATAAATAATAGCAAATGAATTCTTTTTTCCTTTCACCCTATTTATATTTACTATTCAAAATTATTTACCCTTCAAATATTTACCATCATATTTTTTGTTTTGATCATATATTTGTTTCTACTAACTCTTTTTCCAAATAGTAAAATGTTTTAAAATCCTAATGTCGTAGAGAATATTTTTGACTATTATATACATATGTTGCAAGAAAATTTATTTTTCACTTTTTTTTGCTAATCTCTACAGGTTTGCCTAATGTTACTCACATTGGACACCTTCACATTTCTCACATATCCTTCTTTATCTATACCACTAAGGTAAGTAAAACTATGTGTTTTTCAATTATATCCTTTTATTTATCTTATTTGATCCTTATTGCACTTTATTCAACTTCAATGCTATGTGTTTCTATGTTCTTTTGCTGAAGTACCATCCCATATTACACCTACATGGTATGTGGAGCTTCAAGTGGGGCATATGTATCCACATAATATTTTCAAACTTTTATCAATTACCGATGCTCTTTATCTTGAAAGAACCTATCAAGTCTCAATCCTCTCTGAGTGCACACCTTAAGGGGTGCATCGAGGAAGGGGTGGGTAGACCATTGGTGCTTCACATGATTGTTGTCCTTTTTTCCACTTGCTATCTACACACCTATCTCCTAAAAACCATTATCCTAAGATTTGTCTCCTATTTTACACCTTCCTCTAGTCAATTTTCATATTCATAGCCCTTTCCCTAACCTAAACCCCTTTTTGGCAGTTTTCATGACTATGTTAGCCACATCGACCTTGTATTTTTATTAATAGAACTTACTAAGAACTAAGTTAGCCATGGATGATATAACATTATCTATTATGTTTTTTGTAAATTTTAATACTATGTCGACCTTGTCAGCTAAAACTTTTATAAGGGTTTAGTGTTAGATCCACCTATATAAACATAATCATTTTGCCATTTCTAAGAGAAGAGAAAAAGAAGTAAGATATATTATACATCTACTTATCCACCATTATACTTGAGTAGCAAGCTTAGGGTTTCATAATTTCTTTGGAGATATAAACATTGTCTTATGGAGAAGTCTTTTGGATGTATTGATAGGTTGTTTAGCCTAGAGTTGATTTATCCTTGTCATCCTTACCTACCAAAATAACCTCTTGCGAAGCACCTTGGCCAAGGGATATTTGAGGGTCACAAGTTCATCTTCAAAGGTAAGTATTCATAAATTTGTTCCTCTTTTGTAACAGTATATATATATATATATATATATATATATATATATATAGTATATATATATGTATGCATTTGTACTTCTCTTTCATACATTAAGATTTCATACACATTGATGTGAGTATATGTCTTCTATGCATGTTTACTTTTATTGTTTATTACCCCCACTTTTTGCCACAAGCTTTGATAAACATTATATTAGATTTTGATTTACTTTTTATTAGTTTAATCAATATGAAAACATAGGACCTATTTAGGGTTATTACATAGTTTTTCTTGATTGGAGGCTTTGGAACCCTCCCCAGTGATATTATTGTGGTAAGATATCCATTAATTATGTTTAGTGGATCCATATTGGTCAAGACCCTAATGATCTAATGTATCCCCAATCAAAAGTGTAAGTAGGATCTATCTTCTCTGAGCTAGGATTAATTTGTAGATCTGCTACATTTCCCATTGTATATACCATGAAATAACATAAGTTCGACTAAGATATATTGCATGTATGGTCATGTAGGTCATGCTCATTCAAGTGATAATATAGGATTAGATAACATTGTGATGGATATTGCTTCATGCTCACATAAACATTTATGTATATTTATTACAATATTCATATCACACGATATGAGTGGATATGGTATGACATTTCTCCTTGGGTTAATTATTTAGGATATGGAGAAAACATCATTAAACCTATATTTTTTTATGAAGAAGGTTGCTTTAAATTGATCCATCAAATCAAATAGATAAGCATAATCACTCACCTCAAAATTAGCCCACAATCACTCACCTTAAAATTGGCCCTCTTTAATAGACCATCTATGCCAAGAATGTTTTGAGAAAAAAACCTTATCACTACTTCAATAATGTTAATGATCCATTGGGATGAAACTGTAAATTACATATGAATAACTGTTAAAATACAAAAAATCATATAAACTCTTTATAAAGAAAATGAAAATAATATATCACATACTTATACTCATCTACATGAGAAACATTTGTTATTTTTATTAGTGTTAACAAGGTCCTCACTCTTGCACCATATCCACTTGTTGTCACATTTGACACTACTCTAGTTCTTTCATTTCCATCTCCACCTCCATCATCACCACCTACTTTTGTTTATGGTGGGAACTTTAATGATATTTGGGATCTTATTTTAAATGCAATTTACCTCCTTGTAACTCCTACTTCATCTACTCTTGGGTCAAAAACAAGGGCATCTAATTCCTACACATTAGTAATCTTGATCTCTTTGGGATTTGAGTCCTACACATTAGTAATCTTGATCTCCTTGGGATTTGAGGTTCACACCTTGCCTACTAATGGCAATATAGTCACTAACCATTTCCACACATGAGGTGCCTTTGGCCTATCCTATCAAATTCCACATTTTTGATACATACAATCAAACTAAAATATCTCTATTAAATGATGTAGATTCATATACCATTTATTCACCCTAATAAATATTGGCACTTGAGCATCATATGGCTACCTATAGGGTCTCCATACTACACTGGTTACCAATAACTTATCAAATGTCTATAATTGGAAGACCTAGTAGTTAAAAAAATATAATTTGTTTGTAGACCTAGACTTTTAGTATCATTTCTACCACAATGTCATTTCCATCTCTCTCCACTTTGAACTAATAGATATCTATATATAAGTGACCCAACATACATCTTCCCCAACTATACATTATGGTTAGATAGTTTTTAGATTAGTTGTAATAGGCTATGATCTATATAAGACTAGGTGGCACACCTAATCCCTCAAAGATATGGTATAATACATGACCTATTAGCCAAGTTGAGACTGCCACATGATGAGTATGCTCAAACTTTAGCTAATCTATTATATTATCAAGGTCGAGCTGATATAAAGATAGGACATAGTGGTAGGAATTATAATAGAGCTAGGATAGTGGCCTTAAATGTAACTGAGAGTAGTAGAGTTAGAGGTAGGATTATATACAGAGATGTATATTATAGTGGGGATGACCATTCTCTACCTCATCATAGAAAACATTTAGATGTATTAATTTTATATGGGTCATGTGACGTAATTTTTTGATTATGAATGTGATAAACATTTGGTTGTCACGATGTGTGTGTGTGTGTGTGTGTGTGTGTGTGTGTGTGTGTGTGTGTGTGTGTGTGTGTGTGTGTGTGTGTGTGTGTGTGTGTACATGTGTGCATGCACATATACATATATATACATATACATATGTTGTGTGTATACATATATACATGTAAATATGTGTATATATGTATCTATGTATGGACATATACATACATGTACATACATATACATATACATATATATGCACACACATATGTAATATACACATATATATGTATATATGTACATGTACACACATATATGTATGTACGTACATGTAAACACACATACATATATATGTATGTACATATATATACATGTACACATACATATATATGTATGTCTGTACATGTACACATATAACACACACACATATATACATGTATGTATGTACATACATATACATGTACATGTATATGCATGTACATACATACATACATATGTATACATGTATGTTGATTTAACTATTTTAAAAATTATGGAATGTAAAACCCTAAGTAGATAAAGTGCTGAGTATGTAAATCAGGTAATAAATATAACAATACCAAAAACCACTAATTTATATAATAATTGATTTGTTTGCTTAGCCTATAAATAACAATGAATTATAAAATAGATACTTAGTTGGAAAAATGGCAAGTGGCAAGCTAGAAACTAGTGTAAGAACAATGTAGGGTGTTGTCAATAGGAAATAAGGGTTAGAGTCTCCTTTGGATAGTAGTGTAACCCCTATGCCAATAGGACACTACACTAGTATCCTCCTATAATGCACTAATGACCTTAATTATATGAAATAACAAGTTTCTAGTAGGATGTTCACCTTGTTCTAAGAAGCCTATATCTGTGTGACCGAGTGCTGAATCATTATTTATTCCCTATTTTGACTAATTTCAATGTGAAACCCTAGGCATCCATGCTTGTTAGGGTTTTTAAAGAACACAAGTAGAATTAGAGTGGCATTAATAGGGTAAGATGGATATGACCTCAACATATGTGTTGAGCATTGCCTACATACCAATACCTCAAAAGGGGATCAAGCCCGATGTGGTTCTCCTAATCTAAGTGCTGGTGCAAGTGCAAGTGAATGCTAATATGAATGTCAATTTGAATAATTTGAGTATGTATTGAGATTGAAAACCTGAGTAATTTGGGCTTTGGGATGCTGTAGATTGGTGTATGTAGAAGTAGGGTAGAATATGAATCAATGACCTTTATTTACACAACTATTTTTGAGTTTGTTCACGAGAGTTGCATTTATTTTCCATCTATGAGATAAATGAATGAGAGTGGTCTTTATATAGTGTTTTAGTGCTTATTGAGATATGAAATGAGTCTAGGTCAATCCTAAAATGCTTTTTTAAGTGAAAAGATATCCTTTAAGGGTAAATAAGGCTGATGGTCAATAATACTGCCCCTTTGCCAATAACATAGTGTGTTATAGACCCAAGGGATACGCTATTGTCCAAATGTATGGAATGGGTGAAAAAGTGTCCTAGATGCCTAGAAGATGGCCAAATGTAGCTTTTGGTATATCTAGCCAAGGACTGAGTGCACATATAAGTTAGAAAATGACCAAAATAGGACATAAGATAGGTTTAGGGTTAATCTAATGAACAAAGTGGTCTCAAGTGACACTCATTGCATTCAAATGATTACATTTACCCACCCTTTATTTTATAAATGCAACAATGCAAAATGACTAGGATAAAGGAAAGAGAGGAATACCTTGGACTTGCCTAAGAGGTGAATCCTATGAATGTGGATATGAGTCTATGAACTATGATCCATTACGTGTCATGTAAATGAAACATGTATGAATCAATCATTACATAAGAAACATAAAAAATCAAAGATAAAACTGAGTAAAGAGATAGGAGAGAGAAAGGAAAGGAATAAATATATCTCAGTGGGTATGTGAACTAATATTAAAACCTAGTGACATCATTTAAGTGTGTTTAGATGGTGATCAAATGGTGAATAACTTGGATTGGGTTGATGGATTGCTTGATTCCCATGTGTAGGTGGCTTGAGAACTCAAGTTGGCCTTGAATCCGTCATTTTTCACCCTTGGTTGGTAGATCATAACTTGTGAATAAATTAGATTGGACTGATGAATTGTCCAACCCTCTCATGTAGGTGGATCAGTAATTGAAGTAGGCTATGGCTCCATCATAGTCTAGCTCTGAGCTATATGGAAACTCTAAAATGTAAAAATGACTCTTGGCCACTCAAGAATGCCAACCACTTTAGATAGAATGAGGCATCAATCTAGTGTGATCCTAGTGTAAAACTAGTGTATAAGGTGTCTAGAGTATACAACATGGAGAATGACATGGAGTTGTCATTCTATCTAAGAGTATTGGTGCCAAATTAAACATATAGGAACAATGCACTATGCACATGCTCCCAACATTGATATTTATGTATATAGATTATAGACTTAGTCATAGTAATTTATATCTATGTATATCTAAAAATAAAATGAGAATGATCATGTCATGCATGATGGCCCCAATCTGAGAAAACTTGTGTACACTGTGTAAAAACTAAGTATAAATTGAACCTGATTAATAATTTGTGACTAAAACTGTACCAATTTGAACTATAACTATTATACCTTTCTAGAAATTCTTGAATTTCTTGTGTTTTAGGTTACTAGATAGTATTATAAAACCCTTTTCTAATAACACACTATGTTATAGACCACTATACTACACTATTGACCAAATGTGTTATTTTTAGGGAAATTGAGATTGATTTGGGTGTGACCATGTCTCACTATATTTTCTTGAATCTAAACTCTGTAATCTATATTTACATTCTAAAAATTGTGTTTTAAGTGCACTGGGATGGCATGATCTTTGTGACAAACCTATGTGAATTCCCTCTCTATTTATGGGAGTTATTGAACCTCTGTAATAACTGTCCTCAAAATAAAAGTTATGCATCATGTGTGTTAGATTGAAAACATATGATATTTGCATGATAAACCAATATAATGTGTATACATGACATCGAAATGTAAAGTAATTTGAGCATAATTTGATAATGTATGATGTATGTTATATCTAACATTCATAAGGTTTTAAAGATAGGTATAACAATGTAAGCATGCATATGAAAAACAAATCTAGATACAATCTAAGTAAACTACCTAGTGGTATGGGGCATGATGTCCATCAAGGCACCCAAGGGGGAAGAGGAGATGCATGAGGTCCCTCATGGCATTAAAAATTGGATGTGAATGTAAAAATCAAGAGATAAGTGTCATGGCCATAATACATACATGAAAACACCTAAGACACAAAAATTAGGACAAGGGGCACAATACAAGGGACATGGGCGTATGCCACTAAGTATGAGAAAGAGCACATATATAAGGACATTTTAAAATATCCACATACACAAAGAGAAAGTAAGGTTATTTTAGATCCACATGGAAGGACATGTTCAAATGTTCTCATACACAATCAAAAAGCACACATAAGGACATGAGCACATGTATAAAGCATACACATAATGAAAGGAATTGGCTTAGAGTCATATAACAATGGCATATTTAAATGCCCTCAAATAGATGTATAAGTAAAGAGATACAATCAAATCTAAACTATTAAATATAGAAGTGAAAATATGAAGAACATGTGGTACAAATCCATATAAAATCAAAGATGTACATAAGTTAGGTCTATAGTAGTACTAGTCAAAAAAAAATCATGTAGTATAGGATGATCAATATCAAGATATAATTAATTATAAATCTATGATATGGATCATAAAAAGATATAACCTAACAAACTAGAATCTATGTGTATGATGACCCCAATAGGTAGATAATAGCAAATATAGATTGGTGTAGAGGACTAGACTCCTGTAGTAATCTATGAACACTTGAAAGGAACAAGTGAAACATGCATGTGTGATAAAATTGACTATACTAGCATAGATAGCATATGCAGTTCCTGAAAAATAAAAGGAATGTAAACATGGAAATGCATACAATCTAAAATTTGTGTTTTTAAGCAAATATTTGAATGTTTTTGAATTTGTGAACATATATTATTTTTGTATTTTCTAAGTATAAGCTATGCATAAGTAATATGAAAATGAAACCATATACAAGGATCAAGATAAAAGAAACTATGTACAAGTAAACTAGAATAACATACCAATCGATAAGTCTCACAAGAGACTCACTATCAAAGTGACCTATATCGAGTAAAGAAAGAATGACCACACGTGATGTACAATAAAGTGTATGAGATATGGAAATTGGATGTACTAAATAATCTATAATTGAAGCTAAGTATGAAGTGTGGCCATAAATATATGGAACTAACTAAATTGGCTTGTGAACTACAGGGCTTTTAGGGATCCATCTAGTGGAAGAAGCTATAACTGGTATGGATGCTCTTTATGGAGTGTTGTGGGGACTCAATATCACTAATTTGGGTGTGAATGGGGTAGAGAGAGGCTCTCTAGAATCCATGGCATGTCTCTGATATAGGGGTATCTCTAATAAAGGTCCCTGTGGGAGAGTATGTATATGTGGTAATATTTTAGAAGTAGACCTTACCTACATTGGTGGCTCAACTAATATCTAAGGTGTGGTAATGGATGGAATTGTTACTAGTGACTGATATGTATCTGGTTGTAGAGTAGGTAAAAGATACACATATGGAAGGCCCAAAAATTTAACAATCTGATTAACATGTATATACTTAAGACATATTTGTACGGTGGAGGGGGTGACTTGAAGCTACTAAATATAAGGCCTACCCAATAACAAGTCAAATATGTTGACATTAGGTACCACTATGAATCTGGTGTCCACATATGTGGGATCAACCTGTAATAGAAGTACTATCTCCTTGATGGAGATTTGAACATGGCCATTGAATCTATGAATAGCTGTATCTATCTAAGAAATATCTTGATCTGTATATCCCAAGTGATGTAGAAGTGTAATGGTACACATATTGATGCTTGACTCATTGTCAACCATGATACTCTGAATAAGATTATGATCAACGTAAGCTTGTACAAAGAGTACATATGAATCTGAGTCCTCATTAATGATGTCTTTTTCTAAGAAAGTGATAAGAGGCCTAGATGGTACTGTAATATGATACACACCAATGATATTATGTAGTGTAACAACCCCATTGGGTTTTACCAAAATATTACATTTTTTTTAAAATTTTAAATGCACATATTCAACATATGGATTTTACCATGAGAAATCCTAACTAGTGATCTTTAATTAACTGTATTAATTTAGTTAACCATATAGGTTATAACTAATCCACTTAGCTAAGAATCATCATGAATAAATATAGAAATCATGCACAATACTGAATAATCATAAATATTGCATCTTAACAAGAATGAAATAGTATAAATTCAGCCATGACTGATACAAAATTACACCCACTATTATAGAAGTACAATGAATAAATATTACAATTTTTAACAATACATAAAATATCCCAAATGATTAAACATGATACAAAGCTCCTCTGAGTAGAGTCTCCAAAAATCAATTATCACTATGTAATCTCAAGTATAGTACTCCAACTGGGAAGAAAAGCATCATCTGAGCACTTTTTCACACCAATCGCAAACCATAGATCCCCCACACTATCTCCCAAACAAGGGGATGGCCCTCCCTTCATGGATGGGTAGATAATGATGATGTGGGAATCCAAAGTAACAAAATATAACCTGTGTGTTGAAGATATCCAATACATAAGGTGTATCATAATTTTTTTTGTTCTAATATGATATCCTATAAATATAAAAATTATATCAACATATGAAATGACAATGTTTATCAAACATTACTCTAGCCAAAGTTTTCAGTAAAAAATGATCTCTAGGATTAGTCAAATTCATACACACCACTTGATTAGATCATCCCTTGTCTTGCATTGATGACACTGATTAAGCCAGTGCAATCCATCCACTACTTAAATAGGGTCATGGATGCAAGATACGGTAAAATAAATAATAATATAAAAAACCAATAAATCCATTCATAATATTTCACTTTAGCTAATCAAAATTATGCTAAGTACAAAAATATCACATACATTCATTAGTTCCATCAAATGAAGTGAATTAAATCCATACCTCTAGTTTATTACAAATAATAAATAGAATCCAAAAATAGTCCTCAATATATCATACCATCCAAGTAATGATTATCTAGATTGCCAGTTGCCTTAACCATTAAGCAACTTATAATATTATTTCTCCACGAAATAATATTATAACCCTGGCTAAATAAATTATTCATATTCCACATATAACAACAGTCAGTCTAAAACATCATATATACTTTATATTCAAACTCTTAAGTACAATATTCTAATGCTTTTTTACATAACCAAATATAAACAAGCACTAATTACATAGTGTTATTAAAACAACATTCATACACCACTTGGTAATAATGCACACCATAACTAAGTATATAAAATACATGTATATATAACAAGTATAATCAAACCTGATTTAATACAGTCCACTATTATATGTTTTATCAATTTATATATTTATATGTATATGTATTTTATACTTTCATAAATTTTTGAATACCATTATAGTACCAAACAACTATCATTTTGTATTCAATATACTTCGAAGATGACATCCACTGTCAAATATTTTAGAGTATTTTGTATACTCAATGTATATATATTTATCTAATTAAATAGTCCCATAACTATATCATAAATGAAATGAAACTCATATAATTAATCCTATGAAACATACATGATTTCATATACTATACCATTTTACCATATTCCTTTTTAAATCAATGCACAATGTAATCGATTCAAAATTGACATTTTATACAAATTCAAACACTCACCCGACTATACCCAGTTAGTTACATAAAGTCAAATACAAGTATAAGTCTTTAGACTGTGTCATATATATAAACAACAACAATAACACAACCGAGTTTATAGTCACTCAAACTTAACTAGAATATACTATGAAAATCACATTATTGGATCCCATATACCCAGTCTTTCTACAAACTAAACATACACCTCTTTCATAGTTCATACAGATCCATATAGTAAACAATAATAGTTATGTTTAATACACATGTATTTATATTATACATTACATTGTAATCTACATTCAATTAGTTTGTTTAAACCTTCAAATATAATTTCATTTATAGGGTCAAGTTTTAAATTACAGTCATACATTTATAAACCCAAACCTAGGTAATCATATTATATGTCTAAACCCATATTGTTATTATAAACCCAAACAAAAATTAAATACATGTTTTAACTTATACACAGAGTCAGATAAAACACAATAATAAAAAAAATGGGTGGAATTGTTTAAATAACAATAAACCAATTTTCATTCAAACCCCAAATACATCAATTCCACCTATACAGGCTTCCTATGGCTAGTGTATTTAAACCTTTCTATTTTTATTTTTCAAACCCCTATATTCTAAAAATACCCACATATATGTATATATACTCTATCAAATCTATTTGAGTATATACATATATCTATATTTGTTTATATACTACACAATATGATTTAATACAGGAAAAATCCTTATATTTAAACTCAATTAAAAGTTGAATAGGTTTACACAGTCAGATACACATACCAACCCAATTTTATCCATATTTTCATATATGGATATATAAATTGGTTCAAATCAAGCCATATTATATATATACATATAACAGAATAATCTTCTGAGACTGAATAATGCTATTCAAATTCACAAGATAAGTTGAGGACAAAGTTTCCAAAAGTACATAACAAGTAATGCCAAAACCCATGACTCTACCCAAACCTTCTCAAGTCACCTTGAGTGGATATAGGGTTCTATGGAGGTCAAGCCTTACACAAAGTCCTGTATACAACCTATTGTATCTCTATGATAAAAATAAAGAATACCCAATGACCAGACTAATTCAAACAACATTCAATATAGTCCAAATAGGAATTGAAATACATAACCAACTTGGAAAGTATGTCAAGGAGCTAAAATTTTTCCTTCCTCTTTTCTTTCACTACATCTTTTTCTCTTTTGTATATCTCCTCTATGTGTAGTGCCATGTCCCCGACAACCCTTTTCTCTTTTATTTTTATTTCTTTCCTTTAACCTACTCTCCATTTCCTTCTCCTCTATGCATGGTAAATCAAACTGACTACATAAATGCATGCCCAGATAACTCAATGAAACCATCCATTAGTTTTCTATTTTACACCATGCAGACACACAAATAAATCCATATTTTTCCCAAGATGAAGCTTAACCTAAGTCAATGGATGATTAGTAACCTATTCATCATGATGATTCTCTTAAATCCCTAATTAATCATTTTAATTTTTTTTTATAAAATCCACATGTTAAAGACTTTAAAAACAATCATTGACCAATTAAACTTTAATCAAATAGTCTCCAATGTTTGTTCCATGCAAAGTCTATAAACTAGTTGGAGTCCAATGTATTCCCATGCAATGACCCTCAACCAAACAAAATAGAAAAATGATTATATTTGATGACAATACACTTAGGTTATAGTTCTATGTTACTATGCTATCGACTAACATATATAGAAAATATAATGATTTATTAAAATCATTCAAAATAAAAAATAATATATCCATATATATTATAATCACACCTGAGGTCAATGGTTAATCGAATACAAGATATTAAAAAACAATCTTATTTATATCCTTTGACATATAGATTTAGCATATGTAATAATAATAATATTTAATTATTATTATCCAAATCTTGTAGATAGATAATAATAAAATCCATCTATACTTTTTAATGCTTATAACCTCAAAATGTTATTATACATAACCATTTCAAATAAGGTAGTAAGGAATGCACAACATATAAAAATTTACTCATTTTAGTCAAACTATTATGTCAAACAATTGCATTATATTAAATAAGCTATCACGTTCACTAAACTAATTAAATCACTCAATGAAATAACATGATCATTATTAGCAAACAAGATCATACTAGAAAATATATTAACAATCACCTAAAATAAAAGTACACAAAACATGCTATGTTATCTATATCAAATAATTAATTTATGAAACATGATATACTAAGTGGTGTGTGCAAGGGTTTCCATATTCATTTTTTTTAATCCCCCAACGTCTCCATATAGACCACCCTCTCTGATGATACTCTCCCTTTGTCACTCTCTAAGGGAAGAATCTATCCTACATCCACCTCAAGAATGAAGGTAGTTAACCCAAAACATCATTATATCCATAAAATAATTTTGTATAAACATGATCACATGTACATAATATAAGAGTACTGCTAACTCATAGCAATTAATCATGTAAATTAAGCAATATAAACCATCTTATAATCAATATATGTCATCAATATTAATCAAATATTAGTTAATCAACTAATCAACCATAATAATCCACATATTAAATAGGTTATTTAGCTTAGAGATAAATTGGGATGTGACATCCTTCCCCCCTAAATCTGGTCATCATCCTGATGACATTTATTTAAACACAAATAATGAATTTAAAACATTGTTAGACAAAAAATAATATAATATGTAGTAACAAATCAAGCAAACAAATATGGAAATAGCTTTTAAAACTCGTCATAGTCCTCCCAAGTGTCACTATCCTTAGAGTATTGGTCCCATACGACCTTGCACTATGACACTTATCTATTATGAAAACTAAGTTTACGAGTGTTAATTACTATGATTGATTCTACCATGACCACCCAGCTTCCAGAACCTACAAAGCATTCCAATCCAATAGATGTGAAAGATTAGTTATAGACTTTTAAAGATAAGACACATGGAAGACAATATACAAAATATCTAGATATGGTGGCAATGCAAGCCTTTATGCTACAAGGTTGACTAATTCAATAAACTTGAAGGGTCCCACATTCTTGGTGAAAGTTTCACTAACTTATTGAATTTAATCAAGCGTTTATGAGGCTTAACCCACATAAAATATTTATCACCAATAGAAAATTACCTAGCTATTATTTTCAAATCAGCATAAATTTTCTATCTGTCATTGACCTCACCAACCTCTATCTAATTATCTTGACTTGATCTTCCATTTCTGAAAGTATCTCAGGTCTAAAGACTACCCTATCTTCCAACCTATCCCAATTGATTATTCTACACTTCCTTCCATACAACACCTCAAATGGATCCATATTTAATGATGATTGGTATGAGTTATTGTAAACAAAATCAACTAATAGAAGGTACTCTTCTCATTTTTATTGTTGATCCATTAAATACATACAAAGGATATCGTCCAAAACCTAGTTAACTCACTTTGTCTATCCATCAGTTTATGGATGATAAGCAGTGATGAAGTTTAATCGAGTACCTAAAGCTAAATTAAGAGTCAACTAAAACCTAGAAGTCATCCTTGAATCTCAATCCAAAATTATCTTCTATGGAAAACCATGCAACTAATACACTTCCTTTATGAATCTCTTCACAAGCGTAGGTGCATCATTAGTCAAGTTTCCTGGTATGAAGTGAGTTACCTTAGTTTGTCAAGTATAACTAAGATCATGTCATGCCTAATCTGTGATAATGATAACCCTTGGATAAAATCCATACTAATCACCTACCACTTCCATTCTGGTACATCATGTGGATATAACAATCTAGTCGGATGCACATGTTCAAATTTTACATGCTAACATTCTAAACAATGTGACACAAAATCCACTGCATCTCTCTTGATTCCTTTCTAGAAATAGAGTGGTTTAAGCTCAGTTATGAGCTTGGTTACTCCAAGATGTCCTGAATATGGGGTGTTTTTCAATTAGTTTATCACTATGCTCCTTAGATTCTCTCTATTTAGTACATACATCACACTGTTATACCATAAAAAACTAACATTCTCTATTCTTAATCCATTAAACATAGGATTTTGAGCATTCTCAAATAATGCTTTTTTAACTTGATCATATAATTAATCTCCTGATGAAAATTTGATAACTTGATCTCTAAAATTACTCCTGATAGTAGCCATGAATGTTATGTACCTTTTATGGCTTAGATCATCAACTACTATCTTCTCCCTTCCTTTGATATAGTTAATATCAAAATCTTATTTAGAAAATAACTCTAACCATCATCTTTGATGAACATTTAGATTCTATTAGGTGAAGATGTACTTGAGTCCCAAGTTATCAATCTTGAGCTCAAACGGTTTTCCCAATATATTATGTCTCCAAACTTGAAAATCATGCACAATTGCCATAATTTATAGGTAATGAGGGTCATAATTCACCTCATATGGATTTACTTTTCTTGACTCATAGGCTACCACTTGAACCATTCTACGTAAGAACTCCTCCAAGTCTATCCTAGATGTATCGGTGATCACTGGTACTAAAATAAGCCTCTTTTTTAGTTCGTAAAAGGCTACCTCACACTTATATAACCAAATGAAACTCTGATTATTCCATTTAAGAGAGGTTATCAGCTTAGCTATCTTAGAGAAATTTAGAATGAATTTATTATAATAGTCCATTAATCCCATGAATCTTCTTACCTCATGCACATTAATTGGTGCCAACCAATCCATTATGGATCTTATCTTTGTTATATCTACTAAAATACCATCTATTTAGATAATATGTCATAGATACTTCACTTTCTTTTAAAAATGCACACTTAGACAATTTGCCATATAATCTATGCTTCCAAAAATGTTGCAAAACCAATTCTAGATGATTAAATTGCTCTTCTTCATCCTTGGAATAAATGAGGATGCCATTAAGAAATACCAACATAAAATGATCTAGGTAATAATTAGACACATTATTCATAAGATTCATAAATGTTGCTAGAGCATTAATCAATCTAAATAGTAATATTGTGAATTCGTAGTGCCCATATCAAGTTTTAAACATTATTTTTTAGATATCCTCTTCATGGATCCTTAACTGGTGATAGCCTAATTTAAGATAAATCTTAAAAAATATTATTTCCCCTCACATTTAATCAAATAGATCATCAATACATGGCAATGGATATCTATTCTTGATCATTGCTTTATTCAACATCTTGTAGTCTATGCATGGGCATAGAGTGCCATCCTTGTTCCTTATAAAGATAACTAGAGCACCCTATGGTGACACACTTGATCAAATCAGACCTTTTGACAACAATTCCTAAAGTTGTGCCTTCAACTCAACCAATTCAGTGTTTGTTAATCCATATGGTGCCTTAGACTGTTATTCTAATCTAGGTATGATATCAACCAAGAAATCAAATTTGCACTTAGGTGACAATCCTGATAATTCTTTTGGAAACACATCATGGAAGTTTCTATGAAAAGAATAATCTTATATAAATGGTTCCTTAGATCCTTCCATCTCATTTTTCTTAATGATAAATTCTTGACATCCCTTATTTTGAGCTTTTTTGATTGAATTGCATAAATATACCTTAGCTTCAACTCCCTTCTCTCTCCCTGAAGTTGTGTCTAATTTTTGAAATCATCTTGATGTTCAAACTTCTTCAAGAAATAGTCAACTTTGGATTTATGATTTACAAGCCAGTTGACTCCTAGGATCACATCATATGATCCCAATGGTGATGCATGAATATCTACTACTATAATAAAGTTAGACAATCTAATCTTTGCTTCGACTAGACACTTATCAAATTTTACCTTTGACTCATTCCCATATTATATTGACCATGCCTTTTTCATTATTTTAGTCTTTTAATATATTTTTCTAATAACTCTATGAGTAATGAAACATTATGTAGCTCTCATATCAATTAAAATAAAATCTAGATGATTGGATAAAATATATGATAGTTCTATGGGTGAAGCTTGATATTTATCCTATCGATTGTCAATAGATGCATGAATCCATTGCTGAAACATACCTTACTCAAAAGCTGAACCCTTGTTCTTTGATTTGTCCTGAACACATTATCGAGAAAAGTGGTCACCTCCACAAATGAAGCAACCTCCAACTGATCCTTTCCTTTCAATCTATTGATTTACCTTGAAGCCACCCTTTAAATCATTACCAACTTTCATGTTCCCTAAACCACTATTTAACTTGGCATTATGATTCTTGAATTGACCATTGGAATCTCCACTCCTCTACTTCTAGTTCTTCTTCTTGAAAGTTGGTTTAGAACTTCCAAATTTATTTTTGAACTTATCTCTGACTTGGGAAAAATATTTCAATTTCTATTTTTGCTTGACTACCTTCTCAAACACCTAATCCATGGTAGATGGACCATACACATCTACTTCATCACCTATTTGGGGTTTCAAGCCCATGACAAATTTTATGATTCTAAACCTCTCATCTGCCTGATATTGAGGTACATACTTAATAATATTGGTGAATTACTCCTAATATTCATTCATTGTAAAATCCCCTTGCTTAAGATTCTAAAAATCCACAAGATTTTTATCAAAGTATAAGTGTGAAAGGCATCATGACCTAAACAATGTCATAAACTATTCCAAAGTGGTGGTGGTGGAGTCAAGGTTCATCTTGAGCTTCTTATTTTCCCACCAAGTTGCTACTTTATCAGCAAGTTGATAAGCTCCCCAAACTAATTTCATGACTTCAAAGTAGTTGTGAATCTCAAAATACTTTTCCATTTCTGTCAGCCATGCTTTAGTTCCATCCCCCAATTCAATTCCATCAAAATTGGGTGGATTCACCTTTTTCATGTTGCATGCTAACTCTATATCTATTCAAACTCTTGCATCTTATGGTACCTCTTCATGCCTCTGATCTTGAAGATGTTCCTAATTATTAGGATGGTCTTCAAGTTCTACCTAAGTATTATGCTCTTCATGGGCATGCATTTCCTTTTTTAGGGCCATAATTTGGTCCTTAGTCTCTTGCATGGTTGTGAATATTGGGTCTAACTTCATAGTTTTCTTAGTGGCAAGCTGATTTGGATCTACTTGGGGTTTGGTATTTGAAGTACCCTCACATATTGGTCTAACATGCACCATTTTTATTCCTATTTATTAAGAGAATAAGTTTGCATTAGTGGACACATTAAATCCTAGAGTTTGAGCCTCACTTCTAATACCATAATGTAATAACCTTGCTGGGTTTTACCATAATATTATAATTTTTTTAAAGTTTTAAATACACATATTCAACATATAAATTTCACCACAAGAAATCCTAACTAGTGATATTTAACTAACTATATTAATTTAGTTAACCATATATGTTATAGCTAATCCACTTAGATAAGGATCACTAGGAACATATATAGAAATCATGCACAATACTAAATAACCATAAATATTACATCTCAACAAGAATGAAATAGTATAAATTTAGCCACAATTGATACAAAATTACAACCACTACTATATAAATATAATGAATAAATAATATAATTTTTAGCAACACATAAAATATCTCAAATGATAAAACATGATACAAATCTCCTTTGAGCAGAGTCTCTATGATTCAAGTATCACTATGTTATCTCAAGTATAATACTCTAGCTTGTAGGGAGAGAATCATCTGAGCACTTTTCCACACCAACCACAAACCATATATCCCCTGTATTATCTCCCAAATAAGAGAATGACCCTCCATGAATGGGTAGATAATAATAGTGTAGGAATCCAGAGTTATAAACTAGAATCCATGTGCTAAAGATATTGTTGAGGTCAACATACCCCCATTTTTTGAAAATTGGGACCCTTGAGATACTTTGAACCTTAACACTAAAAGTATGGCATGTTTTGAGCATTTTTAGAATTTGAAGATCATCCACTTTAATAAAGTTGGCCTATTGGTTTATAGTTTTGATTTAAGGTTACCTAATGTTACTAATAGTTGCCCTTCATGTGATAAGTTGTAGGTTTTATGGAGCCCTTATGAATGAATCATGATTAGATCCTACTATTTTATCTTCATTCAAGCTTTTACTAGCCTTTGGTTTATGAAAATTCAGGCTTGGATTCATGTTCTAAAGATCCTCCTTCAGAAAACTCTAGATTAAGTCCTTGGTTAAAATTTACATTTGGTAGGAGCAAATTGGTGGGAATATTTAAAATTAATTTGGACTTAAGCCTAATTTTCATGTTAAGGCTTGGTCATATTTATTAACATGACCAAACCTTAACCTAAAAGTCTTGCTTGGTCCCTTTTATTTTTCCTTTTTTGTTTCCTTTATTTCTAACCAACTCTAACGTTCATGTTGGCAGGGTCCCTTTTAATTTCCTAACATGGCCCCCCTTATTATATATTTAGACTAAAGTATTAATCCTAAGGCCCCATCATATTTATTAACATGAATGAAACCTTAGTCTTAACACTTTAGCTTAAATCTTGATCACCTTGAGCCCTGACTTAAACACTTTTTCCTTTTGTAGATCTAACAACTCTCACTCCATAGATCTTAATTGAACAAAGTGAGGATGATGTTGAAATGGAAAAGTTACAAAGGAGTCCTGGAATGATGACAAGTGTCATCATCTTAGCAACTCAAACAAAGATCAATGACCTATGGGTCATCCCTAGGGTTAATAGGGTCAAAACTTGGGAGCCCTACAAAGCTACCACATGGCACTCCTGCATATGAAGCTTAATTTTAATAGATCCCCAAACCAATATCATGCACTCACTCAGATCTTGATCAAATATATCTCACTCCATTGTGGATCTTGATTGAATAGAGCAAATTGAATTCAAGATCTATGTAATATAAGAATTTGATGAGCTTAAAATTGACATTATCATGAATGTCATTTAATGTCTACAAGGCTATCATTGATGTCCACAAGATCATCAACTTTAAGCCCACCAAACTTGAATAACTTCATGAGATTAAATTTGACATTCATGTGAATGTCATTTGACATCTATGAGGTCATCATTGACATCCATGAGGCCATCAAATTTATGCTCTTTTAATATTTTACTTAGACAATGGGGCATGTTTTATATCATTCAAGGGGTCATTTGATATCATGGTTTAAAAACTTAGCATAATTCTATGGCATGTTTATTGATATGAAATAAACTTAGCTTAAAATATTTTAGCCTAAGTTCCTTTCTATGACCATGCACTGATTAAAGTTTGTTCATCTTTTAGGATCAATGGCTCGTGCTTCGTTGGGACTAAATGATCTAATGGTAAAAAATCATCGAAGTCTATTCAATAGAGCTCTAAGAGCCCAAGGGCTCAACATATGGTAGACACATGTTCAATATGTGACTAAAGTAGGATACAAAGCTCAAAAAGCCTATGAAGGTGCCAAGTGGCATAATAATAGGGCTAGATAAAAAGATGGCCAATAATGTGTGAGATCCCAGATCACAATCAATGGCCCATGTTGATCCATGGATGATGATCCAAAAACATAAAATAAAAGGGCAAATTTCAAAAAATAATGGCTAGTGCTTTAAAGGCTTTTATGAAAAATGCCACAAAAGTTACCAGATAGACACCAAATAAGTGACATGTAAGTACAAAATGACAAAATAGAAGATTTAATGAGCTAAAAAGGGCAAAAATATAAAGGAAAAGGTCAAAATAAAATTTGAGACATGAATGAGCCTAATTTTGAATAAGCCATCACCATTAAAGCTTCATAAACTTGCATAAAATTCCCTAGTTTGAACTTAGATTGATCATAGTTAAGATAAAAGGAGTTAAATTATAATTTGAGCAAGAAGAATTGACCTAGGAACCATTTTCAATTTGATTGTGAGCAATTTTCAAGTTTGGTAAGCCATGGTAGCTCAAAATCAACAACAAAGGGATGAGATAAAGCTGTATCTATCCACAGACAATGAGGGAAGAATTTTCAAAGACATAGACCTAGACAATATAACATTAAATAAGGGAAATAAGAACTAATATAAGCTCTTCTAGACCATTGAGGAGATGAAAGACATTACTAAGGAAGAACAAAATATTGCCACCATTAGTCAGAGGTACTATGATCTAGTTGCAGTCCAAATGGCCAGTCTCCACCTTACTCTGCTAAATGTAAGGTACTCCATTGTATTGACATCCTTGCTCCCATTTTAAAATATTATAGAATTGAACAAGTTTTGATAATTCATGAAGGAAGCTCTAGGATAATTTCATACATTTTCACATTGGCTTTTGAAAGATATTACAAACTGGGAAAACTCTAGGTGGATTTACCCACCATTAAAGAATGGATTGGCAAGAATGATTTAGACACCATCCTTAGGCCATGGTTGCTCCAAGGGAACCATGTGATCTAAGAACCTGTAAGATGAATCCTAGTTTCCTAATTTAGAGAGGGGGTTAGGGTAATTATGACTCTATTGAATAAAATATCTAGAAACCCTTCAACAACTTATGTCAATAAGAGTTGGGTATCTTATGTATATTTCATGGTAGAGAAAGAGCTCACTCCCCCAATTGGGGAGATGATCTACTGGATGCCTTGATAGCCTCTACCAATATCCCTTATATCAAAAATTGGACCTGACACAACATTTTCAAACTACACATTTTCAAATATAGACACAACATGCAGTTCATTTGTGTTTATGTTTATCCTACTTTAGTAAAATCCATTACAAGGATTCCCATGCCTAGAATTAGCCCTCTAATTAAGAAATATGTAGAGCTAATGGGAGATAACTGGTTATATCCAACTTGTACTATAATCAAAATTGAAGGGATTTTAATTCAACCTTACAAGTTACTTGTCTATGTTCCCATCAAACTAGCAGAGCAAGAAATTGCATATCAACTTATTCATGGCATTGATGGATTATGTAAGGAGAAAATAAAAGGCCTCATCCATCCCTTTCCTTTGACAATTGGTATAACTATTTTACAAGATTGGAAACATGTGGACACTATTTTTAGACACAGAGTCACCTTCAAATTCTAGCTAGATGAGATGAAGCAGTAGGACCCTAAGGGCACAGTCTCCACACATTTAAAATCTAATAAATTACCCAAGCCAATATATGAGCACTATCTTGGTGTCCATGACACCTTATACATCAAAGCAAACAATTTTGAGGAAATATTGACTAGGCTTAAGGGACATAACATTAGACTTGAACATAGATTGGCTAGTGATCAGAAGCCATCTAGAGATATATGGCAAATGGGGCCCCTATAGTACCATTTATTGCCTGGTCCTTCAAGGCCCCCTCAAGAGAAACCATAAATGGAAGGAAAAAAGTCCCAATCAAAGATTACACAAGGTCTTGGAAAGGAAAAATTAGAAGAGAGACCTGGTGAGGGCCCATCATCCTCAACCCTACCTCAAAGACCAACATCCCCCATTGAATTCTTAGACATGATTACCCTAGATCCTGATGAGACAGTGGAAGATGCTCTCAAGTTCCATACTGAGGCATATGGATCTGATGAAGAGGAAGAATATGTTGAGGGATCCCAAGCCTAAACAAAGGAGGCTAAGAAATAAAAATGGAAAGAAGTTTCCATGGATCTCGTCCCAGTGGCACCATTAAATAAGAGAAAGGTAGAATTGGCCATAGTCCCAGTTGGGTAGAAAAAGCCCAAGTTGACTTTCACTCACCCTACGAGTGAAATCAACTTATTCAGTGATGAATACCCCATGCATAGACCAATCATTCGTGATTGGTTCATCTATGGGAAGATGTAGAAGATCCTCTCCTTATCCCACTCATGGGCCCTGACCTAAACTATCAATATTGATTTATATGATGATATCAAGCCATAGATAAGGGCTTTGATGAAGGAGGATGAAGATACAAAAATAATGACCACTACAAGGTCATATAACAAATAAATGGATGCTCCAAGAGCTTCAAGTAATACCTAGATGGAGGATTTTGAACCTTTAAAGTACATTAAACCAACTACCATATTATATTTCAATCCAGAGATGGATTAGAGAGAGTGAAAACTAGAAAGGCCATGGTGGGGACTGAATAATTCACCTTTCAAAAGGTTGAGCCATTTGTAGGCTTAACTTCAATTAGAGGCTAGAGACCTGGTGAGCATCCTATCCATGTAGAGGACATTGAAGAACTGATTAAGGCTCACTCATCTCAAGTTAGAGAAAACATTAGGGGCATGAAAAAAAGAATGTATAACTTGGAGAATGAAAAGGAGAATTTGGAGACACATGATGTCTTATCAGTGCTTGAGGTAATCATCAAAATGCTCAATGAATCATTCTTTAACATGTTTGATGCATTAAAAACAATGAAACTAAGGCAGAGTGCATTGGTGTAGTAGAATACAATGGCTAAGGGTCTAATAGCCCAATGACAAGCTTTAGAGGATCAAATAACAAGATTAATCAACATTTGGGTTTAAAGTTAGATCCCTAGGTTTAGAACAATTAGTTTGGGAATTTGAATGTAATTTTGGGAATTATCATTGAAAAGGTCCAGAGTTTGAATTCTTGGTCACAATAAGTAGAGAGACTCCTAAAATATGATGTGGAGATAATAAAAAGGATTAAATAGCTCCTTGGAACCATGCTGACTAACCTTGCATAGACCACTATCTTAGGCATCATGACAGATGATGAATTCAAACATAGGGCTACTTTGGTGATACATGAAATAATAAATAAGAGTCAAGGTTAGTCTGGATCAAACAATAGTAAGATCCTTGACATGATCCTTAATGTAAGAGAAAGGATAGCTAAGGTTAGTAGCATCAAAGAAGCCATGGCCAGAAATGATAGGGAATTGAATGAGCTAGCTGACAAAGAGAAAGAGTGTCTTCTAAAACTAGTTGTAGACTTGGAGCTTGTTAATGAACAACATAAAAAAGCCATGAATATCCTTCAAAAACAACAAGCAAGTTCTCAGGTACAGGTCCCACCAATTAATTAATATTTTATTTTGTAAAAACATTGTAACATTTTGAAAATGGAATATTATATTGTAAAGGCATATGCTAGTCTGTTAGCATATTTTCCTCTAGGTTAGTTTATTTTAGAAAAGCAATTATAATCTAGAAATTTATAGGAAAAGAATAACTATCCTTAATTCTTATATATTTGTATCCTGTAACTGATCAGTATACTACCTTGTCCTCCTATAAAAGGTAGTACTACCATTTTGTAAAGAGAGAATTTTGAGCAAAATTTGTATACTTTGAGTAGTTAATACAATCAAGGAATTCTATAAAGATTGTCCAAGTTTGTTTATATCAATTTTTATATTGCTTTTCTCTTAATTGCTACTCCTAAGTCTTAAATTTGAATGGTTTCTATGAACTTTGAGTTGCATCTTTGATTACAGAGTTGATAATTTGTGCTTATGCTAGATTAGTTGAATGATATTGAATTTGTTTCATTTTATTTGTTCTACATCAAGATGTGAAAATGCTATTTGAATATAATAACAAATCTTTAAAGTAAATTTAGTTATTACTTGTATCCCTTTACATTATCCTTTGAAGTTTGTCTGGTGTGTAGTGGGATTTAAGCTTATGCCATTTTGCACTATATATTGGTTAAATGCACACTCATTTGTAATTGAAACTTTGTCATAATGTTTGAGGCTAAGATCAACAGTCACTTCTTCTCTTTTTGCTTTACCCTTCCCTTTTTCTTCTTTTTTAACCAAATCACTCTAATTTAGATTTCATTGTAAATGTCTATTTAGATTAGTCTATAATTTAAAATTTGATCTTAATTCACCAGTAATAGCATAGATACTTTCACTTTTCAAAGATTTGGAATGTGATGGATCCCAATCATCAATTAATATAATTTTTTTGGAATAGCTAAACATTCCTCTACTGTTATTTCACCATAGGTAACATAATTTTCCAAAACTTGCTACTCATGCTCTATATTTCTAGAATTCTAAAATGAGAAGTGTTCTTTGAATACTAAGGGCACCTATGATACACTTAGAGTCATCAATAGGAATGACTTCCATTGGTGCTAGAAGGAGGGCCAATCTTTGTGAATTGGTTGAATATTTACTATTCTCAGTGTGTTTTGATCAAATATTGGTGTTATCTTTACACCTTTGCATAATTATTTGCTCAAAAGTGTAAAGATCTTTGATTTTCATGGTACTTGGCCCATCTTAGTGATTCCTTTATATAAAGATCACAGTTCTTTGAAGTTTGATGTTTGATTTTGGTAAAGATAGCTTAAGATCTGAGAATCCGTAGTATTTGAGGTTAAAATATCTTGTTTTGATCAAAGGTTGATAAATATTTCACAAATTTTAGTTTCTTTGAGCTTAAAAGTAAAAAAATTAATCATATTTGCATAATTGGACACATATTTGAGTCAAAGGTTGATGTCCTTTACTATTCTTTATATAGATATTTGCAAAATTAGCTTAACATGTAGGTTTAATCCTTTTTATTTGTAAAGATTAACTTGACACATCGTATTTAAAATAGGATCCTCAATCTCCAAGCTAAAATTGCCAAGGATCTGAACAATATCACATTCAGAGATAAAAGAACATTTGCTCTGAGCTAAAAGTCCATAGAATAATTAGAAAAGATAAAGGTAGCTGTAGCCATTCCAAATTTTTACCAGCTTCACCTTTTTAAAGTACCCCTACCTTTGACCTTAATCTAGGTATGGCTTGGTTGGGAGAATCTTTGATCAATGTGCTAGGTATGGTACATGATCTACCACATAATCCTAAACAATACTTGGCAACATTTAGTCCAATTGGTATTGTAACTGCTGAAGAGCATATTAAATATTTCAAAGTTATTTTAAGGTTATTAAATATTAGACATGAAGATGTAACATGTAAATTATTCCCCTTTACTTTTAAAGATGCTGCATATGAATGGTTTCTCAATTTGCCTAACAATTACATTATTATTTGGGATGGTTTCACTAATATTTTCATAGAATAGTTTGGCAAAATTATTAGTCCATGTTTCATATACCACTAGTTCACCACCATCAATAGGGATGCAAGTGAGCCCATAAAGTCTTTTAATGCTATATTCTAGAATATGTATAGTAGGACCATAGACCCTTATAAACTTGATGATGTTTTAGCTCTAGAGATCTACAAGGATGCAATAGATCCTATGACTTCTATATTTTTGAAAAGATCTCTTCCATCAATAACTTCATTATCCAAGGCTTATTCTGAAGTAGTGATCATCAATGATCAGATGCATCCCCAAAGATAAATGGCCTACTCTATTCCAAATACCAATCCATATTTTCCCATGCTAAACATCTTCCCTAACAATAATCAGAATGTCTTAGCCTTGAATCAACTCCCAAAGCTGTATCAATTACCTTTGAGTCATGCTGCTCCTAATCAAAACCTAGGATTCTTGAGTTATCCTATTGCTAATGGATTCAATGTAAATGATGAAAGAACTTTAGTACCAATTGCTAGTACTAAAAATAACCAGGTTCACAATTCTAAGAATCCTAAGAATGAGAATGAGTCTATTCTAAAAATTATCCAAAATTTAAGCACTAATTTCCTTCAACTACAAAAATAAGTCAACAATATTAAAGAGAGCTCTGGTAGTAAGTTCTCATTCCAAAGGTTCAATATGACTGATAATAGGTTTTAGAATGATATTTTGTATAACAACAAGGATAATGAACCATCTTCTATCAATAAAACCATATATATTAATCTTACTGACATTACTTTGCCTGATTATTGTATAGTGCATTATAAAACCAAACATGGTGAGATTGATTGCATTGAGTTTTGTAAGGATTTTGAAGCTTTCCAAGAAGAGTTAGACACATTTTAAGTTATCCTTAGTAAGGATAGTGGTGTAGGTACCTCAAGATCTAATTCATCTGATCAAGTCAACATGGTGGAAATATTCAAATTTCCTTTTCAAGAAGATAATGAACCTGATGATGTCCATAAGGAAATCCAGCCTTCCAATAGTTCTGGAATAAAACTTATCCTTTGAGGAATAAGGATCAGAGGCAGCCCTTGACTACCTCAATGCCTCCAAATAAATTTGGAACTCCTCCAAATACTTCTTCAAGCAATGATACAAAACCACCTAAAGGGAGTACCACGAAGCATAATGTTGATGTTCCTAGTTATTCAAATAAGATTGGTTATAATATTGTTAAAGATATGAACAATATAAAATCTAATATCACATTGCATGAATTAACATAGATCACAGAACAAAGGGACCTCTTGCTAGAATCATCATCAAAGAAATCTAACAAATCACCCAAAGCTGATAATGCTAATGTGACTATACACAAAGCTAAGGTAGAATCTACTCCTTTCCTGCTCATAGTCATAATGTTTGATAAGAATTTGCAAAATTTTTATTATATTCTGGTGCATCCAACAATATCATGCTAGTAGATATTTGTAAATAAATTGGCTTGACACCTATTAAATTTGATAGAATTTTTACTCAATTAGATAAATCTAGAGTCAAGGTGATTGGAGAATTATGAAATGTCCATATGCAATTGGCCTCTAAGCCTAGAGTATAATAATTTACTGATATCCAATTTGTTAACATTCTTGATGCCCATGGGATCTTATTAAGCAGGGAATGGACTAAAGTTCTAAATTACTACATGTCCATGGATTGTTCACATTTATGGCTACCTTAGAAAGGAGTTCCAATCTATATAAGATTTGAAGGAGAGATAAGAATGAAATACATGATCACCAAGTAAAATGATATAAATGAAAGGGTCAACATAATTAACTTAGATTTAGGAGTTTTCACTTTAGAAAATGCCAAGGTATGTGATCCTAAGAGTACTCAAGTTATGCCTAGGATATGGAAGCTACATTTTGATGGTGCTAGGTGTAGGTCTGGGTTTGGGGTAGGAATTTTCCTAACTAACACTGTGGGTAAGAAATGCCATGCTTATTATAAGCTCTAGTTTCTATGTACCAATAACCTTGCTAAATATGAGACCCTCACCCTAGGTTTACAATTTGCTATCAAAAATAAAGTCAACAAACTATTGGTTTATGGTGATTTAGATTTTATAGTTAACCAAGTAAGGAGTAAATATGAATGCAAAATATCCTACCTTAAGAGGTATAAATTTAGGGTTTGGGATATGATTGAGTTTTTTAATGCCTATACCATTATCTCCATCCCTAGAGAGGAAAACAAAGCAGCTGATGAGCTAGCCTCTACTATAGCCAACCTCATGCCTAACCAAGACTCACCCAACTTCAACATTGAACTAATACCTTGTCCTTTGGTCCCTAATAATGTGAATCATTTTCAAGTCTTTAATGATGATAAATAAATCTTAGATTTCATGACAAATTTAGGATCATTTGAAGCTCATGTCATTGTGAGGTTGATGAAATTACTTATGGAGAAGGCAAATTTGATGGTAGAGTCATTCAACTGACTGACAATAAGATTCCAAAGGCATGATTACCTTGGAGAGATTATTTAATCAATAAAAACTATCTAAGATCCCTAAGGTTCCCAAGGTAAATGGGAAAAATTACAATGTAGTTGATCTTGTCCCTCAAGATCAACCTCAGTTGGTTAATGTTGGGAAAGCTTGCACAAGTGATAAAAATAAGAGAGCCAAAGAGCTGCTAAAAAAATACAAGGATGTCATAGCCTGGTCTTATGATGACTTGAATATCTTTGACCCAAGAGTCATCACTCATATCATCCCTCTCAAGGAAAATTGTAAACCCTTCAGGTAGAAATAAAGACCCATGAATCCTATTCTAGAGCCTATGATATTCAAAGAAGTTAAGAGATTGCTAGATGATAGAATTATATTTCCCATTAGGCAGTCTACCTAGGTGGCCAATTTGGTGGCCATCAAAAAGAATAATGGTGAAATTAGACCATGTATTGACTTTAAAAATTTGAATAAAGCATCTAAAAAGAATAATTATCATCTTCCCTCTCTTTACTAGGTAATAAAAATTGTTACAAGTTCAACCATGATGTATTTTCTTTATGGTTTTTTATGGCACAACCAGGTGTTGGTCGATAAGGAAAAAATGAAGACAACATTCACAACCAAGTGGGGCACCTTTACATACAAGAGAATGCCTTTTGGGCTGATAAACAAATGAGCTACTTTTCAAAGGGCCATGGCTTATACCTTATAAGGTCTGATTGGTAAGTGTATCATTATATACATGGATGATCTAACTATTTTTTCTAAAAATAAGGAAGATCACTTTATGCATTTACAACAAGTATTTGAGAGATCCAAAAGGTATGGAATTTATTTCAACTCCAAGAAAATCATCTTTTGTGTTATTGAAGGTAAATTGTTAGGCCACATTATAACTAAAGATGAGATCTCTATAGATCTTGAAAGAGTGGAAGATATATCTAAGATAGAGCCTCCAAATAGTAGAAAGGACTTAAAATCATTCTTTGACAAGATAAACTTTGTAAGAAAATTCAAATCTAGTTTTACAAAAATTGTCAAACCATTGAATGTTATGCTAAAGAAAGATACTAAATTCACTTGGAATGAGGAAAATAAAAAGGCATTTAATGACATCAAAGAAGTAATTAACCTAGCTCCAATCTTGATAAGTCTTGACTTTTCAAAGGACTTCTATTTCTATTCTTTTGCATTTGACCATACTATGGCTATAATTTTAACTCAAAAGATTGATGGGTGTGATCACCCAATAGCTTTCATGAGTACTAATTTTAAGAATGTTGAGTTGAATTATTCATTGATTAATAAACAAACATGTGCATTAGTTAAGGTAGTGAAGAAATTTTGGCATTGTATCCTTAGAAATAAGGTGCATACTATTTTACTTAACTCTGCCACAAAGCTCATGCTGAGCCAAAATGAACCTAGAGAACATAGAGATAAATGGATGTTAGATTTGCAAGAGTATGACATAGAAATGGAATCTGCAAAACTAGTAAGGTGCCAAGGCTTGATCCAAATGATTTCTAATGCTATCCCTAAACTAAGTATTATGCAAGTTGATTAGAAAATATTTCAAGTTAATGAATGGTATGATTCTATCATCCACTTACTAATTAATTGTACTTATCCTAAAAGATTAACTAAGGAGCAAAATAGGGCCCTAAGGATCAAGACAACCCATTATTTGATCAAAGATGGGATTTTATACAAAAAAGCCTTTGAAGGTATTTACCTAAGATGTGTCTCAAAAGAAGAAGCTACCTTGATCATGAGCATCTTCCATGAGAAGTTAGGTAATGGGAACCCATTTATAAGGAAAAAAACCCACAAGATCCTTAGAACTAGATACTATTAGCCAACTATTTTCAAAGATTCTCATAAGCACGTGAGGTAATGTCACTCATGCCAAATTTTTAGCACCAAAGAACCTAAGGTAGCAATGCCTTTACAACCAATCATGGTTGATAAACCCTTTTCATAATGGGGGTTAAACTTTGTAGGGGTGATCAACCCTAATTCATTTGAAGGTCACAAGTATATCCTAACTACCACAAATTATTGCATAAGGTGGATTGAAGTTGTAGCCACTAAACAATGTAGGATGGAAGAAGTGATCAGTTTTTTGGAGGAGAACATATGTACCAGATTTGAAACTCTAGTCTCTTTGGTGTGTGACAATGGATATGCATTTATATCCATAGAGATGATAGAGTGGGTGTATGATAATGAAATTTGACCTAAGTTTTCATCCAAAAATTATCCTGAAAGAAATGGAGTGTTTGAATCTACCAACAAAAACTTAATGAAAGTAATCAAGAAGTCTACTACAGACAAGCCTAGGACTTGGCATAAGCTTCTCAAGTATGCTCTATGGGTAGATAGGATAAGGATCAAGAAAGCCTTAAAAGAATCACCATTTTTGTTGATATATGGCCAAAATCCTATCTTCCCTATCACTCTCAAGTTACCTACATATAAATTCATGCAAGAGTATATGGAAGAAGGCTAGGAGCTTGCAAATTTGAGATTGATAGACATTATCCAAATGGAAGATGCACAAGAAGAATCCTTTGCTAACTTTAGTAGGCACCAAACCATGGTGAAGAGGTGGTTTAATAAAAGGTCAAAGGTGAAGGTGTTCATGAAGACATACCTAGTCTTCCTTTGAGACAAAGCATCTGAACCCAAGGGCAAACATGATAAATTCAAACTCCTATAGATTGGACCTTATCAAATTATAGAGACACTTGGAAATAATGCCTTCAAGTTGAGAGCCATTTAAGGAGCATAATTCACATTACCTACTAATGGGAAATAACTCAAGCATTACTTTGTTGCTACTCCATTGGGGGTCTTCATGGAAGAAATCTATAAGACTGGTTAGAGCTAGTGTAGGTAGGCTAGTTAGTTCTCTTCAATTTTTTCTTTCCTATCCCTTGTTTGTACATAAACATGTATATATTTGTTTACTTCCCTTTTTCTTCTCATTTTTATATTTTTTGTTGTTTGTTTATTTTTTGTTGCTTTGTTCCTTGCTTCTAATAAATATTTTTGGACAACCCTTAGCTCAAAGTTTATTTAGTTTTCTTGAAACTCTAAAGTTTAGGAATGTGGGTATAAGCCTAATACACATGCTGACCATGGGTCTAAAATATGAGCCTAATGTTATGATTTAAAGAAATTGGTAAAGACTAATGGAAGAGACCAACTATTCCATGAGATCTTAAACATTGTCTTGACCTAAATTTGGTTTTAAGAAGATTTTTACTTATAGGATGAAATATTAATATATTGAGACACAGTCATACTTACACTTAAAAAACATATTTGCTTAGGACAATGGTTATAGCCATATGTGATTTTTTGAGGATCAAACACTTGACCAAATCTTTAAACCTGGCTACCCTGGTTCCCAACCTTGTTGAAAGCATAAAAGATATAAAAATAAAAAAATAAGTATGTAATGCAAAATCAAAAGCTTTTTAAGCATAGGTGATTCTAGTAATCTTCATCGAGGCTATAGATGCCTGGCTGGTAGTGGAGCAAATCCATGAGTGGAGCTAAAGGCATCTCTATCAGGGCTATGGATGCTTGGCTAGCAACAGAGCAATGCCTAAGCCTTCCTTGAACTAGAAGCATGATTCTTAATGAATATCTAAACATGTTCCAAGTTAATGTTAATGATTAAAGATATGAAAATTTTAAGTTATTTCTTGAATCCCATGGAAAATGGTAAGTGGAATCAAAGCACATAGATAACATGGCTATGTTTTGATGTTGACCCTAATTATATAGGTGAAAAGTTTGTTTCAACCATAAATTGATCTGGATGATGACGTTGATCAAGTGGAGTGGATGACTTAGTTGTTTGTCTAAACTAGAGTCTTTGAGTTCTAACATATTGCTATGTTTCCCCTAAAAGTCACCATTTATTGAGGTCAACAAACCCCCATTTTTTAAAAATTGGGACCCTTGCTATAATTTTAATCTTAACACTAAAAGTATGACATGTTTTGAGAATTTTTAGAATTTGAAGATCATTCACTTTAATAAAGTTGGCCTATTGGTTTATGGTTTTACTTTAATGTTACTTAATGTTGCTAATTGTTTCCCTTCATGTGATAAATTGTAGGTTTTATGGAGTGCTTATGAATGGATCATGATTAGATCCTCCTAGTTTATCTTCATTTAAGATTTTACTATCCTTTGGTCTATGAAAATTTAGGCCTGGATTCATGTTCTAAAGACCCTCCTTCAGAAAACCCTAGCTTAAGTCCTTAGTTCAAATTTACATTTGGTAGGAGAAAATTGATGGGAGTATTTGAAATTACTTTGGACTCAAGCCTAATTTTCATGTTAAGGCTTGGTTGTATTTATTAACATGACGAAACCTTAACCTAAAAGTCCTACTTGGTCCCTTTTATTTCTCATTTTTTATTTCCTTTATTTCTAACCAAGTCCAACTGTTATGTTAGTAGGGTCCCTTTTAATTTCCTAGCATGGTCCCCCTTGTTATCTATTTAACCTAAAGTTTTAATCCTAAGGCCCCATCATATTTATTAACATGAATGAAACCTTAGTCTTAACACTTTATCCTATGTTTTAATCATCTTGAGCCTTGACTTAAACACTTTTACCTTTTGCATATCCAACAGCTCTCGATCCATCATAGATCTTGATCAAACAAAGTGAGGATGATGTTGAAATGTCATAAGGCCAACGGAGTCCTGTGAAGATGACAAATGTCATCATGTTAGGGACTTGAATAGAGATCAATGACCTGTGGGCCATCCCTAGGTTTAACAGGGTCAAAGTTTGTAAGACCCACAAAGCTAGCACATGGCATTCCTACATACAAACCTTAATGTTAGCAGAACCTTGAACCAATGGCATGCACTTGCTTAGATATTGATTGGATAGATCTCGTTCCATCTTGAATGCTGATCAAACAAAGCAAATTGAATTTGAGATCTATGGAATATAAGAATTTGATGAGCTTAAAATTGATGTTCTCATGAATGTCATTTGATGTCTACAAAGCCATCATTGACATCCAAAAGACCATAAAATTTAAGCCCACCAGACCTAAATAACTTCATGAGATTAAATTTGATGTTTGCCCATGAGGCTGTTATTGATGTCTTTGAGGCCATCAAATTCAAGCTCTTCAAATATTTTACTTAGACAAAGGGACATGTTTTATATCATTTAAGGGGTCATTTGATATCATGCTTTAAAACTTAGCATAAAATATTTTAGCCTAAGTTTATGTTATGTTTATTGATATGAAATAAACTTAGCTTAAAATATTTTAGCCTAAGTTATTTTCTATAACCATGCACTAATTAAAGTTCGTGCATCTTATAGGACCAATGATTCACACTTCATTGGGACTAAATGATCGAATGGTATGAAATCATCAAAGACTATTTAGTAGATCTTCAAGATCCCAAAGGATTGAGACATGGTAGATGCACATTCAATATGTGATTGAAGCAGGATATAGAGCTTAGAAATCTCACAAAGGTGCTAAGTGGCACAACCATAGGGTTAGATGCAAAGATGGCCAATAATGTGTGAGATTTCAGATCATGATCAATGACTCACATTCATATATGGATGATGATCCAATGTCACAAAATAAAGGGGAAAATTTCAAAAAATAATGGCTAGTAATTTAAAGGCATTTATAAAAAATGTTGTGAAAGTTGCTAGATAGATGCCAAATTAGTGCCATACAAGCACAAAATGAAAAAAATAGAAAATTTTATGAGCTCAAAAGGGAAAACGTATAAAGGAAAAGGTAAAAATAAAATTTGAGACATAAATGAGCTTAAGTTTAAATAAACCATCACCATTAAAGCTTTAAAAAGCCCTAAAACTTGCATAAAAGGCCCTAGTTTGAACTCAGACTTATCACAATTAAGCTAAAAGGAGTTAAATTGTAATTTGAGCAAGAAGAATTAACCCAAGAACCATTTAAAATTTGATTGTGATTAATTTTCAAGTCTATTAAACCATGGAAGCATGAAAGCAATAACAAAGAGATGAGACAAAGCTGTATCTATCCATAGACAATGAGTGAAGGATTTTTAAAGACACAAACCTAGACACTATGACATTAAACACAGGCAATAGGAACTGGTTTGATCTCTTCTAGACCATTAAGGAGATGAAAGCCATTATTAAGGAAGAATAAAAGATTGCCACCATTAACCAGAGGCACTATGACCTGGTTGTAGTCAAAATGTCCAGACTCCACCATGCTACTGCTAAACATGAGGTACTCCATTGTATTGACATCCTTGCTCCCATTTTTAAAGATTATAGAATTGAACAAGGTTAGATAATTCATGAAGGAAGCTCTAGGAGAATTGCATACATTTCCCCATTGGCTTTTGAAAGATATTAAAAATTGGGAAAACCCCAGGTGGATTTACCCACCATTAAAGATTGAACTAGTAATAATGATTTAGACACCATCCTTAGGCCATGGTTGCTCCAAAGGAACCATGTGATCCGAGACCCTATAGGAAGAATCTCAATTACCCAATTTAGAGAAGGGGTTAGGGTAATTATGAATCTATTGAATAGAACATTTGGAGCCCCTTCAACCACTTATGTCAATAAGAGTTGGGTATCTTATGTCTATTTCATGGTAGAGAAAGCACTCACTCCCCCAATTAAGGAGATGATCAACATCCATCTAAAATGATAATTCATAGCCATTAAAAAGAAAACTAGTAACCAATTCTTCATGATGTCCTCTCTAATGGATGCTTTGCTAGCCTCCACTAATATCCCTTATATCAAAAATTGGTCACCTGAGGGTAAATTTACAGTCTCCCAACATTATTCCAAACTACACATTTTAAAATATAGACACAACGTGCAATTCATTGTGATTGTGTTTATCCTACTTTAGTAAAATCCATTACAAAAATTCCCATGCCCAGGATTAACACTCTAATCAAGAAATATGTAGATCTAATGAGAGATATCTAGTTGTATCTGATTGTACTATGATCAAAATTGAAGGGATTTTGATTCAACCTTACAAGTTACCTGTCTATGTTCCCACTAAACTATAATAGCAAGAAATTTCATATCAACTTCTTCATGGCATTGATGGAGTATAAAAGGTGAAAAGGAAAGGCCTCTTCCATCCCTTTCCTTTGACAATTAGCATAAATTTTTTACAAGATTAGAAACATGTGGACACTATTTTTAGACACAGAGGCTCCTTTGAATTTTAGCTAGATGAGCTGAAGTAGTGGGACCCTAAGGGCATGATCTCCACACATTTGAAATCTAAGTAATTTCCCAAGTCAATATATGAGTAGCAACTCAGTGTCCATGACAAATTATACATCAAAGCAAACAATTTTGAGGAAATATTGGCTAGGCTTAAGGGACATAAAATTAGACTTAAACGTAGATTGGCCAGTGATTAGAAACCCCCTAGAGATATATGATAAATGGTGCCCCTACGGTACCAATTGTTACCTAGTCCTTCAAGGTCCCCTCAAGAGCAAATACAAATAGAAGGGAACTAGTCCAAGCATAGATTTCATAAGGTCCTAACAAGGAAAAATTAGAAGAGAGACCTAATGAGGGCCCATCATCCTCAACCCTTCCTCAAAGACCAACATCTCCCATTGTATTCCTAGACATGATTACCTTGGAGCCTAATGAGATAGTGGAAAATGACCTCAAGGTCCTTACTGAGGCATATGAATCTGATGAAGAGGATGAATATGCTGAGGGATCCTAGGCCCAAATAGAGGAGGATAAGAAAGAAAAAAGGAAATAAGTTTCCCTAGATCTAGTCTTAGTGGCACCAATGAAGAAGATAAAGGAAAAATTGGCCATAGTCCCAATTGGGTAAAAGAAGCCCAAGTTGACTTTCACTCACCCTACAATTGAAATCAACTTATTTAGTGATGAATACCCCATCCATGGACTAATCATCCTTAATTAGATCATCTATGGGAAAATGTAGAAGATCCCCTCCTTATCCCACTCATGGGCCCTGACCCAAACTATCAATATTGATGTATATGATGATATCAAGCCATGGATAAGGGATTTGATGGAGGAGGAAGAGAGAAGAATAGTGACCATTATAAGGTCAGATAACAAATAAATAGATACTCTAGGAGCTTGAAGCAACACCTAGATGGAGGCTACTAAACCTCCAAAGTACACTAAACCAACTATCACTATGCAATTAAATCTAGAGACAACTGGATTAGAGAGAGTGATAACTAGAAAGACCATGGTGGGGATTGAAGAATTCACCTTTCAATAGGTTGAGCCATTTGTAGGCTTAACTCTAGTTGGAGGCCAGAGACTTGGTGAGAATCCCATCCATATAGAGGACATTAAAGAACTGACTAAGGCTCACTCAACTCAAGTTAGAGTAGGCATTAGGGGCATGAAGTAAATAATTTATAACCTAGAGAAGGAAAAGGACAATTTGGAGACACATGCTATCTTATCAGTGCCTGAGGCAATGGTCAAAATGCTTGATGAATCCTTCTTTGACATGTTTGATGCATTAAAAACAATTAAACTAAGGTAGAGTGCATTGGTGTAGTAGAATACAATAGCTAATGGTATAATATCCTAATGGCAAGTTTTAGAGGATCACATAACAGGGTTAATCAACATCTAGGTTGAAAGTCAAATCCTTGAGTTCAGAACAATTAGTTTAGGACACTTGAATGTAATTTTAGGAATTATCATTAAAAAGGTCTAGAGTTTAAATGCTTGGTCACAAGAACTATAGAGATTCCTAAAAGATGATGAAGAGCTAATAGAAAAGATTAAACAACTCCTTGGAACCATGTTGACTGACCTTACACATACCACTATCTTAGTCATCATGATAGATGATGAATTCAAACACATGGCTACTTTGGTGATATAGGAAATAATTAATAAGAGTCAAGGCCAGTCTAGAATAAACAATAATAGGATCCTGAACATGATCCTTAATGCAAGGAGAAAGGATAGTTGAGGCTAAAATCATCAAGGAAGTCATGGCCAGAAATGATAGGGAATTGAATGAGATAGCTAATGAAGAGGAAGAGTGTCTTCTAAAACTAGTTGTGGACTTGGAGCTTGTTAATGAACAACATCAAAAAGCCATGAATATATTTCAACAGTAACAAGCAAGTTATTAGGTGTAGGGCCCACCAATTAATTAATATTCTATTTTGTAAAAGCATTGTAACATTTTGAAAATAGAATATTCTATTGTAAAGGCATATGCTAGTCTATTAACATATTTGCCTCTAGGTTTAGTCTATTTTAGAAAAATAAGTGTATTCTAGAACTTTGTAGAAAAAAGGATAGCTGTCCTTACTTCTTTTTCATTTGTATCCTGTAACTGACTAGTATATTGCCTTGTCCTCCTATAAAAGGCACTATTACCATTTTGTAAAGAGAGAGAATTTTGAGCAAAAATTGTATACTTTGAGTAGTTAATACAATCAAGAATTTTGTAAAGATTGTTCAAGTTTGTTTATGTCAATTATTAGATGGCTTTTCTCTCAATTTCTAGTCTTGAGTCTTAAATTTGAATGGTTTCTATGAATTTTGAGTAGCATCTTTGATTACAGGGTTGATAATTTGTGCTTATGCTAGATTAGTTGAATGATATTGAATTTGATTCATTTTATTTGTTCTACATTAGGATGTGCAAATGCTATTTGAATGTAGTAACAAATATTTAATATAAATTTAGTTCTTACTTGTATCCCTTCACATTATCCTTTGAAGTTTAACTGGTGTGTAGTGAGACTTGAGTGTATGCTATTTTTCACTATATACTGGTTAAATGCATACTCATTTGTAATTGAAACTTTGTCATAATGTTTGAGGCTTAGATCAGTAATCACTTATTCTCTTTCTACCTTACCCTTTCCTTTTGATTCTTTTTTAATGAGATCACTCTAGTTTAGATTTCATTGTAAATGCCCATTTAAATTAGTCTATAGTTTAAAATTTAATCATAATTCACCAGTAATAGCATAAATAATTTCAATTTGCAAAGATTTGGACCATGATGGCTCCCAAACATCAATTAATATAAATTTTTTGGAACAGTTAAACATTGCTCTGCCACTATTTCAGCACAGGTAACATAATTTGCCAAAACTTGCTACTCATACTCTAAATTCCCAGAATTCTAAAATGAGAAGTGTTCTTTGAACACTATGGGAACCTGTGATACACTTATAGGCATCAATAAATATCTAATACATAATGTTTACCATAAATAAATCCATTCTAATATGATATAACACAAATATGAAAACTATATCAATATATGAAATGCCAATGTTTATCAAACATTACTTTGGCCAAAGTTTTTGATAAAAAATGATATTTAAGATTAGTTAAATCCATACACATGACTTAATTGAATTACCTATTATATTGCATTGATAACACTAATTAAGCTAGTGGAATTTGTCCACTACTTAATTAGGGTCATGAATGCAATATTTAATAAAACAAATAATAATATAAACAAAACTAATAGATTCATTCATAATATTTCACTTTAGCTAATCAAAATTATGCTAAGTACAAAAATATCACATATATTCGTTTAGTCCATCAAATGGACTGAATTGAATCCATACCTCTAGTTTATTACAATTAATAAAGAGAATCTCAAAATAGTCCTCAATATAACATACCATCTGGGTAATGATTATCTAGACCACCAGTTGCCTTAACCATTAAGGAACTTATAATATTATTTCTCCATGAAATAATATTATAACCATGGATAAATAAATTGTTCTTATTCCACATATAACAAAAACTAGTCCAAAACATCATATATGTTTTCTATTTAGACTCTTAAAAGTAATATTCTAATGCTTTTATACATAACCAAATATAAACAAGTATCAATTACTCAGTGTTATTATAAGAATTCATACACCACTTGATAAAAATACACAACATAGCTAAGTATATAAAATACATGTATATATAAAAAGTATAATCAAATCTAATTTAATACAACCCACTATTGTATGTTTTACCAATTTATATATGTATATGTATTTTATACTTTCATAAATATTTGAATACCATTACAGTACCGAAAAACAATCATTTTTTATCTAGTATACTTCTAAGATGACATCCACTGTCTAATATCTTAGAGATTTTATATACTTAATGCATATGTATTCATATAATTAAATAGTCCCATAACTATATCATAAATGAAATGAAACTCATATAATTGTTCCTATGAAACATACATGATTTCATACATAGTACCATATTCCTTTTTAAATCAATGCACAATGTAATTGATTCAAAATTGACATTTCATACAAATTCAAACACTCAGTCGACTATACCTAGTCGATTACATAAATTCAAATAAAAGTGTATGTCTTTAAACACAATCATATATATAAATAACAATAACATAATTGAGTATATAATTACTTAGACAAAATATACTATGCAAAACACATTATTGGATCCTATATATGCAATTTTTATACAGATTAAGCATACACCTCTTTCACAGTTCATACAAATCCATGTAATAAACAATACACATCATGTTTAATACACACATATTTATGTTATACATTCCACTATAATCTACATTTGATCAATTCATTTAAACCTTCGAGTCTAATTTTGTTTATAGGTTTGAGTTTCAAATATCAATCATACATTTATAAACCCAAACCCAGGGAATCATATAATATGTCTAAACCCGTATTGTTATTATAAACCCAAAAAAGAATTAAATACGTGTTTTGGAATCTACACAGAGTTAGATAAAACATAATAATAAAAAATGGGTGGAATTGTTTAAAGAATAATCAACTAATTTCCATTCAAACCCCAAATACATTAGTTCCATTTATACAAACTTCCTATGGCTAGTGTATTTAAACCTTTCTGTTATTCTTTTGCAAACCCTTATATTTGTAAAAATACTTGTGCACATATACACACACACACACATATATGTATATATACTCTATCAAATCTATCTGAATATATACATATATATCTATATCTATGCATATACTACACAATCCAATTTAATATAAGAAAAACCCTTATATTTAACCCAATTAAAAAAAAATAGGTTTACATAGTCAAAGACACATACCGACCCAGGTTTATCCATATTTCCATTTATGATTATATAATAACTGGTCTGAATTGAGACATATTATATATATACATATAACATAATAATATTTCAAGACTGAATAATGCTATTTGAAATTGCAAGAGAAGTTTAGGACAGAGTTTCCAAAAGTCTATAATGACTAAGGCCAAAACCCACACTCTACCCCAACCTTCTCAAGTCACCCTAAGGTGATATAGGGTTCTATGGAGGCCAATCCTTCCACAGGGCCCTATATACAACCCATTTTAACTCTATGATAAAAATAAAGAATACCTAGTGACCAGACTAATTTAAAAATCATTCAATATAGTCCACACAAGAATTGAAATACATAACCAACCTGGAAAGTATGCCAAGGAGATGGAAAATTTCCTTCCTCTTTTCTTTCACTATCTCTTCTTCTCATCTATATATATTCTCTATGTGTAGTGTCATGTCCTCCACATCCCTTTTTATCTTTTATTTTTATTTATTTCCTTCAACCTACTCACCATTTCCTTCTCTTCCATATATGGTAAATCAAATTGATTGCAAAAAAGCATGCCTAAATAACTCAACAAAACCATTAGTTAGTTTTCCATTCACCACCATGCAAACACATAAAAAACTCCATATTTTTACCAAAATGAAGTTTAACTACAGTCAACGGATGATTAGTAACCTAATAATCTCGATGATTCTCTCAAATCACTAATTAATCATCTTAAATTATTTATAAAATATGCATGATAATGAATTTACAAACAATCATCAACCAATTAAACTTTAATCAAATAGTCTCCAATGTTTATTCCATGAAAGTCTATAAACTTGTTAATGGCCAATGTAGTCCCATGCAATGACCCTCAACCAAAAAAAAAAGATTATATTATATGACAATACCCTTAGGTTATAGTTCTACATTAATATGCCATCCACTAACATTTATAGCAAATACAATGATTTATTAAAGTCATTCAATAATTAAAAATAATGTATCCATATATATTTCAATCAAACCTTGGGTCAACAATTAATCAAATACAAGATATTAAAAAATAATGTTATTTATATCTTTTGACATAAAGATTTAGCATATATATAATAATAATCTTTAATTATTTTTATCCAAATCTTGTAGATAAATAACAATAGAATCTGTCTATACTTTTTAATTCTTATAAGCTCAAAATTTTATTCTACACAACCATTTCAAATAAGGTAGTAAGGTATGGATAACATATACAAATTTTCTCATTTTAGTCAAACTATTATGTCAACAATTGCATTATATTAGATAAACTAGCACATTCACTAAACTAATTAAATCACTCCATGAAATAACATGATCATTATCAACAATCAATATCATACTAGAAAACATATTAACAATCACCTAAAATAAAATTACACAAAACATGCTACGCTATTTATATCAAACAATTAATTTACAAAACATGGTATACTAAGTGTTGTGTGCAAGGGTTTTTGGATTCGTTCTCTATCATCCTTCAACATCTCCATCTAGACAACCCTTTTTGATGATGCTCTCCCTTCATCACTATCTGAGGGAAGAATTTATCCTGGATCCACCTCATGACAATGAAGGTAGTTAGCTTGAAACATCATTATATCCATAAAATAATGCTGTATAAACATGATCACATGTACATAATATAAAATTACCGCTAACTTATAGAAACTAATCATGTAAATTAAGCAACACAAACTATCTCATAATCAACATATGTCATCAAACTTAATCAAATATTGGTTAATAAACTAATCAACCATAACAATCCAAATATTAAATAGGTTATTTATCTTAGAGAGAAATTTGGATGTGACATGTAGAGGGTGTGTGTCCATTGTATGAGTATGATAGGATGCTAGTGGTGGATGTGCATGATAAGTATAATAAAAAACTAAAGTGTCTATTGTATCATTAGATGTATGTTTTGGAAATGGATCAAAAAATATTTCCATTGCTTTTGCTTAAATTGGCTATGCTATAGGTGTTTCTATAGGAGTGCTCACATCAACGATACTAGCCTCTATTAAATCTAAGATCTTATATGGTAAGTTGATGAATTTGTTTATAGTATGGTTGGGGGCCCTATGATAATTGTAAAATACATTGGAATAATAGTTATTTGGAAGAGGCATAATTGTATCAACCTCTTTAATTCAAGGAAGATATATGACATTCAATATAAAAGTCACTGGAGAATGGGAGCTGACAGTTTAAGAAGAGTTGTAAAAGGTCTCCTTGGAGGAGTTGATAAAAATAGATGAGGATATGGCTCTCATGTTGTGTTAATTATTGTCTTGTTCTCATTCTTATTTTCATTGGGACTTAACTTGTATGGGGGATTATTTTAAATCTTATTAATGGAATCTGATCTTGATGTATATTTTAACTTGGCCATAGAGATAAGTTTGACTTCTTGTTCCTTCACTATATGGCATCAATATGTAAATGATGGGAACATTTTGATTAATATAGATGCATCTAATGATAGTAATAAAATTTGATTGAATATGTCTTGGAGTTATTTATCTGCCATGGGAGTAGTCATCTTTGCTAATATGGTTTTATATCACAATACATATTCAACTATTGGCTCATTAGATTTTTACTTGAATTACACAACTTGAGCATATGAAACCTTATCACTGATGTTGATTAAAAAGTGCACCAAAAACATATCTGCAAGTGGATTACTTTTTTTGATGGAATAATTAAGGATATCATAGAACCATTGTAATGTATAATCCTTTAAACTGCGAGGGAACAACTTAGTTAGGAGCCAATCATTAGACACAAAGTGAAAACATGTTTTGTGAAAAACACATAGATGATGTTATGGGTCACACTTACTAGCATAAAAAGTAAGATTAGGTGCCATAAATACTAATGTTAAAGGTTTTATCAATCATTAAATGCTATTCCAAAGGTGTATGTAGGAGAACATAAGAGTCTAAGGCATGAAATGTTCTAGTAGCACTCTCCTGAAGGTGTAATACCTTGGCCCATAGAGAATGGATCTATTGCTTAAGGGATTGTACATATAAAGAGGAGGGATGTATACTAGTCACAAGAGGTGTTTCCATTAGTGAAGGTTGGTTAGTTGTAGTAAGTTGTTAAGGAATTTGAGTTACCCCCATAGTAGGTGTAATAATATTAACATCTGTGGGGTTGGAGGATTGACCAATAGTGGACTTCAGGAACTCTTATTGAAAAATATGGATAAGGTCATATTGCATATATGAATTTTTAAAATTGAAATCTTTCAATTATATCTTATCAATCGCATCAAATCGGTTATTGAATTTTTCCTTTGTAGGTTGGGAAATAGGAAAACAAAAAGTTGTATATTTAAACCTTTTGAAATTAAATCTATGAAAGATTTCAGAAGTAGAATAATCAATTAGATCTAAGATTTTGAAATTAATTAATAAGTATAAAAAAAGGATAAAATCCCTAAGAGCATATAAATCTAGGGTTTTGGATGTTATTCAAACTAAGTCAGGTTCAACAAATGATTTAATTATTTTAAGAATTATGGAATGTAAAACCCTAGGTAGATAAAGAGCTGAGTATGTAAATCAAGTAATAAATATAGTAATATCAACAACCACTAATTTGTAAAATAATTGATTTGATTTATTAGCCTATAAATAGTAATAAATTATAAAATAGATACTTAGCTAGAAAATGACTAAGATAGATAAGTGGTAGGCTAGAAACTGGTGTAAGAACAATGTAGTGTGTCATCAACAAGAAACAAGTGTTAGAGTCTCTTTCAAATAGTAGCATGGTCCAATTACTAATAATGCACTGTGTTAGTGTCCTCTTGTACCATGTTAATGACTTTGAGCAGATGAAACAATGAGTTTTTAAGAGGATGTTCACCTTATTCTAAGAAGCTTGTGTTTGTGTGATTGAGTCCTGAATCATTATATATTATCTCTTTTGATTGATTTCAATGTGAAACCCTAGGCTTCCATGCTTATTAGGGTTTTCCAATAACACAATTAGTTTTAGAGTGGCATTAGTAGGGTAGGTTGGATGTGACCTAACACCCCATATGATGATCATTGCCTACATATCAATATCTTGAAAGGGGATCAAGCTTGATGTAGTTTTCCCAATATAAGTGCAAATGAATGCTAGTATGAATGTTTTGAGTATGTGTTGAGATTATAAACCTAAGTAATATGGACTCTAGGCTATTGTAGATGGGTGTATGAAAAATTAGGGTAGAATAGGGATCAATGAACTTGATTTGTATAATTTTTTCTAAATTTATTCATGAGAGTTACATTTATTTTCCATTCATGGGATAAATAAATGAGAATGGTCTTTATATAGTGTTTTGGTGATTTTCAAGACATGAAATGAGTCTAGGTCAACCCTAAAATTCTTTGGGAAGTAGAAAGATATTATTTAGGGGTAAAGAACACTAAGGGTTAATAACACTACCCCTTTTACCAATAACGTAGTGCACTATAGACCTAAGGCCCATGCTATTATCCAAATTATTGAAACAAGTGAAAAAGGGTATTGTATGCCTAGGAAATGGCCTAATGTGGCTTTTGGTATATTTGGTCAAGGGCTGAGTGTACACATAAGTTAGAAAAGGATTAAAAGAAACCCTAAGATAGGTCTAGGGATAAGCTGAGGATGGGTGGTCTCAAGTGATATTCATTACATTCAAATGACATTTTAGATGATTACATATATACATATAGATACGACTTGTACATGTATATGCATATATATGCATATATGACATGTATGTATATACATGTACATGCATACAATATGTATAGACATTTATAAATATATCTACATATATATGCATGCATGTATACATTTATACATATATATACATATACATGTATATATATATATATATATATATATATATATATATATATATATATATATATATATATATATATATATATATATATATATATATATATATATATATATATATATATATATATATATATATATGTACACACACACACACACATATATGGATGTATGTATGTGTGTGTGTGTGTGTATACATGCATAAACATAAATGTATATATATATATGTGTGTGTGTGTGTGTGTGTGTGTGTGTGTGTGTGTGTGTGTGTGTGTGTACATACATATACATGTGTATACATGTATACACATGTGTCTATATATATATATATATATATATGAATGTAAATACATGTACATGCATATACATGTATATATACAATATATACATACACATACATGTATGTACATGTACATATACATATATAAATCATCCATGCACACACTCATACATGTATGTATGTACATACATACATATGTATATACATTGAGTTTATTTTTACATTTTTAGGTTTACATGTGTAAATGTGTGTATATGTCTTTGATATCCATATTTTAATTTTAATTTTCTAATTAATTATTCAAAAGACTTACGTGATATTTATATACATATAAACACGTGTATATACATGTATACATGTATACTACATATATATACATCTATGTACATGTATTATATATATGTGTGTGTGTGTGTGTATACATATATGTACATGTATTATATATATATATATATATATATATATATATATATATATATATATATATATATATATAATACATGTACATATATGTATACACACACACACACACACACACACACACACACACACACACACACACACACACACACACACATACATGTATACATGTACATGTATGATACATGTATAACATGTATATACATATATGTACTAGGGTAAATTTTAAATAATGGAAAATTAATTTACAATGTATAAGGGTAGGTAAATTTTTAAGCCATTGTCAAACTTAAGACAAATGAATAATTATTAATTTCAAATAGAAAACATATGAATTTGGAGAGTGATTGATTATAAAAAATTAACTACGGTGAAAAATATATACTATGAAATGTTGAGGTGAATAATATTTATTATAAACTTTGTCACACCCTATGCTAATAGAAGCTAAATATAAACCATAAAAAATTAGAAAACATTTTTCTAAAAACAAAAAAAAAGGGTCATAATGTCTAGTGACAAATCAATCTCGACTCTTCTTGTGTTTTATAACAAAGTCTCAAATTTTTAATTCTATTAGTTGAATATTAGATCATAACATATTTATAAATCCAACATAATGGAAGGAGATAACACATTTTAAAGGCATAAAACATTAAAATTTTGTTTCCACATATTTATCAATCGACTTACTTCAAATAATTATCTCTAATAGAACAATGCCAAATGCATAAGAATTACTTCTCTCTATTATTTTGTATACATAAAATATAATATTGAGTGAAGTTATTGAATTCAAACTCATTGGGTTATATACAAACAAGCAATAGTGAAATATCTCTTGTAGGCTAGGAATAAAGGTGGTACCATTTTAGATTTTTTTCCTATGTGGGCATTCTTTCTATAAGTAGGTGTAATCACTAGGTCACAAGGATGGTGTACTCCATGATCAATAATTTATCTTCTCCCCAAGAATATAAACAAGACTTGATACTCACTAAATCAAAATCAAAATCATTAGAGACAAAGATAGTTTATTGTTTTTAATCAGGGCACATCCAACCTACATCTTAGGAGTTCAAATAGTAAACAAAATGTAGATTAGTCCCTTGTTAGTCCAAATGACAAAAATAAAGTGTAATAATGTACTATGACTAGGAACTCTTACATAATAACTAGAGGGAGCATAACATAGCAAACAAGATCACAAAATAGAGATAAAATTTCAACACAAGTAATTTACCTCCTTTGTGAAATTTGATGCTTACTTGTTGGCATACAAATGTTTGTGCTAAGTCTATGATGATTAGAGTCTTATATCAATGATTTTTCATGGTGGTAGTGTTGACGTAGGAAAATGCACCCAATGGTAGGAAGTCAAACTCCTACCTTCTCCTCACAACATGGAAACTCCCCTCTCGCCTGTGGGACTGGCGAAGCTGGAGGGGAGAGTCTCTAGATAAGGGCTAGCTCCCTTTGATGCATCATCTTTGTTTCAGCAAGTGCTAATACAGGCATATATATATATATAGGTATGTAAACTGGGGGGATGAAAAGGGAGGAAGATGTAGGAAAACAAACTACTCTAAGGAGGTGATACACCAAAATAAGTCAACCTTCACACATCCACTCTTGAAATCAGATAAATGCATACATACACTTCACACTTGGCAGAAGGACCAAGCTTCTAGAACTGGCAGGGAAGCTTTAAATGAAAACACAGAAAACAAAGATCACCAAAGGTGCTGTGAGAGGCACTCTGTAAATAATCCCTTCTATTTTTGCACCCCAAATAGAACTCTCCTCCTTTCAGCTGCAGGGATGGCACCTTGTAGATAACTGGTGTGTTGGTGTTGAACCTGTGAGAGCATCAAAATACAATGACTAAGCACAAATTAACACTCAGGACATACATAGAATCTCTATCCAAGAAGAGGTAAAACTACGTTTATAGATTCAGGTATAAATTTTAGCAGGGCTGCACCTTGTAAAATTGTGGAAGATGATTACAAAATGACAAGTTCAAAATATATATGAGAAGCAAGACTAGGAGGCTCATTTGGCACTCCTTTTTTACAAGTGGCTTGGTCAATTTACATCCCCTCAATGGGAAGAGGAAAACACTGTGGTCGATGTCATCTTTCTAGAAGAGGCCTGCTGGAACCATGCTATATGAGCACCAAATTTGACTTTGGCATTTGAGCATTAATGTGGAAACACAGGCTGCACCTCTTTTTTGCCAACAAATTGAAATTTGTTCCCCTTTAAACACACGGGCCATGCCTTTCACTATTTTCACCATTTGGTAATAAGCAGGCAATAAATCACTTTCCCCTTGCCACTTGGACTACATTGTCACTTTTGCACCTTGTCATTCTTTGTCTTTTCTCAATTTTGTCTCATCTAGCTCATTCAGCCCCTTTGGGCGAACTTCCTAGTGGGTCGTTGCATTTTGGGCTCCTAGTTAGCGCTCTCTCAATTGAAAACAAATAGCCAATTCACTCTGTTAAACTTGATGACCTCACAACCATCACCACTTTGAACACCAATGGTTAATTTTCTTCATTAAACTTGATGGCCTTGCGGTCATCGTCGGGCCTGTCAAAATGTCATTGGGTCCATGTGGCTTTATCTTTCTCTTAGCACCTTCCCGGGCACTCTTTCCTTTGTTATTTTCCTCTTGACACCTTCCCAAAGGGAAGGTGACCCTTTGGCCTTCAAAAATTCCCCTTGTCTTTTGGATGGAAGTCCCCCGCAAGGGCACCTACCCTTCGAGGTCCTTCAGTGGGTCTTTGATTGCATTGGAAGGCTCCCGAGCTCCTGTGAACAACTTTCCTGGGTTTCACTGACTCTGTGCTTTCCGCAGACTTTTGTCCATGAACATTTTCCCGCGGACAAAAATTTTGTGGAAATTCTGCCCGACCCTTTGCTTAAAGCTTGGACTACACCCAAATTCCTTTGGACTTTTTGTCCAAAGGAATTCCTTCAGGAAAAAAGTCTAAAGGAATTCGGGGCTCAAATAAACTTGAACTTTGAACTTTAAACAATGCTAGGCTTACCCAGATTTTTTCCTTTTCAAGCGCCTGCCCTTCAGAAGGGTATTGAACTTTCAGACTACCCCTCAATTCAAGGGCATATCCTTAAACCAAGCTGTTGAAAAAAAAAATGGTTCAATGTGTTAGGTTGTGGAGCTAAAAGCTTCAACTGTTTGCAGACATGGAGGAGTTGCTGAGTGTCACAGTCACTAGCGTAAGTCAGGCCAATCGACGTCGGTCAAGGGTGAACAGAAGGGAAACTGACATCGACAAGATTTAGCTAATGTCAGTCATCTCCAGTCAGATAGAGACTGATGTCGATTGCCTGTGTGGTTCTAGAACTGTTCATTGCACGAACAGTTAGTTTGTTGAACTGATTGTTTGCATGTAAAGGCTATTTCGAGTCTTGAGCTGCGTGTCTAAATTAAGAGTCTAAGTTATGGTTTAGTCTAGAATCTATTTATAGACCCATTGGCATGTATTGTAATGATGAGAAAATAGAGGAAGGCAAGGTAGATCCTTTCAATTGTAAGAACAGGGTGATCTGCAGGTTGTTGCAAGATCAGGGAGAAGTTATACATGTGTAAGTAAGATCATTTGAGTTACAAGTTGTTGCAAGTTCATGGGAGATCTACTTGAAGTACTTTGAGTACTTGTGTACTAGCAAGTTTATTATTGACTGGTTGGAGGTGAACACCAATTCTATGTTTGAGTTGTGTGTTAAGACCATTTTTGGTAAGAGAGTGAACTCTTGATTGAGAATTACTGGGAGCCCTTGAGGTGTGGGAAGCCTCACAGAGGTGGAAGAAGAAGTGGCATCTTCTTTATTATATTTTCTTTTTGGATGAGTATTAATACAAGATTGTGTATTGTCTCTCATATTCTATGCTATTTGTGAATTCTAGTTACTTGTTAATTTTGGTATAATTCCGTGTTTAGTTGCTTATACAAGGTAATCATATTGTGTTCTTATTGAAGAGAAAGATCCTGACAAGTGGAATCATAGTTTGTTGTTCGTGATTCCCCATCAATTGGTATCAGAGCTTTTGGTTGTGTTACTAATAGGTTGTATCAGATCTGGTTAGTGTGTGTTGATTATAAGTTACTCACAGGGGTTTCTGTTTGAGTGGGAGTATAGCAATGGCAGAAGAAAGTAAGCTACAAATGGAGAAGTTTAATGGCAAGAACTATCAATTATGGAGGATGCAGATTGAAGATTATCTATATCAAAAAGATTTGTACTTACCATTGGGTGGGGTTGCATGCAAGCCCTTGGATATGAAGGATGAAGAATGGGAGGTTCTTGATCGGAAGGCTCTAGGATCTATAAGGTTGAGCCTTGCATCGTCTGTGATTTCCAACTTATCACAGGCTAAGACAATGGTAGAGTTGATGGAATCATTGGCAAATTTATATGAAAAACCCTCAGCTTTGAATAAGGTATTTCTTATGAAGCAATTATTTAATTTGCAAATGTTGGAAGGTGGATCTGTACATAGTCATCTTAGTGATTTCCATGGTTTGGTAAACCAATTAAATTCAGTCAATATTGTTTTTGATGATGAAATTAAGGCTCTCTTAATCTTATGCTCATTACTTGAAAGTTGGGAGAGTTTGGTAATGGCAGTTAGTAATACTGTGTTTGCTTTAAAAATCTTAAAAGTGGATGATGTTGTGAGTGTAATATTGAATGAATAAATTCATAGGAAAAAGCACATATGAATCATCAGGGAATGCTTTGAGTGTTGAAAGCAAGGGAAGGCAAAGAGAGAAGATCGAGCATGGGAGATCAAGGTCAAAGATAGGTAGGAGATCCAAGTCCAGGTATGGCAGAATAACCTACTGGAAATGTGGAAAGCAAGGGCATCTAAAGAGAGATTGCTCGGTGAATTAAGATCAGCATGAAGGACATGAAGAAGTAGATGTTGCAGATTTTGTTACACAGGATGCTCTGGTATGTTCCTTAGATAAAGTAGAATCTTGGGTTTTAGATTCTGGTGCCTCTTTCCATGCATCCCCAAATAGGGAATTTTTTCATGAATATGTCTAGGGAGACTTTGGAGAAATTTATTTAGGGGATGGTAAGCCTTGTCAAATGGTTGGCAAAGGGAAAGTGAAGCTAAAATTGCAGACATGTAACACATGGGTGTTGAAGGAGGTCATACATGTCCCAGTCCTGAAGCGGAATTTGATTTTTGTTAAAAGTTTGGGTGATGAGGGTTGCACAGTAACTCTCATAGCGGACTCTTGGAAGGTTACCAAGGGTGCACTTGTTTTAGCAAGAGGTAAGAAAGTAGGTACGCTTTATCTATCTACTTGTATTACTGATTCTCCTTCTAGTTTATCTACTTCAGCTGTAGATTCAAAGATGTGACTTAATAGGCTTGGTCACATGAATAAAAGGGGATGCATGTTCTTGAGTCAAAGGGTATGCTTTCAGATTTGAAAAGCATGGATCGAGGTTTCTGTAAGCAAAAGAATAAGGTGATGTTTCTTAAGGAATCTGATGTTCGTGACAAGAACAAGAAAGCCTTGGTTTTCAAGGAGAAGATGACAGACAGAGATCAGCGTAAGGGGCTAAAGAATTTTGAGCAGAGCAAGGTTGATTTGGATAGGGTTTTGATCCAAAAGGAGCTCATAGGTAAAGGTCATCGCTCACAAGTAAAACATAGAGACCGACATCAGTTAGAAAACCAATGTCGGCATCTAGACAGGGACCGACATCGGCTATGTGCAACCTGACATCAATGACTCAAGATAGATAAACACTAGCATCAATCAGGGGGAATCAACGTTGGTGATGAGGTAGTAACATGGAACTGATGTCGGTCGGGTACAGACTAAGATATGACCGACATCGGTCACTGAGATGGATTTTGGGCAGACAACAAGCTGTCAAGGAGTCTCAAATGCCCATATGGAGGACTGAAAGGGTAAGTAAGCCTCAAATTCATCATTTCCCTTCTTTACACTACTTGTTGCTCACTGATGGTAAAGAACCAAGAAGTTATTAAAGAAGTAGAGTAGGTAGATCTAGGAAATAGTGGGAGCTTGGCATGGATGAGAAATGTGATTCCTTGGAGGAGAACCAAACAGGAGTTTTTTGGTGGAGTTGCCAGCTAGAAGAAAGCACTGAGAGACGAATAGATTTTCAAGATAAAGAAGAGTGGGAATGGACACGTGAGATGGAAGGCCAGGGTATATGGTCTTGAGTAAGCTGCAGGACAATGGAGGTTTGACCATTGTGTTTCTCTTTACCAAGTTGGATAATATTAGCTACATTATCTTGTTACTATATGTTGTGCTTGTTGAAGGGTCACATATGCAGGGAGTTTCTGAACTAAAGGTAAAGTTAGTTCAGAGGTGTGTCATGAGGAATCTGGGAGCAACAAGATTCTTTGGCATGAGTGTGTCTAGGGACATGGAAAGTCACAGGTTGATTTTGTCTCCAAATGATTATGTGAAACCGGTTAGCACACCGATGGTTGGATAGTTCTATGAACAGTGTTTTGATTCACATAATGAGGTTAAGTCCATGGTATGTACTAGACCTGAGTTTTCCCAAGTAGTGGGAGCTGTCACAAGTTTGGAGCCAATCCAAAAAAGAAGCACTAGAGGGCAATTTAGTGGATTCTTAGAGGGACCAGCAGCAGGTGCACATGCTATGCAGGGTCAAGTTATTTTCTACATGGGTTTGTAGATGCGGATGTGGCAGGTGATTTGGATGATAGGAGGTGCACCATAGGATTTGTGGTGGTTGGTCTTCAAGAGTGATCTTGAAGAGGGATACAATGCTAGGAAACAAACTAGATGATGTACAGGTACAAGTATAGTTACAACTATTTATCTCCAAGTGGGAGATTGTTAGGTTATGGAGCTAAAAGCTTCAATTATTTGCAGACATGGAGGAGTTGCTGAGTGTCACAGTCACCAACGTCGATCAGGCCAATCGACATCGATCAGGGGTGAACAGAAGGGCAACTGACATCAGTAGGATTTGGCTGACGTCGGTCATCTCCAATCAGACAGGGATTGATGTTGGTCGCCTATGCAGTTCCAGAACTGTTCATTACACAAACAGTTAGTTTGTTGAACTAATTGTTTGCATGTAAAGGCTTTTTCGAGTCTTGAGTTGCATGTCTAAATTAAGAGTCTAAGTTATGGTTAAGTCTAGGATCTATTTATAGACCCATTGGCATGGATTGTAATGATGAGCAAATAGAGGAAGGCAAGGTAGATCCTTCCAATTGTAAGAATAGGATGATCTGTAGGTTGTTGCAAGATCAGGGAGAAGTTCTACATGTGTAAGTAAGATCATTTGAGTTGCAAGTTTTTTCAAGTTCATGGGAGGTCTACTTGAAGTACTTTGAGTACTTGTGTACTGGCATGGTTATTACTGATTGGTTGGAGGTGAACACCAATTCTTTGTTTGAGTTGTGTGTTGGGACCATTTTTGGTAGGAGAGTGAACTCTTGATTGAGAATTACTGGGAGCCCTTGAGGTGTGGGAAGCCTCACAGAGGTGGAAGAAGAAGTGGCATCTTCTTTATTGTATTTTCTTTCTGGATGAGTATTAATACAAGATTGTGTATTGTCTCTCATATTCTATGCTATTTGTGAATTCTAGTTACTTGTTAATTCTGGTATAATTCCGTGTCTAGTTGCTTATACAAGGTAATCATATTGTGTTCTTATTGAAGGGCAAGATCCTGACAAGTGGAATCATAGTTTGTTGTTCTTGATTCCCCATCACAACGGTTTAATTGGTTCAACCAAGCGCACCGATGAATCTTGTGAACCAAGGCCGATGAACCTTTCCCTTTGAACTGAGCCCGTTGAACTTAGTTGAAGCATTGAACCTTTTGATCGAACCTGCCAGTGAACCTTTCATTTGAACCAAGTGATGAACCAAGTTCATTGAACCAAACACAGTTCAATGGTTCAACGCTTGTTAAATCAAGATGTTGAACTTAAAGATGGGCCATTTGAACCAAAGGTGGTTGAACCACTTAAACCAGGGCATGAAATGAACTCATTGAACTTGCTGAACCTGAAAATGACTGTCATTGAATAATAGGGGAAGAAGGTGACTAAAATTTTGCTTGTGGGAAAAATTGGTCAACAAATTGGTGACTCACTGGGGAAACATGCTTTCTATGCCTAGAATCTAATTGCCTTGCAATCCATTAGGCGTGGAGTCAGATGTATCTATAAATAAAGTTAGAAACAGCCCCAAAATATCTAAGAATCAAATATGAAGCTTTTACCCCACACACGAAGGGAAACACATAAGGCTAAAAAATGCTACTTGTGCAAACTACACTTAGGGAAAACAGGAAAGACAACTGAAAACAAACTATTATATACAACTAACTAGGGATGTTTGTCTTCCTACTGGATCAAAGGGAAAACTTCTCAAGTCCCCTTCTTGGCAAGAAGACTTATGGTGCCAAACAAGTAGCTAAATGAAAAAGAGAGATGGTGACCTACTCCTCTTGCATGTCACCTGAGTTGGCTGGTATCTGAGTGGATCAAAATCAAACATGCTTCTAACATATATATACTCTGCTTGTCCTTGGAAGCCTGTTGAATGCTGGTCCCTTATATTGGTGCTCCTCACCAAGAAATTAATAGCTACTGGCTCATCACCAAAAGCCCTTTGATCTGCACATCCCTTCTGTAATGTATCATGGTCTGATTTGTTTCCTTTTGCCTCACTGAAAATCTTGTCAGACTCATCCTCTACTTCCTTTTGGCCTTCTTGAAGAAGGGTGACTATGGTGATGTCTGAAATGGACTCACAAAATGATTGCTCATCCCACAAAACATCACCTCTCTATTTAAAACTCTCTTATTCAAGGCACTCCTCTAGGAAGACAAACCTCTCCTTTTCCTCTTTGCTAATCAAAATTTATAGATTTTCAAAAATATCCTCCTATCCTCCTCTAACTTAGGCTCCTTAGTGTAGTCGACCTCATCATCAAAATAGCAAGGAAGTTCATCAAACAAAGGGGAATATAGCTCACCATGCTTTTGTTCCTCCTTGTATTGCTAGAACATCTGCATATATGCAAGACTTGCCTCTTCTCAACTGATGATAAGGTCTTCACAAGGAGCATTGATGATGATTTCTTCTTTGTTGTCGCTCATGATAGCCTCTTGAAGACTTACAGATTGGATCTTTTGCTCCTCACCTACCTCTTGCAAAATAGGTTCTTCCTTGAGAAGGGGTGGAGTGAAGAAAACATGTGGAAGAGGAGGCAGTCCTTGAGCTAGAATCAAATGATTCTCCTCTCTCCACTTGGTCAGCACTTCACCAATATCAGGTACGACCTGATAACTCTCTTGGAAATGTGTAGGTGGGGTGTGTTCAAACATAGAATGTGTTGTTTGGTCTGAACTGTCCATTACACATTCACTGAGGAAACTCTCTTTGGATTCCAACTCTGCTATTCTCCTGGCTAGATCTTCTTAGAAAAGCTTTTCCTAGAGGTCATTAGCATTATCATGAGTAGGAGCAGCCTCAACTTCTTTGAGGTTTTGAAAAAAACTTTGCTTCTCTTCTTCTTTTCTGCCCCATGATTCTACTATTTTCCCCCAATTCAGGATCTCAAAATTAGAATTTTGCTCCTGTGAATAGGCAACAATTTTTTTTTCCACAAGATCTTGAGGCTCCTCCATAAGGTCTGGAATTTTGAACTCTCTTTCGAGAAGCAACTTCATCCTAGCCTCTAAATCTTCAATTTGTTTGGCTAGGTTGTCCTAAAAGAGTCTTTCTTGGAGGTCACCAATGATATCCTCTTCAAAGCTCTGAGTTGGTCCCTGGCACTCCATCCTCCAACTTGGAATCTACATATCATGCCGAAGAACTTGGGGAGGTTGGGGAACGCAAGGAAAAGACTATTGGTGCGTTGGAGGAGTCTCTAGAAGAGGGACGTGCTGGCTAGTGGTATTAACCCCAATGGAAGATTCATAGTATAAGGAATTTAGAAGGTTCATCTCCATGGGAGGCTATTCTGATGTCTTTTGGTGTTAGAATACCAGGCACACGGGATTGAGAGTGAATGCATTTGATAAGCTAGAGTGGGCAAGTGCAATTTGATAGAAAGGATTTGGTGCAAAAGAGGGGGTTTTCTTTAGAATAAGAGGGGGCGTGCAAGGCTGACTGCCTTGGAAAAATGGATTTCTCCATTTTGCTACCTCATCTTTCATGGGTTGCAAGGGTTTTGATTGCCTAAACAAGCACTCCTCATTATACATCAACTCTGTACTGCTCTTCCAGCCTATTAATCTCTAATTCCAAGGCCACTTCCCTTATCATTGTAAGGCAACTAGGAGAACTGTTTGAGGGGATTGCATAAATATTTGGAGCCTGATTATATTCATATGAAGGAAAACAAGACCCATGATTTTGAGCAAAGGAATTATACATATAAGAAATGATTTTTGATGGCACCAAGTTGCTTAACTAACAGATTTAACTCGGAGTCGCTAGATGCTGAAAATATTCGATTTGCTGTAATAGGACCAGCATCAATCCTAAAACCATACTGCATTATAAAACTGTGTCCCACCAGGTGTGCCAGAACTATTAACATAGGAAAATGCACCCAGTGGCAGGAAGTTAGATAAGGGCTAGCTCCCTTTGATGCATCATGTTTGTTTCAACAAGTGCTAATACATGCATATATATATAGGTATGTAAACTAGGGGGATGAAAAGGGAGGAAGATGCAGGAAAACAAACTACTCTAAGGAGGTGATACACCAAAATAAGTCGAACTTCACACATCCACTCTTGAAATTAGACAAATGCATACATACACTTCACACTTGGCAGAAGGACTAGGCTGCTAGAACTGGTAGGGAGGCTTTAAATGAAAACACATAAAATAGAGATCACCAAAGGTGCTGTGAGAGGCACTCTGTAAATAATCCCTTTTATTTCTGCACCCCAAATAGAACTCTCCTCCTTTCAGTTGTAGGGATGGCACCTTGTAGATAATTGGTGTGTTGGTGTTGAACTTGTGAGAGCATCAAAATACAATGACTAAGTACAAATTAACACTCAAGACACACATAATCTCTATCCAAGAAGAGGTAAAACTATGTTTATAGATTCAGGTAGAAATTTAAGCAAGGCTGTGCCTTGTAAAATTATGGAAGATGATTACAAAATGACAAGTTCACAATATATATGAGAAGCAAGACCAGGAGGCTCATTTGGTGCTCCTTTTTTACAAGTGGCTTGGTCAATTTGCGTCCCCTCATTGGGAAGAGGAAAACACTGTGGTCGATGTCATCTTTCTAGAAGAGGCATGCTGGAACCATGTTGTATGAGCACTGAATTTGACTTTGGCGTTCAAGAATTAATGTGGAAACACAAGCTACACCTCTTTTTTGCCAATAGATTGAAATTTTTTCCCCTTTAAATGCACGGGCCATGCCTTTCACTGTTTGCGCCATTTGGGAATAATCAGGCAATAAATTGCCTTCCCCTTACCACTTGGACTGCATTGTCACTTTTGCACCTTTTCATTCTTTGTCTTTTCTCAATTTTGTCTCATCTGGCTCATTCATCCCCTTTGGGCAAACTTCTTAGTGGGTCACTACATTTTGGGCTCCTAGTTAGCGCTCTCTCAATTGAAAATAAACAACCAATTCACTCTATTAAACTTGATAGCCTCGTGGTTATCACTGCTTTGAACACCAATGGTTAATTCACTTTGTTAAACTTGATGGCTTTGCGGCCATCCTCGGGCCCGTCAAAATGTCATTGGGTCCATGTGGCTTTGTCTTTCTCCTAGCACCTTCTCAGGTACTCTTTCCTTTGTTATTTTCCTCTCAGCACCTTCTCGAAGGGAAGGTGACCCTTCAACCTTCAAAAAGTCCCCTTGTCTTTTGGCTAGAAGTCCCCTTCAAGGGCACCTGCCATTTAGGGTCCTTCGGTGGGTCTTTGATTGCATTGGAAGGCCTCTCAGGCTCCCACAGACAACTTTCCTGGGTTCTGTTGACTCTGTGCTTTCCATGGACTTTTATCCACAGACATTTTCCTGATGACAAAAAGTCCATGGAAATTCTGCTTGGCCCTTTGCTTGAAGCTTGGACTGCGTCCAAATTCCTTTAGACTTTTTGTTCGAAGGAATTCCTTCAGACAAAAAGTTTGAAGGAATTCGGGGCTCAAATAAACTTGAACTTTGAACTTTAAACAATGCTGGGCTTACCCAAATTTTTTCCTTTTCAAGCACCTGACCTTCAGAAGGGTATTGAACTTTCAGACTGCCCCTTAGTTCAAGGGCATATCCTTGAACCAAGTCGTTGAACCAAAAAATGGTTCAACGGTTTAATTGGTTCAACCAAGCGCGCCGATGAATCTTGTGAACCAAGACCGATGAACCTTTCCCTTTGAACCAAGCCCATTGAACTTAGCCAAAGTGTTGAACCTTTTGATCAAACCCACCAGTGAACCTTTCATTTGAACCAAGCAATGAACCAAGTTTGTTGAACCAAACACAATTCAATGGTTCAACGCTTGTTGAATCAAGATGCTGAACTTCAAGATGGGCCATTTAAACCAAAGGTGGTTGAACCACTTGAACCAGGCCATGAAATGAACTCATTGAACTTACTGAACCCAAAAATGATTGTCATTAAATAGTAGGGGAAGAAGGTGACCAAAATTTTGCCTGTGGGCAAAATTGGTCAATAAGTAGTATCTCTCAATGGTTAATTGTGGCTTGGTGTGAATCTTGGCATAAAATGGGCATTATAACACTATTCTCAAAGGCTTCTTGAAGTTATTCTAGTATAATAACCTTACACATAAAATCTTATTAGCATATGGTGTGGTAATTTTTACACACATATCTAAGAACTAACTCTAACCCTAAGGAGGTTAGGTTAAATTATAACCTAGGTTGATTCTAAAATAACCTAGGTTTAATTAGGCTAACCCTAGGTTGGGTCACAACACTCATGAAATCTTGACACCTCAGTTTCAGATATTTGTAAGCCATGAAAACTCACTTTAGATATTTGTGAGGTTGTGACTCATAATTTTTGGAATATTTAGGAAATAATAAATCAATTTATTATCTCCTTTGAACTTTGACTTCATATTTGGCAAAAAATTCCTTTTTAGATAAATGAAATTCACTAATTTGATTTGGAATTTTTGCTTAGGCAAGTTAATTAAGATTTTTAATGTAATTGATCTTGCTGATTACTTTTTGGCTTTTGGAAATTTTTTCAAATGTTATGAATTAATAGATTGATAAACTAAAAGTGTCAAATTACTAGGTTTTAATTTGACTAGGGTAAAAAATTTAACTAGGTTATTAGTGTATAAATATGCCAAATAAATTAGCCTCATCACGTTTTAAGATAATAAAATCCATTACATCTATGAAATTGGGAAATTCAAGTGATTTATAAGATTAAATTGTGAGATTTGATAAAAATTGAGTTAAATTCCACTTTAGGCATGAAAGTGGCCAAAACCAAGTGTCTATATTTTACCCCTATTTGAGAAGGCATTGCAAGACATAAGCATAATAACATATTTTCAAAGAATGAAAAAGTTGTTAATTTGAATAGTTCATGCCCCAAATGGTGACTGATAATCCTTTGATGCCCCCTCGAGGGAGTGGGTGGAAAAATGAAGTCATTAAACATAGTCCCTCGAAATGAAGAAAATGACACGATCTAGTGGTAATAGGGGTGGAATTATTGAGTTGCCCAAAAGTAGTTATAAACAGTAATGGTGGTGGAGTCATTAATTTTCCTAAAGGTAGTTATAATCATTAACAAAGAGTGTGACACTAGTTTACCTAAAATCGATTATAAGTACTGGCATAAATATGTGCCTCAATAGGGCTGTGGGATGAATATTGATTTACCCAAAGGTAGTTATAATTAGTAAAAAAATGAAAAACACTAATTTATCAAAGATGGTTATAATCAAGGGTGAAATGGGAAACACTAATTTTTCCAAAGGTGGTTCCATAACCAAGAATAGAATGTGGGTCACATATTACCCAAAGGTGGTTATAATTAAGGACACAAGTTTTTACCCTAGAAGGGTAGGTGGACTGGGTAAAAATATGATCTACCCAAAGGCAGTTATAATCATTAGTACAATAAGATGAAAAAATAATGTTTTACCAATGAATAGTTATAATCATAAAATTGGTCAAAAATATAATAATTTGTCTAAAGGCAGTTATAATCATTTACACATTTTAAATCACATGATTTAAAATGAGTTTGCCTCAAAAAGGTAGGATATATAATTGATCAATCATAAAATAATTTGCTACGATAGGAAAAATTGGTAAGGGTAGCTTATGAAAAAAATTTGTAAAACAGATTTATAATGAGTTGGCAAAGGATAACAACACTTTTTAGCCTAAATGTGATTTCAAAGATGCACGTTTGAACAAACATGGAATATAGGTTGAAAAATAGTGTTATTAAACAGGTCTTAGGAGAGACCCAAAAAGATGTTTTTGATATAGAACGATTGAAAAATAAGGCACATAGGATCGAATGATAGGAATCTTGAAATTTTGGCATTTTGGCATATGACACAATTTTGGCATATGGCATTGCACCTATTATATCAACATATTGATGTTTTTTGAAACACTATTGTGATATGTATATATCCTCTATGTATTATGACATTTGAGATACCCTGACTTCTAATTTTGGGTCCTTTAAGGAAGATGTACATGCATATGATATTCCTATGATAAATATATATGATGCCATGTGTATTATCTTGTTTATTTCATGTTTAAAATTGATTATCATTATGAATGTTTAACATTGTTAATGTTTATGTTCATGATTGATCTATTTATTCATTGTTTATGCCATGTTTATGAGATGTTGTGTTGGTTATTCATTTGATTATGTTATATGACTCACATGTATGCTTATTCAGATATGCATGTCTATATAGCAACAAAATAAATCATTATCACTCTTGATTATTACTCATGGATTTTGGCATGTGATTGGGTATTACATGGTTTTATGTATCAGATAAGTGCTACCATTATATTACTATGATAGATTATGTGCACACATTTTTGTTTTAGCTTGTGATATTATGTAGTATAGTTATGAACACTACCCTAATCATGGAAAACTTAATCTAAATATAAATATAAACAACCTAGGAATAAGATATGAACAATCAAATCCCAAGATGTAAATATGACTAATAAACTAAGTGTAAGACTAAATAAAACAATTGACAACCTAAGTACATGATATGTATAATCAAGACTTAAGTGTAAACAAAATGTAATAATTTTATGGCAATAAAAAAAAGACCAAAAAAGCAAAATAAAAACAAACAAACAAACAATAATGAAAGAATAAATAAAATAAACAAATTAAAAAAACAAAACAAAAAATACAAATAAAAATAATAAACAAATACAAACAAAAAAATACAAATGAACTATAAAAACTAACAAATAAAAACAAGTAAAACAAAGGAAAACACCAATAAATAAAAATAAACAAAACACAAGTGAAAAAATGAACAATAAAATACCAATAAATTAAACACTGACAAATAAATAAACAAACAAGATACGAATAAACAACTAAACAAACACAAATAATCCACAACAAAATAAAAAAATAAACAAACAAAATGACAAAACACACAAACAAAACACCAATAAATAAAGAAACAAACACAACATAAACAAATACAATAACTAAATAAAACAAACAACTATAAACAAATAAATAATATAAACAAGACAAAATAAATAGAATAAACAAAGACAAATAAAATAAACAAATGAATAAACAAATAATGCAATCAACAAATAAAATAATCAAAATAACTAAACTATCAAAAGCAAAAAAAAGTGTCATAAATAAACTAGTCTAAACATAGAAAAATAAACAAACTAAGTTAAACAAACAATAATACACAAACAATGGCTAAACACAATGTTAGTACAAACATAAAACAAATTATTCATTTATGTGTAATAGAGGTGTTACTTTTGGCAACAGAGTGACCCCTAAGTTAGGTAGAAATGACATAGGTAAAACAACACAAGAACAATTGGCACTAGATTGCCCCTAGGATATAGGGAAATATTGACACAAACAAGATGAAAACATTGCCCCTAGGCTATAGGGAGAATTGACACAAACAAGACAGCACAAACATTGCCCCTAGGCCATAGGGAATAATGAAACAATACAAACAAAATGGGGGGAATAGAAGAAAAAGAAAGGGTAATCTAGTTTACTCTAGATGCACTAGGCTAGTGGATGCTGCCTACATAGTTGTATGGACATAAGATCTAATGTGAACTTCAAGATAAATATAGTTATCCCAAGATATGGGATAGAAGAAAATGAATGCTAATAAAACATGTTCTATTTGTAGAGGAAAATAGAAATGATCTTGAAAAATGATGAGTACATGAAAAAAAAGGGGATGATGTTTCACAATCATGAAAACATCAACATAAATGAATCACACAAGCATGAGATTATGATTTAGGATAAAACCACTCTAAAATTCAAGAGATGAGTATTCACAAATGAAATAAATTGGTAATTCATAGTGTCTACTACATCTAAGGCTTGGAACGAGAATGAGATCATAAAATAATGAGAACATAGGCAATGTTTGTTCACAAAATGGTGAGAGCGTAAAAAAATCTAAATAGTCATTAGTGCATCAAATTTGAATACACAATGACCATAACATCAACTCGCAAAATGGTAAGAGTGTATGTCTAAGGCCATTAAGGATGGGGAAACTAAGTGACGAGTGGTTACTCATGAAATAGTTAGGAGTCTCAGGGTCCTTAAGGAAAATAAGTAGTTGAAAAAGGAAGGTTTTTAAGCTAACCCAAGATATACCATGTGTCTAAGTGATGACTATATACAAATAAAAATGTAGCTGACCTATTAATCAATCCTAACTCAAAGAAGATAAATCCTACTTACACTTCTGTTTATTGATACATTAGATGTTTGGGGTCATGACCAATATGGATCCACTAGACCTAACCAAGGGATATTTTACCATAATAAAATCACTAGAGAGGGTACCAAAACCTCTAGTTAAGTAACACTATGTAATAATCCTAGTTGGGTCCTATGTTTTCATATTCACTAAGTAAATGACATGTAAATTAAAATCTAATCTAGTGCTCACCAAAACTTATGGCAGAAATTGGGGGTTAATAAACATAAAAAATAAACATGCATAGAATAATTCTATTTAAGCTATATATAGATATAACCATGATCATCGATAGAGAAATATATTCAAAAGCCATTACGTATGCTACTTCAATTTACTAAAATAGAGGAGTAAAGTTAGAGATACTTACCTTGAATATGAATCTACCGAGACTCAATCCCTCCCTTAGCCAAAGTTGCTTCACAAGAGATTGTTGTGGTTTGTAAAGATCACTAATAAAGGCCTAAACATCTAAGATTTTTTCATAAGACAAGATTATTCTCCAAGTATAAACCTTAAGTAATAACTTTTCAAGTAGAATCATTGAAGTGTAGATTGTAAAGAAGCATAAATGAATAATTAACTCTATTATCTCTTTATAAATGGTGAAATAAATGTGTGTATATAATTAAATCTAACCCTAAAACTTTATAAAAATTTAGCTAATAGGGTCAACCCAATTCAAATTTGTATCATTATTTGATAAATATAACTTAGGTCCCAATATAGGTCAGCCAAGGCTGACCTAGACCTGTAATGTGAAAATATCAATTAGAATATAGGGTCAACCTAGGCTGACATTATTTGGTAAATGTCAAAAATGGTTTTAGGCTTATAAAGGGGATAATTAAGGTGGTGTATTGCATTGGAGAGTGTGTAAGTGGGGAGGTAAATCTTAGGTAAGTGTATAGAATAAGGTTATATTGATTGTAAGTGGTGGTATAAGGAACAACAATCCTGTGAAACACCAATAGTCTACCCACCCCTTTCTTGGTGCACCTTTTAAGGCATACATCAGAGATATTGAGACTCGATGGATTCCCAAAAGAGAGAAAGCATCAATAATTGATAAAGTTTGGAAATATTATGTGTATACATATGCCCCACTTAAAGCTCATCACGTGTCACTCAGGTTTAACATGGGATGGTGGTTTAAGAAAAGAACATAGCAACACACAATGCTGAAACTGAATAAATTATAGTATTTTAAAGCATAAAATAACTGAAGTAAATGAATAAAATGAAATAACTAAAATAAAATTAATGTATATGTGTCTTGACTTACCTTTATTTTTGAATGGTTTTCTATTATGTTTGTAGTTTTGATTGTGAAGGGCGTAGAGACTAGTTTGGATAAACTCAAAGATACAAAATTGAAGAGTAAAAACAAACAAATGCAGAAAATCCAAGATAACTAAAACAATGTAGGCAATACGTACTTGGAAATTTGGTAAGCTGGGGTGATAAATGCTAAGTTAGGACCAAATGACCAAGTCAAATTTAGAATAAATTGAGTAACTGAAAAGCCAATGCTACTAAATGACTAAAAAACTCACACAAGTAAACCTTAAGTAAGAAAGGTAAACAAACTAAATAATACTAAGGATACAAGTTAAAATGGTGATCAAACATCAATGTGAAAGCAATAATAATCCTTACTTAAAAAAATGGGCAAGCAATGGTAAAACAACAAACATCAATGAAAGCAGTAACAATCCTTACTTAAACAAAAATGGGAAAGCAATGGTAAAACAACACTGATGAGTGAGTAGTAACAATCCTTAATCATCAATGGAAAAAGTACATAAAAGGTAAAACAACATTGGTGAGCGAGAATTAACAAGCCAACCTCACTCAACAATGGAAAAAATATTGAAAAATAGAAACGAATGCAGTTGCCTAAAAAAAGGAGGTACAAATAAATATATATAAATGGATTCAATTGTCCAAAAAAAGGGAGTGATAATGATTTTTTTCAAATAAAACAAGGTAATTATATAAATGTAAATCAATGGTGTAAAGAAAGTAAGCCATAGTCATTCAAGTACACTATTTTGTTATAAAGATAAATAAAACCAAAACAAAGTAGTGTTAACATGTTTTAGAGATATTAAAAAGAGGGAATATGGAAGTGGGAAAACATATTTAGAATAAAAATTTCCTATCAAGGGGGAAATGAAATGGGTGGTGGGGGAAAATAATGAAAAATCAGGGTAGAAAAACTCTTTATCAATGTCAAGACACTAAAATTAGGTTTATCAAAACAAGAGGACCTTTGACATTAAGAACTTTGAAGAACTTATCCTAACCAAACAAATATTGGGTTATCAAATGAAGTATGAATATCATCCCATGAAGGATATATGCATGAAAATTAAAATAGACCTACCTTCCCACAATGTTTTCCCCATTTCTTAGGACCCCTTAAAGAGCCATAAATATACTACAGAGATTTGGTACTTGTGTGAGAAAGTAGTTATCACCATAAATGTTTTTGAATTCTCGTATTTCAATCTACTGGCCTACCACACCCTAATGGACCTCAACTCTATCATGAGGCTATGTGAGATGCTATTGGAGATAAGATATGTGTTATGAATCACATCTTTTGGTGTGATTTTGAATTTTGACTTTGTATATTGCCTTTTGATCACTGCCTTTTATTTTTAAATGATTTAGATTTTAAATTTTGATGCCTTTTTCTATTCCTCCTCCATATGGATTTGAAGAACCAAACATGGGTGCTAAAAATGACTATCATTTGAAAACTTTGGACTTGGTTGGTAAGAAAGAGAAATTAGAGAGCATGGTGTCTAAGAGTCTTGTTAATTCATGTAAAATAAAAGTGTTATCTTAACTTCGACCTTGTTTTATCCAAAGTGGAATGAAAAGGAAAGGAAATCAAGGGGAATGGGCATGAAACAATTTGAATTAATTTAAATCATAATAAAAGTGACAAATGTGAAAAGGGGATATAATGACAAGTAAATATGATTCCTTATCATAATAATGTATGGAAGTGTAGGAAAACATGCTAACATAGTTTGTTGTGCAAAATTTATCTACAAAATAAATAAAAACCAAAGCTGAGAATATGGGATCATAAACTTGTAACTAGTTATTAACATTATAGAAAAGGAACAATTGGTTTAAAAAAGAGACTTTTTGGAATAAAATAGTGATTTTATGAGGAGATCTTGGTCTTATCCATGGTTTTACACTGCAACTAATAAAAAAAAACCCAAGATGATGTAACAAAGACAAAAATGGTATTTGTGAGGAGGGCATGGTCCTATCCATTGTCTTACATTGTAACTCACAAAAAATAAAATCAAAAGAGTGAAAAAAGCATTGGAAAATAATAAGTCAATAAAAGTAAAAATAATTCATGAGGAAGACCAAGTCTTATCTATGGTATTACAATGAAAATCATGAGAAAAAGAAACCAAAGGACCAAGAGAAAGAACTAAGGTTTGTGGAAAGAGAAGACTACTGTTGAGGGTGACACCCTTGAAGAAATCCTAAAAAAATTATTAGTAGGATAACATATATAAGTATGATAAGAAAGGAAATATCTAGGTAAAATATTTCTTTAAGAATTGCACATTAGTGGGCTCCTTGAAAACATAGCCTTCATTAGTTTGGAGGCAGTAGATGCTAAGACAAAGAATATCTTTCAATAAATAAGGGCCCCACCATTTTTGGGTGTATTTTCCTTCTTTATCATGGATATAGTCTAACTTAAGGACTAGATCACCAAAGTTGAAAATATGGACTTTAACCTTTTTGCTACGTTACTTGGCAATACAAGCCTTGTATTGGTGATTATGTTGTAGAGAGACTAAATGATGTTCATCAAGAAGATCAAGATGATGAAGTAAAGATTCATATTATTTTTCATCAGGAATAATACCATGAAGAGATATACATAAGGAGGGAAACTTAACTTATAATGGTAGGACAGACTCAAAACCATAGACTAGCGAGAACAATGTTACCCTTGTGGTAGTATGAATGCTAGTATGATAAGCCTAAAGTGTGGGATATAAATGAATATGATAATCCATGTGAGTTTCATAGATGGTCTTTATGAGGATTTTATTGGTAGCCTCAACTTGGTCATTTTATTGTGGATGATAAAGTGTGGAGAATTTATGGGATATTTTGAATTTAACACATAATTGCTTCACATCCTTATTCTTGAAATTACTGTCATTATAAAAAATGATAGTATGCATAACTCTAAAAACATAAATGATTTGTTTAAGGATAAATTTTGAGATATTATTTCCCATGAAGTTGATGAGAGGTATGGCTTCCACCCATTTGGTAAAATATTTAGTATCTGTGATGATAAAAACATGCCCATCTTGTGACTGAGGTAGTTTGTCAATGAGATCTAATCCCCACATGGAAAATGGTCAAGGATATTACATAGTTTAGAGCTTGGCTGGTGGTGAATGGATTAGATCATCATAGAGTTGGCAAGGACTACACTTTATAGTGAAATTGATAGCACCCCTTTTGAGAGTAGGCCAAAAGTATCCCATACATATGCATTTGTGTATTATAGCATGTCTGCTATAATGACCACCATAAATGCCCCCATGTTATTGTTCAAGGATAGGAGGGACCTATTATTTCATTACATAATAGATCATGGTCCTTTTAGCATTATGATAATAAAGGGTGTTATATCGAAAGATATATTTAAAATCTTGTTTGTGTATTCTAGTCTTTTCATGATAATCTATATTCGAAGGATAAGTTTAATGTTCAATAAATTGGATAATGTATTTATACCATGGGCTCTATCAAATAATAACAACCTCAATATGAAAAATAAGTGAATCTTGTAGTTGCATAGATGATGGGGACTTTCTTATTTGATTAAGAAATTGGGAATCACTAAGAACTTGATGTAGATGAAATAAGGATGTCAGAGAAGCAAGAGAGTCAGTAATAGAGTTATAATCTCTTGGAATAGACTCAATGGTAAAAGAGGCAAAATATTTGGTGAGGTTAGTGGCCATTTGATGATAAATGATAAGATTTTCACTTTTACATTGGTAATCACCATTAACCTGATGACAAATGATTTGGGAGTCACCCAAAGTGTTCAAATATGGAATATCTAAGTCAAGTGGCGCTCTCATGCCTAAGATTAATGCTTCATATTTTTCCATGTTATTAGTGACATCAAAGGTAAGCCATAATGCCAAAGGGATTGTTTTACCATAAGGACTAGTTAGAATATGACCCACCTTAGCTCCTTGTAGATATTTAACATTATCAAAATGTAGGGTCTAAGTATTTTCATATAAATTGACATCGTAGAAAGTTATTTATTAACTGATTTGGATTTAGTAGTATTGGGAATGACATATGTATCTTCTTAATTACTTGGTTCTAAATCCACAATGAAGTTATTAAATTAATCTTTAAGAGAGATAACCTATTTTAGACCTTCAATATAGAGAATGTTATCATCAGGGAGACTATCTTGAAGATGATTAATAACAAGTATGGTTGCCACTATGAGTTGTTCAGTAATGACTTACCCTTTGATAGATTTTTATGTTATGATGTGAAGGCCAAATTCCATGAATAGAACCATATTATATCTAGGTAGAAAGGCTTTGGAGAAAAAGTGATGAAGTAGGTCATAATGAACTATGACATAAGTTGTTTGATAGAGCATGTAGTGAAGAAGCTTATCAAATGTGAAATATATAGCAAGGAAATCATGTTCTACTTTGGCATAAAATTTTTAGTAATCGATGAGGCCTTGAATAATATATTAAATAACATATTCTCTTCTAGTATGATCTTGTTTGGCAAGCATTGACCTAACTGATATGGGTGTACAAGAAGTGTACAAAATCAAATGATGATCATTAGAAGATATATGAAGGGTAGGAGGATGAAGCAATGATTATTTAATATTTTCAAATGCATTCTAAAAAGGATCAATCCATTCTAATGCATTACCTTTCTTAAGAAGGGAATTAACAAAGTAAATGTGATTGACCATTTTATAGATGAATCATCAAATTGCCCCAAGCTTGCCAAGGTAAGTAAATTTTTTTGGAATGGATAAAGGAAAAGGCATGTTGAATAGAGAATTGATTTTAGTGGGATATACTTAAATACCATGAAGAGAGACTAAGAACCCTAGAAATTTACTAGATGTAACACCAAAAACACATTTTTATGGGTGAGTCTAGTTTTGTACTTGATGAGTCGATCAAAGATGGTTAAATAGAGAGATGGTTTTTATGAATTTTGGATTTAGAAATGAGATCATCCACATAGGTTTCCAAAATATTATATATAAGGTCATGGAAAATGTGGGTCATATCCCATTGATAGGTAATTCCTACATTTTTAAGGATGAAGGGAATCTTAATATAACAATATGTTCCCCATTATGTGGTGAAATATATCTTATTTTGTCTTCAAGGGAAATATGAATTTGATTATAGCTCAAAAAAACATCCATGAGGGACAACATTTTGTATCTAGCATTGGAATCTATGATGACATCTATTGAAGGTAATGGAAAATCATCTTTGGGACTGGCGAGGTTGAGATTGCAGAAGTTGATGTAGATTTAAATAACCATGGTAATTTTTTTGTGAATGGGAATAATGTTTGACACCCATTAGGAATAGTTCACATGTTTAATAAACTTGGCATCTAATAGTTTGATAATTTATTTATGGCATAGGGTGGAAAATCTAGGGGGAAATTTTCATTATTTTTGTCGAATGGGTTTAGTATTAGGGTATGTGATTATGTTATGCACCATGATACTCAGATTGATACTAGGCATGTCTTCATAAGATGAAGTAAAATATCCATGATATTTATTAAATAATAGGATAAAATTATCATGCTCAGTTGGTGTGAGTTCTCTATAAAATTTTATTGGTTGAGGACATGAGGGTGTGCCATATTCTATTCTCATGGTTTCTTTGATAAGCATAACATTTACATCTTGAAAATGATATGGTGCATTTTAAAGAGAGGAAATAGGATTAGTTTTGGGATCAATGCTAGCAATGAAGTTGTTAAAATGAGGGGCCTTTGCTTAAAATTCCCAAATTTGTGATGTTTCTAAAGAAGTTGATGTTAATGGGCATGAAAAAATTCAAATATGGCTTCATCACTAGGTAATGTAGGCAGAAGTCCATAATATTCCACATTTACTTTAAAATCAATGATTTTTTACCATGGCAATCATATTCAGAATGTATCTGGCATACATCTGTGGCCTTAGCAGCAAAGGTGATCTCAAGAGTAGGTATAACTATGGAGGAAGGTTGATTGGATTAAATTGGATTGAAAATAGGTGAATCTTTAGAATCATTAATGGGGAGAGGATCTGATAGAGTAACTGGTGTGATAGGAGGTATATAAGGTTCTAGAACTTTTGAAGTTATGAGAGGTAAGATTTGTTCAACCACCCAAGGAGTATCGAGAAGTGGAGAATTAATTGGAGGTACATAACCTTCAAGTTCAAACTCAATATCCATGGAAATAATATGAACATCATGATTAAAATCATGTATTTGAGATAAGGTAATCTGATAGTGTTGAACATCCAAATATCTTGATTGAGCTTTGGCCATAATGTAGTTATCATCATATGTGGGAGAGATAGTACATGCTTATGCCTCTAATGGAACTTATAAAGGTGAGATGCCTAGATCACTAAATTTATGAGGTGACATGGTTAAAGGGTCTTGAAATAACTTATCCACTCCATAATCATTGCAAGTAAAATAATATTAAGTATAAGATGCTTCATGTTCATTACATAGAGGAGGGAAATCAATGATCTCATCAATAAGAGGGATGGTATGATCGTGATGTAACAAGGAAGGAGGAATCCACTCCAAAATATAAAGAGGTATCTTGGTATTATTTCATGTGTTTTTTAAATCATTTGGCTCATCATCATTAGAATTAGTAAGAATGACCTGTAAGTCTGGATCCATATTGACAAATTTAGGTAAAGGTGCATTATTAATTTTTGGAATAATGGGAATCCAATACTAAGATTTAGGATTTGGATGCTGAATACTCCATGGGTTAAGATTGGAATCATGTTTATACAATTTTCCATTGTGAATAAACTTGATACATTGGTTTCTAAAAGAGGCAATATACCTCATATGATGAGTCTATGGGCATCTTAGGAGTATATTATAAGATAATGGTAAATTGAGGACTATAAGCTTAATATGTATAGTTTTGGGTCCAATAGAAAGAGGAATCCAAAAACAACCAAGTGAATTTTGATTGGTCTTATCAAATATATAACATGATAAATGAGTTTGCTTGAGATGATCTTTGTTATATATGAGTTATTGAATGAGCCAAAGATATGTCACATTAATTCCCAACACTTTATCTACTAATACTTTGTAAATGAGGGTGGTATTAATGGATATTTTTATAAAGAGAGGTGGATTGTCAGCTTGAAAGATAATTTCATCATTGATTGTGTCTTTTTCAAGGAAATATATGGAAGGTTTTGAATAAAGGCAAATAGTTTCAATGGTATGAACTTCTGGTGGTTGAAGCTCGTGACAATTTTTTTCCTCTTCTAGGGAAGACGGTTCTTTGATTTCTTAGATTTGTTGCATTATGAATTTATGATGGTAGAGAGAAGTGTGATATAACTCCATGAGATGTTTTTTACAAGGCACAAAGTTGGGTTCCTCTAAGAAGTTCCAATGAGTTTTGGGAGAAGAAAAATCAACACAAGGACTAGAAGGTAAAATATGTTTAGGAGGAAGATAAGCGGTTGGAGGTTTATATTGAGGAAGTGGTTCTTCATTGATTTTTGAAGGTAAGTTAGTGGTAGTAGTATCTTTGAAAAGTTAATATTTTAGTGATGGTTTCTTTGGTTTGGTAATGAGAATTTTGTGGGCTAGTTTACATTGATAATTGACCTTAACTTAAAAAATGTATTGGGATTTTGTATAGTATTAATTATAATTGGCGTCAATCACACAAATATTCTTGTTTGATTATTGAGGGTTGGATGTAGATAAAGTTTTTGGATTGTTAGAGGAAGATGATTTGGAAGCTTATTTATTTTTAGAATCATTAACATAATCATGATGATAGATTTTAATCATGGCATCATGATTGAATGAATTACCTAGAATAAAAGAAAGGACAAATTTTGTAAGCCCCTGACATGTCTCATGGGAATGATATATATCAACATGAAATAAAAAAATTGATTAGGATCACACCATCTAGGGGGATTATTAGGATACGTGAATGGTTTAGAAGGTGCTAAAATTTATTTCATTTGTTGCACAATTAACGGCGTATGGGAAGATTGGGGATTTTTCACTTTGGATACTCCTAGTTTGGGTTGAGGAGGATTGCCATTTATCTCATTGGTTGAATGTTGGAAATATCCCTTGATGCTTTTTAAGTTCAAACTATTTCATTATGAAGTCTTGATGCTTATCTTGGTCAAGAGCATCATTTAAAGTTTAGGGAGTGGAAGTTCAAACCTTTTATTAGAGTGAAGGTGTTAAGGCCATTATGAAAAGTTTAAAAAAGTTGTCATCAGTCATGTTGTGATTGGACTTATGAACCAAAGATTTCCATTATTTGATAAAATCATGAGTTGATTTAGTAGGAGATTGCTTAGCATTGATGAAATGCCTAAGATAATTTTTGAGAAGATAATTGTGTTGGAAAACTATAAGTAAGGGATTGACTAAATCCTCAAGTTACCATATAGAATGTTGAGGAAGTTGGTTATACCATTGTAATACATCACCAGTGAAGGTTTTAACTAAAAGTATAGTTTTGGTGAAGGTATTAGTTTGGATCAACTCTTTATAAAGATTATCGAATGCCTTAAGAAATGATGCAGGGTATTTAGTTCCATCATATTTAATAATTAGAGATATATTACCAATATCAATAGATACATTGAAAGGGGATAAAGGATAATTTTGAATGTGTTGAAGTATTTTATAGGTTGGGGAATAACATTTTATGTGGCATCTTTTAGAGGTGGAGGGATAAAATTTTGATTATTTTGGGGAAGAAGAACAAGAGGTTAATTAGCCATGTTTATCAAATGATGTAGTAGTTGCATCATTTGAGAGGTGTTATATGTCTATATGATGTTCATTTATTTCATTATTTTTGCAATAATTTTAGTTGTATCAATTAGTGGGTTGGTGTTGGTAGGAGGATTCCCCAAATTGGTATTAGGGGGAGGGTTAATAGGAGGTGGGTTTCCTGTGGGGTTATTTGTTAGGCTTAATTGCCCAAATAATATGGTAACATGTTTGAATATGGGAATTATCTTGACAAGTATGAAAATGATCTAATCCACCAATCTCATCTATTGGAGTGATTTGAACAATATTTCAATCAAAATATGATGGAGGAGAAGAGGTGCTCCAAGAGTGAGGATCCTCTTAGGTAGTGAAAGTAGGAAGAAAAGAACATCCCATATAACATCTAAATGGATTCAGGTTGTCTAAAAAGATTTTTATAGGGTATTTCATGATGTTTGAGGAAAGAATATAAGATTAGGAAGCAAGGAGGAAAAATAGGGACAGGTTAGCCATACATAGAATAATATTTGCCAATAGGTACATAGTTGACTAGGTCGATAGAGTCTATGAAAAAGGTACACAAAATAAGATGCAATAGACACAGTCAAACTATTTGACTGTGTTATACAAAAGATAAAACTAAAATAGGTTAGAAGGATATACATTTGTATGGGTTAATTATGTACTATAGATGAATAAATGGAACAAAATGAAAAAAAAGACATAGTTGGATAGATCGAATGTGTATTACAAGTTAAGAAACATGACAAGATGATAAAATACATATTCAAATAGGTTGATTATGTATTCTAGAGGTAAAGACTAAATAGGTTGATAAAGATACATAATTGGATAGGGTGATTATGTACTGAAGGTAAATAAGATGAACAATCATATAAGAGACTGTGTCGATGGGATAAAAGTGTTTTGAAAATAGAGAATTCAGCTTTTGTAAGATAATAATTAAGTAACTTTCCTCATCAGAATGAAATCAGTTGTTGCTTCCAGAGGTTGTTTTTCTGTGTTTTGTTCAGAGGAAACTTTAGGCCACCAAGAAGGTGAATGTCTGGGATTAGAATTCCCAACAACACAATGAGCAACAATATGTCCCATTGGTGGCATTTCCTACACCGAAAAGGGATCCCTTCATAGTCCAAAATTTTTGTCCATGTACCCCTTTGGGATTCAAGGCAAATCACCTCAAGAAGGCCCTTAGAAACATCTAGATACCATAAATCTTGTCGAGTGGAGAGGAGTCGCACTATCTTCTTTATATAAAAAATCCCCTATAGCATTTCCAATGGTTTTATAAACCACAGGTGTAATGGAAGATAAGGTAGTCGCACAGGGAACACAAACCTTGCTATAAGAGGAAATCTGCCCTGCCAAGAAAAATTATTGTGACACAAATAGATCTTTGGCTTTGAAATATTATTATAATGCAAGATTTTGTATGTGTCCATAAAAGTTCTTTAATCTACACCATGATTGCAACACAATTCTTTCGAAAGTGAGGGTCTAGAAACTTAGGTTTTAAAATGTAACATGATGCGTAACCTATCCATTGCCGTCATGTTCTTCCTAAAACCCTGTACACACGGCCATGTATCTCCTCCCCCCATAGAAAAAAGTTATAATAAAATTTGAAATTAATGTGATGCCATAGAAGTTGGTTGTGGGAAGTTGGTTGAAGGAACTAAAAATTAATCTATGGATAGTTTTACATAGTTTAGGCTGAAAGTGATATGTATTGGTGATGGTAATAGATTGATATTGGGGCCTATCCCCTCACTCACAATCTTGAAATGATAAGGGTGTTGGGTGTTTTTCCAATATATACCATCAACCACATGTTTATACTTGGCCATAAAACTAAGTTGACTTCTTCTTTGGTGATGAAATCCAAGTAGGTAGACCTTGGAAAGAAAAATATTTAATGTTTTTTTTTTGTGTAAATTGATTTGGAAGTGTGTGTAAAAGAGAAAAATAGTGTGATTAAATTTATAAATTTAAAAATTACCTAATTAATATATGTTTATTAATCTAAGCATGCAAGTGTAAAAGAGGAAACTAATAGTGCAAAAATGATTAAATTTGACTGTAAATATAAAAGTTTATTACCTAATTAATATATGTTTATTAATCTAAGCATGCAAGAAACTAAAATGAAAGGTGAACTAATTACTAGCAGAAATAGGTTAATTTCTTTGACTGTGAAGAGTATAGATTCAGTTTAGCTAATAATGTATGAAAATAATACAAAATAGATTTGAAAAGGTCACTAATATTCTATAAAAGCAATATTCATAAGAACACAATCGAACAAGTTGACTCTATCTTATAAATAGAAGACAAGCTCCAAAATTGTGTTGAGCTAGTCGACCTAGTTCATTTTAGGGTTGTAGTTTTATAGACTACAAACTTATGAAAAATAGTACTATAAATGATAAATTGATAGTATAAATAAGGTAAAAATGATCCTTGGTGGTTTTGAATATTCTTAGTTTACAAAATTTTATGTTATCATACTTAAGTGCTGATTTAAATATGCTATGAATAGAGTCGACTAGGTTGACCAAGTTTTCAAAACTTGTGTGCTAAAAAAGAATCTACAAATAGCGTTCTAACTAGATCGACTATGTTTGAAAACCTATATTTATAAAAAATAAGACTACAAACATAGTCAACTAGCTTTATTAGGTATGTAATCCTATAATTGAAGAATTAGATTATGCTGAGTTGATCGATCTAGTCACCTGTATTCAGAGAAGACCTACAGAGATTGAACAAAGTTGTTTTAGAGTGACTATGTGTTAAACTTACACATAGAATATTAGAACTATATGAACATGTTTGATATAGTACTATAAAAAATTAAAATATATAATATGATGATAAAAATGAATGCATGAAAGAACATCTATAATAGTTTGATTCATGTCAGGTTTATCATAATGTATACAAAGGAAAATGTAGATGACCTATTAATCAATCATAGCTCGAAAAAGATAAATCCCACTTACACTTTTGTTTATTGATACATTAAATATTTGGGGTCATGACCAAGATGGATCTACTAGACCTAACTAAGGGATATCTTACCAAAATAACATCAATAGATAGGGTTCCAAAGCCTCTAGTCAAGCAAAACTATGTAATAACCCTAGCTAGGTCCTATGTTTTCATAATCACTAAGTAAACGACAAGTAAAGTAAAATCTAATCTAGTGATCACTAAAGCTTATGGCATAAAGTTGGGGGGTAATAAATATATGCACCTTAATTTTCTCATTCTAATGATTCTACTAATCTCATTAATTTATCCTATAGCCATAATCTTAGACTGTTGGGTTATTTTAATTAATTCCTACTCTATTATTGAGAGTTTGGTCTCATGTGCTCACCCAAAGCACACAACAAAATACCAATTCTTGTAGGTTTTTTAACATAGTAATATAAGTTTATTCATATCTCTCTTTATGCAGTTCCAAATAAGGATTATTTAATAACACAAATATACTACTATGATCCTTCTAGTTTTAGATGCAACTATTACTATTACTATATGGATCACCATCAATATATAACATTAGTGACTTAGAAAAGAAAAGATACCAATAATAAGACTAAAAATTAAATCATGTCCAAGTCTAGCACTTAGTATATTTCATCATTCAAGACACACATCAACAAAATTTGATATCTCACATTAGATGCTTAATGAATTAAAAGGGCAAAACTTCATCATCTATTCTTCAAAAGATCATCCTCATAAAATATATTAACAGGGGTATTTATACTTGTTTTGCCCTGACCAAGTGTTATAATCATTAATGCTTTGAGTGAATGGCACATAGACTCTCAACAAATTGAGAGTCATGACATTTACAATAAGTTCTTCTTGAGGACCCAGGTCTTTCTGCCCCTAGATCCTCGCTCTATGCTAATACTGGTGGCCATGTGTTATGTTCCTTACAGGTTTGTACAAAACCTCTGATCAATAAGGTTGAAGTGTCCCATATAAATCACTCTTCTAACTACTCCTACTTCCCACATGTTCCTTGTCCACTTTCATTTTGAGTCTAATGTTCTTGGGTTCTCTGTGACTTGTTCTTTTTTGACTGGGTCTTCTCATGCTAGTCCTTTAGGCACCATTATCCTTTCACACCGTTATCCTCTTATGCCCAATAGGTTCCACACAATGGTACTTTTGTGCCTAGTAGTTACACACCATGGGATTCCTAGACCATGGTCCTTTTACATTGTGTCGATTCCATGCTAAAATAAGACAATGCTTACTCAAAATTTTGGGTCCAACATCACCGCACACTATGCCCTTAGTCCATCCTAGACTAAGCCATACTAGCATCTTCCAAAAATTTGGGCTCTTTCTATTCAATTTCATTTTTTAGACCATCCCAATGGGATAATGCATTGAGGACCTTCACAGTTAATCCTTCAATGGCCTTTATTGATGCTTTCAACTCCTCAAGTTAAATCAGAATATTGTTGGTCTTTTTCACCTATTTATCCAAGGTTGCTATAACATCCTTCTGGACATATTATAATGTGGAAACCTCCTTATCAACCTATCCTTAGAGGGTTATAAAAATTGCATTTAGTTTTTGATGATGGTTATTAATAGCATCCTTCATCATTTCTATGTCTTTAAATGCTTTCATGTGCTTGAAGTAGTCTTTTATTAGGAGCACAACATCAACTAACTACTACCTTAAGACCTCTTCAGCTTGGAGTCAAGCCTCCAAGACTTTATTAGGGCATAATAGGTGTAAAAAGATGCCATCCAAAATGGGGATAACTTCCATAACTCTCTCTAAGGCACACTTATAAATGTCAATGGCTATGGTGAACTATTCAACAATTTCTCTTCTCGCATCTCTTGGCATGGGTTGCTCCTTGCATTTCTTGAATAATAGTTCAACCAGGGTCTCTAACTTTCTAATGGCATCCCTATCTAAGGGTATGCCATCTGTAAGGGCTAGATATTCCTTCAAAATTCTTTTATAAAGGGTTAAAAGCCTTACTTCTACCTTTGTGGCCTTTTGGAGCTTTTCTTTAATTGAGGCCACTTCCTTGATGAGCACTTGCTTCTCTGCAAGCACTTTATTATATATGTTTACAACTTGGGCATGTTTTTTCTCTACTATTCATGCATCAGAATCTAGAGAAATGCTTTGGTGCATTATCTCCATGCTAAGTTTCAAAAATTTAGTACTTTTTATCAATGGGGAGAGATTTTGTGGATAAACCCTCATTAATTTTGGTAGCACAAGAGCATCCAGGCCTAAAGAGATGCTATCTAGTGGGAGATCGAAATCATACTCCTCTTTATACATTTCAAGTAGTAAGGATACTTGCTTCTTGGTTTCAAGAGTCACTTATTTGGGATGGAAGTGCAGCCAAAGATAGAGTCTTTTGTCCTATACACTAAACTAAAAACATTCACACATAGTGTTGACGTTCTTTCATCTTCCTACTCTAAAAACTTGGTTGATGCCTTTCCCTTATTGGGGTCTCATTCAAGTTTTTTTTCCTCGTGGACACTAGTGGCCATATTACTCACTTCCTCCCCATACTCATTCTACCCTATTTTAGCATTAAGTAGGGAATCACTAGATACAGCCTTCTCATGTATTGGGGAGGGAGTTCTCTTGGAATTTGAACCTGAGCTATGGATCTGCACTTTAGGAGACTCTTATTAGGGTGCTTATCTTGGAGGCTATTGTGAGTCATCTCATGTGGTAGTGATACTAAAAGGGGATGGTGGTAGGGGTAGAGAAGGTGAAGATGGAGGTGGAGAAGGTGGGGGAGAAATGGGAGGAGTAGGCTGAGGGGATGATGGGTCAGGAATAGATGAGTGTGAAGGCATAGAGTGAGAAGGGGATGGGGAAGTATGGGGAGGAGATGGATATGGGCAAGGTGGTAAAGGTGAAGGGAAAAGTGGAGGTAGAGGAGGCACATAGGGATATGAAGAAATGAGTCTAAAGGTCTATGCCTCTACCATCCTTTGCCTCTTTTGGGGGGTCTAGTACCCACTTGAACTTGTGCCCACATCCGATCTCTTCTTCTTCTTCAGTTGTGGTGCTTAGGGGAGTATTTCTATAGGGTCTCAATCCTATGGGTTCTTATAGGGGTGAAACATGTAGAAAAACCTATGAGGTTGATCCCTGATCAAGGTTTGGTTGACCTATATGTCAGTTAAGTCCATCTCTAACCTCTCCACATAGGCCTTCTTACCTAGATATACATAAAGTTTTTAGAGGGTTTGAAGCTCTACATTGATCCTTTATACCTATAAAATGATAGGCTATACATCACATATTTGAGGTTGAACTATATGTCAGTCAAGTCCATCTCTAACCTCTCCACATAGGCCTTCTTACCTAGATATACATAAAGTTTTTGGAGGGTTTGAAGCTCTACATTGATCCTTTCTACCTATAAAATGATAGGCTATACATCACATATTTGATTGATTGAATCTATGAATTACCATATGGATAAGGTATAAGGTAGCTTGAGCCATGCTAAAAGCTCTTTGGATGGATTCATGTAGATCTGCATGAGGGAAAAATGTTACTTTATAGTGAATTGTGCCTGCTCTACAACTAGGTTGGGTAAGTCCTTCAAAATACACCACTCATTTTTGAATGTTACCTTCGTCCCATCAAACCAATACCTCATATTTATCTTATATGAGGGGGTGATATGCTGGGGGTAAGTAAATGCCTTATACCAATCGATAGGGGACTTGTGAGTGGGAGGGTACACCCACTTCAGTGCACCCAAACTATAGTCTAGCACTTTGATCTCATCGAAGACCATTAATAAGAGGATTAATCCCTAGGGTAACCTGTACTTGGGTATTTAATGAGCCCTCTCCACATCTTTCATTATTTTATGGATAAAGTATAGGGTCCAATTATACTTTAGTCCCTATGAGATTTGGTGAGCAATATAAAGGTGTGCCATATCCACCTCCTTCTAGAAATCAATCCCTCTAATATTGGTGGAAATGATCTATGCTATGACTCAGATGGTAGGATCTTATAGATTCTTAATGTGCATCACATGCCCTTAGTTTTGATACATTAGCACCATGGTGGTCTTCTATATCTCTTCCATGTCAACCAAGTCATCAATCAAACTCAACCCTGAGCATTATAGTCCCCTAACTTTTATAATCCTCTTAAGGGTGATATTTATGCTACACCTAATGAAGTAGATATAATCTTCATGGATGTGAAAGAGGAGGAATTATAATACTTATATAGGTGTACCAAAATATGGTAACTCAAAGAGTTAGAAGAGCCCTATGGCATCCAACTAATTTTTGATGGTTAACTCATAGACCACTTGATTTCTTATGTTGGTGGTCTTGACCTGGTAGTCATTCTAGAGCTCAAATTCATTTGCTAGTTGGCAGTGGTTGTAATAAAATATTTTTGCTATAGAAACTTTGGAGACCTAGTTCTTTATGCACAAAATTGAATCTAAGTATTTCATCTCTTTTATCAATAGAGATAGAGGTGGAGATGTTGGGGCCTTCTACACCACTAAAGTTTATGCTTGTTTTCCTTTTTTCACCATCCTTTTGCTTTATAATTTCATAAATTTTCTTGCTTCTCCTTCTATGTGCTATACTTTTTCTCTTAGTCATTACTTTTTTCCTCTAGAGTCTCTTCCCTAATGGGAACCCAGTCTCCTCTGCTCACCTCTTCTTCTTCTAGATAGTTGGTAACTTTTCAAGTCTCCTAACATTTTTCTTAGGTTATATTACCCTTCAAGGATCCCAAAGGTTAATGCATGACCATCCCACATTCCCAAATGAATAGATGGATATAAAAAAATTACTTTGGATTTTTAATCTTAAACACTTCATTAATGGAGGCGTTGTCACTTCAAAAATTAGCACTTATTTCCACCAATCTAGACTTAGAGTATCTCTCTTTGACTAGGTAACAACCTATATGGCTTATCAAGGATATAAAAACTTTTCTCTACTCAGGATTTGGTTAGGTTGGTTCTAGTTTGGTCTCTTGTTCTTTGGTTCTAGTTCATCATTCGTTCTTGGATCTTGGTAATCCAAGAATCAATGTAATGTATATCATAAAATAATTTTAACTTACCTATTTATAAGATCTAAGGGGGGGGTGTTATCCTCATTAATTCTTTCTTTTTCCCCATCACTTCATATCATAAATGTGTATCTTTTAATGACCACCATATTTTGAACCTTGCCTTATGTAATTAATGCCTTAATGGTTTTGTCCCATCATACCTTTTGCATGCTTATTACCATAACTAACCTTATCACATTAGTGGCATGTCCCTTCTTGTGCCTTTTCTTGGAAGTGGGTGACATCTATATCCCACCCTTTTAGAGTGGTGGAAGATAACGGTTACATTTTAAATTTCTAACATAAGGTGGGAACCTTACCCCTTGGTGCTTTAAATTTCTCATGTGCTCTTCATAACTTTTTCACCTTTAAGATTTGAGTTCCCACTTATCTTACATGCCTAGCTATCTTTCACACTTTCATTTTTACCCTTTTCAAGTATGACTTTTTACCCTACACTGAAATGGTTCGTGGTCCTCCATGAAACAACAAAAACATAACAAAACTTAAAAATAAAGATTGAGTTATATGTAACAAAGGAAACACTTTTATTGAAAGATATAAATCTTAAGCTAATGGGATAAGCCTTATCAATTGCAAAATTTTAGTTATTCTGGCATGCAATATGACCAAAGCTGAATTCCATTATAGTGCCTTGGGAGGAACTGACCATCTATTCTTTGTAGCTAACATGCCCTGGTCAATCGTATGCTATGTATTATAAATGGACCATCCCAATGGATGTGAAGCTTTCTAAGGTGGCATGTGAACTTAAAGTCATAAAATAAGACCTTCATTCTTAGAGAAAAGACTTTATTTCTAATATGGTGATCATTCCATGCCTTTTGCTTGTGTTTATCTACATCTTAGCTCCAATGAGTGATGAACCAGGTTTCATCTAATAGCATTAAACTATCCAAGTTTGCTTTCAAGGATTCCTCATCATCCAATTATCCTATGCATGTGATATAGAGGGATAGCACTAATAACTCTATTGGCATCACTACTTCCTTTCCATACACCAAATTGAATAACATGCTTTTGTTTAGGCACTTGTAGGTAGTTTGATAGGCTCAAAGTACTATAGACACTTTATCATCCTAGTCAATATGACCAACATTGTATATATTTTTTAAAGTGGTACCTAGGATCTTATTGAAATCTTCAACAATTCCATTGGCCTATGGGTGGTAAGGTGTTGCCTTATGGTGCACAATCATGAACTCAACCAACAAGATGCGAATGGTTTCATTCAAAAAGTGGGTTCCTCGATCACTAGTGAAACTCAAGAGATACCCAAAATGTGTTATGACATTCTCATAGATTAACCACATAGCAGTAACAATAGTATAATCATTTATCAACATTTCTTCATCCTAGTGCATAAGGTAATCAATTGCTATAATGATGTATCAAGAACCCATTCATCATCCTACTAGAGTGATGAGCCCCATGAAATCAATAACCCACTTTTCAAAAAGTTCTTGATAAGGGATGGGTTGTAAGGGCATATCATCTTTCCTATTAGTTGTACCTATGTGATGGGAGATGTCACATTAACTAACATATGCCTTAACATCTTGGAATAGAGTTGGCCACCAAATCCCAGCTAGTATAATCTTACACATGATAGCCTCTATAGCATAATGTTTACCTATAATACCTTCATTAACTTCATAAAGAACCCCAGGGCACTAATGTTTCATTACATAATGATAAAACACCTCATCATGGTCCATTTTGTAAAGATCACCTGCTATGAGATGAAAGATTGCATTAAATACCATAAGTTGCTTTTTCTCTTGTAGAGTGAGAGACTTAGGCACAAAACTAGTGTTTAAAAATATTGCAATATATTCTAGTTTTTTAGGTACCCTTACAACTCAAAAGAGTAGTAAATCAAGAAGATCATCCTCTATGTCATGCAGGGGTTCTCTATTCTCAATCCAAGATAGGTGGTTAGGTCCATAGTTAGCCTTCTTAGGTTTCACCATTATGGAAAATTAGAATTTTTGGAACAACACGATCCAGTAGCAAATCCTTCCATGCAACACTGGTTTATCAACTAAGTACTTTAAAGCCTCATGATTTGTATAAAAAATAAATGGACAAGCTAAAAGGTACTATCAATTTTTTTTCATGGCATAAACCATTGATAAGGCTTCACATTCTATAGTGGTATAGTTTCATTTAGCCAGTGTGAGATTTTTTCTCACAAAGTAGATGGCGTGATCTAGGTGACCATCACTCAGTTCTGCAAGGGTTTCACCAATAACCATGCCAAATATATCCACATGGACATGAAATGGATTTTTCTAATCAGGGGATTAAAAAATAGGAGTAGTGACCAACTTTTCTTTGAGTGCTTCAAAAGATTCCCTACAAGAACTAGTCCATATGAACTACTCATTATGCTTTAAAGGTTCTTCCAGGGGTGCGATAATCTTGACATAACCATGAATGAAATTTATATAATAACCTATGTGCCTCAGGAAAGCACACACCTCACATTGAGTCCTAGGCACTGGCAGACAAAGAATCATAGATACCTTCATTGGGTCCACCAAGAGTGCTTCTTTACAAATAATATGTCCCAAGATCACACTAAAAGGGGTTGTGAATAGGCACTTATTCAAGTTTAAGGATATTTATAACACCTAAAAATGCTCAAGCATGAGTCTAAGATTAACACAATAATCCTTGACCAAACCATATACCATCTAATCATCTAAATAGACTTGGAAGAACTTGTGAATGAATTCCTTAAAGGCCTCAACTGCTATGCACAAGAACACTGTTAGAGCATTTTTCAATCTGAAGGGCATAATAGTATATGAAAATGATCCCCATTCAATAGTAAATGTTATCTTAGGTTGGTGTTCCTTAGCTATTTGGACCTGATGGTACCTCAAGAATCCATTTGTAAATGAGTATACTTCACAACCAACAACACCTTTAAGGATTTCCTCTGTGAATGGCATTGGAAAGGGATCTATCACATAAGATGAATTGAGCACTCGACAGTCCACATAAATATGGATACATCCCTATTTTTTGAAACTAATCACCATAGGATTGACCCAATAAGATTCTATAATAGGACTGATTACTCCATCATAGAGCATACTATCAATCTCTTATTTAACATGCACCCAAAGATTATAATTCATTTTGTATGGTCATTTTTTTACTAGTTAAGCACCATCAACAAGCTTGGTGTGAATTTTCCCTAAATATGGGTGGAATCCCTTCATTTCACTACATTTCCTTAGGAAAACATCTTAATATTCTTGTAGCAACTCAATTTTTTTGTAATCTTTGTATCTGTTTAGTAGTTTCCAATTATGGCCATCTTTGGTTCTTATTTAGTACCAATGTTGCATTAAATAGTTTAAATACGCCCTTGATAAGGGTTGTCTATTTAAGTCATTATGTCCTAAACAGTTCATATACTAGTGCTTGTAGAAACATCTAAATTATTGGTCAAGGGGTTGAGTGAAGTAGATCCTTCACCTTCATCTACTTGGAAGATGATCTTTTACTTTTCCAGGTGAATCTCTTCTTGATGTTCTTCATCAAGAACTAGAGTAGGCATAGGAACTGGATGTGATGAAGGCTTAGTGAGGAAGTGTGAAGGTTCCTTGAGTTCTTGATGGATATTTTATAGGTGATATTCTACAAGACTTGGGTCTCTGAGAACTACTTCATGCATGGCCTAGAGAGTGAGGTACAAGTCCATCCTTGGTGAGGAATAAGAGAGTGACAATGTCATGTTTTCCTTTAGTAACTACCAAAACTTGGTTCCCATGTGTCACTCTTCATGAATATACTAGGCCCATGCCCATGTGCATAATATCCCATAGAATGCATACACCCATAAGTACTCTGGTAAGTATGTTTCCTCATTTTTTCATATTTTCTCACAAGCTTCAATGTGAGGTTTAGGTGCTTGCACACCACTGTAACTAATTGTTCCCCTAACCTTATTACTATAATGAAATTTGTGTTAAAATTAAAACATACTTGATCCCAATATAGAAGGTAATCTTTATGGGTACACCGCCATCTTGAGGTAGTGCCATAAAAAAGGTGATCTAATGACCTCATCCAGTCATTTTTGATGTCATAGAACTCTTTGAGATGTTAGACAAAGTCATGTACCTCCATTTATCCTTAGAACTATGGGGATTCATCAAGTATTTCCAATGGTGATCCTATCATTGGCCCTCTCATTACTAAACCTGTGAGCTGAACAAAATTGTGACATTTATGTAATGGGCATAGGAGGTTCTCACAACTATTGATGGTGCTACATACTCTCCTAGTGAGATCATAGTCACCATGTACCCAATAATTACATTGTTTATAGTGTCAGAAATAGACTGGATATCTATCCATCATACAACACGATCTTGGGTTGGATCATGTTGCTCATCATTCTAGGTAGTGACATTGTATAAGTGGTTAATGTCTTCATTAACATTGATAGGCTCTATATAAGGGGGTCCTTGTGCTTGATCTAGTGGTATTACTACATGTTGATTAGTGTTATCAAAACTAATGTAGCATTTTTTAAAGCTCAAGTCTATATTATTCTCTTATCACCAAGGCTTTGTTAGTAATATTGGGTAATCATCAGCTTTAGCTAACTCTAGAACCTCAAAATCTATTTTTAATGGTACTCTAAGTATGTTAATCATGGCATTCTTGAGGACCCAAATAGGGTGAGCATGAGTCTGATTTACCATGAATAAAACATGAGGTGAAGGCTATAGTGCTAGACTAGACATTTTTTACCAAGCATCCTTGGTGAGGACATTAAATTCTATGCTAGTATTTACTAAAATGCCCCTAATTACCCATTTGTTAATGACAATGTTAACCAATATTTCTCTATCTTTTGGGGGGGTAAATAAACTAGGAGTGTCTTGATGCTGGACATGATTTAAATAGTGGTCTTCACTTTGTCTAATGATGTGAGGGTGAACTCCATTTTTTATTAAGGCTTGACTCTTAAGCTAAGTGTTGAGCTATGGGATAATATCCACATCCAACATCCACTTACATAGTTCCTAAAAGCTGTCCCATACCATAGGTTGGAGTTTAGCTTCCCTTTGCACAACAACACACTATGTTACATATTTATCTTTGAGGAATTGAATCTTGCCATAATATTCTTGTATAAGTGCCATCATATCTTGGAGGACATCTTTTTATTGCTGAACATCAAGGTAATTTATAGTTGATGGTTCTTCCCATTGTACCTTCTTGATCAGATTGGCTATTGATTGGGTCTTTCCCCCACTGTGGGTGGTAATGTTTAATTGTTAAACTATAGGGATGGTTGGTCATGCATGCCATTGTGTTTTATAAATTTGAATCATAATAACACCCTTTTCATTTCATTCCTTGGTGATAGTCGCATATAGATTAAGACACTCTTCCAGTCGATGGTCCTTTTTACAAATCACACACATTGGATACTCTGGGCAATCCCTTTGATAGTGGTATAGAGATCCACATTTTTAATAGGTTCTAGGTGGGAAATGACCACCTCCTCATCCTTATCATCTCCTTCATCTATGTTAGCCATTGTTATCTTGAGTATTAGTGACTGAGGTTTGGCACATACCATGAGCTCAAGCTTCATGGATATCACTAATCAATCGACAGTCATTGGTGTCATGAGTGTAGGCATCACAAATTTTATAATACTCAAACACTTTAGTGTGTATAACACACTATAAAAGAGGACAGAGTAGACATCATGATCTTCATGGTAGATTTTAGATGTTTGTTTAAGTATCGCATGAATGTTCTTGCATGGGCAGTTGCTCCTTATATGTCCTTCATTTTCATAGTTGGTACACCAAACACCACTATGTGTTTCATGTGCATTGTTGGATGTTAACATTTCTAGCTATGATGCCATTGAGGCTATTTGGGCCTCTATAAATGGACTAATCTTGGTGTCAATGCTTCCAACCACTTTAGCATGGAGAGTAGCTTCCAAGGCCTCATGTGGGCTAGTAAAGGTCTATTGTGATAGGTTCACCAAAAAGGTAGTAATAGTCCTCCCATAAACCATTATGCATGATAGGCAATGTTAATTTCAAAGTATGGTTTAGACAAAAGGGTTTTAAACCTTGTATCATACTCATGTATGCTCTTTATAAGTCCTTACTTTATGTCCTTCAGTGTTGCTATATTCTTCTTCTCAAATTCAATAATGTCAAACTCCTAAAAGAAGGGATATTTTTAGCTTGTCAAAATTGACCACCACTTACTGAGAGTCAAACTTATGGTACCACTTTGTGTGCACTCTAAGAGTGTAGTTGCAAACTATGTGGCCTTACATTCAAAACATGTGATACCTCATGCCCTTTAAATTAGTTTACACTTATAGACATGCTCAACTAAATTCTCTACCCCTTAGTATTTAGGTAAGTGTAATGTCATATCATAGTAGACCATGGCTAGTTAAGGTGTTTGGGCATGTGGTTACTGGGAACCTCTAACCCTAATCCCATGAAGGAGTCCACTTCCTCTTGTGCTACCACCTAGTCCTCCTCCAGTGCCTCTAATAGTAGTGCCCATGGTATGAGGTGTAGTATCCAGTTGATTAACTAAGGTTGGGCCTATATTATATCCTTGAAAGCTAGATCCACTAGGTATCCTAAGTTGTGCCATAGAATTCCCTTAAAGAGGGAAAGATAGTGTTAAATCTAAATGAGCCTCAACTAGCTTAGTTTCAATATTCCTTATTGGTTCAGCTTTTGACTCTAAACTATCTATATACCAATTTTGAATATGTACTCCATTTGACTCAAAGGTATGAGCATGCATGTTGTTGGGGGAGCTACATTGGTTCAAACTTGGTTCCTTGATTCTTTCCATCTAACTTGTTTCTCCTTCATAAGATATAAGTGTCATAGAATGTGAGTTGAGAGTGATGAGATCCTTATCCTTTTTTTATTCCTTGTAGCTCCTAACAACACATTGTTTGTCCTCCTAATCTCTCCCTATGCCACTAACTCCCATTATTCTCTATTGAGCTTCATCATACTTCCATTTCTATAGTGTGTGCTGGTTGGCTACTATTTTGAACCCAAAATCTTCAACCTCTACCTTTCCCTTCCAAATGTGTGGCTCATGCACAAGAGGATTTAGCTGTCTATTGGTATGGTTTTTAGTCCAAGATCAATAATTAATTTCTTAATTTTTAAAGTAAAAAGTGTTAGATATTGACCCTATAGCTCTTGAAGGAATTAGAATTTGGCTTCTTCAAGACATGAATAGGTAGACATGAATAGGTGGTCACAACATACTCCAAAATGTAGCTAATTTAAACTCCTCTCCACTAAAAGTTGACTTCTCACATCCATGAGACTCCAAGTCATGCTAGATCCCTTTGCCATTCTAGTGTCCAAGATCACCTCCTTCTAAGATTCCTTGATTATCCTTGAGCATATGCTAGTAGCCAAGTATGTAAGAGAATCAAGAGCTCCAAAAAGAAGGTTTCATACAAGGGACTATAGAGATTCTGATCTACCCACTGCCATGTGGAGATTCCTGGTCTAAGATATAGAACTACAAACTTATCTTCAATATTGATAGCCCAATATTCTATATTTTCCATCATAATATGCTAAAATATTTTCCCATGATTGTACTTCAAGTGTTGTGGGTCCCAATATTAGAACCAAAATGTTGGGTTAATTTAGTTAATTATTGATCTAGCATTGAATTTTATCCCAATGGGATAGTGCGTTGGCCCCATCACATGAGATTTTGGTCTCGCATGCTCACCTAAAGTGCATAGTGAAAGAGTAATTCTTGAAGGTTTTTTAGCATAGTAATAAATGTTTGTTCATATCACTCTTTATGTAGTTTCAAACAAGGATGATTTAATAACACATATATACTACTATGATCCTTCTAGTTCTAGATGCAACTATTACTATTACTACATAGATCACCATCATTATCTAATATTAGTGATTTAGAAAAGAAAAGATACCAATAAAAGACTAAGAAATAAATCATGTCCAAGTATATCACTTAGTATATTCCATCATTCAAGGCACAAATCAGCAAAATCTGATATCTCACTTTAAATTCTTAATGAATTAAAAGGGCAAAGCTTCATCATCTATTCTCCAAAAGATCATCCTCATAAAATATTTTAATAGGGGTATTTATACTTGCTTTATCCTGACTAAGTGTTATAATAATTAATGGTTTGAGCGAATGGTGCATGGACTCTCAACAAACTAGAAGTCATGCTACTTACAATAAGTTCTTCTTGAAGACTTGGGTCCTTATGCCCTTAGATCCTTGGTCTATGTTATATATTGGTGGCCATATGTTCTATTCCTTATGGGCTGGTATAAAACCTTCGATCAATAAGGTCAAAGTGTCCCATTTTAATTATTCTTCTAACTTCTCTCACTTCCCATGCATTCCCCTAGTCTTTTGCTTTCATTTTGAGTCCAATACTCTTGGGTTATTTGTGACTTATTTTTCTTTGACTGTGTCTTCTTATGCTATTCCCTTCTATGCCATTATCCTTTTGCACCATTGTCTTCTTGTGCCCAATAGGTTCTATGCCATGGTGCTTCTGCACTTGGGAGTTATGTGCCATGGTATTCTTGCATCATGGTCCTTCTGTGCCATGCTAGTTTTATGCCAAAATAGGACAATACTTAGTCAAAATTTTGGGGCCAAAATAACCAATTAATCAAATACCATTTCTTATTAAATATTTACTACATCCCACAAACATTTATACACACCCATGACAAATTAATCATCTCATTATCCTACTAACAACCCACTTAATTACTAATCCTACCTCATTAACTAGCCACGAGCCCACTTGCCAATTAAAAATTCATATTTATTCCAATTACCACCCTAACCAACCTAACCCCTAGCCTTTCCTACATCCCTATAAAACTTAAGCTTCATTAAATTTGTATTTAATCCATATTATCCCTTAATCTAACTTATAAGTCTATAGATCTAGAGAACTCTTCCTAAAATTATAGAACTCTCTAAACTAGAGACTTCTAAATTAAATTCCTCTAAAATTTCCTCCATCAACCTATAAATAGCCATGTTTAGATCATGGATAGACTAATTATAAAGCTCAAAAAACTTGCTTACATTCACATACCAGCCATCTAAATCACTCCCACTCTCTTTCAATCCACTCAAGCATCTAAAAAAGCCATTAAATCCATATTGAAGCCATTATCAAACAATCCACATACAAGTCAAATAACATTGTATAATCAGTTGGAAAATCTTGGAGGGATGCTATTAGGAGCAAGGTGATGGTAAGGATTTATTCCTAAATTATTGATTATTTTTATATGTCTCTCTTTTAATGTTATTGTGATTTTGGGTGAAACTTACTATTTATAGTAGTTTAGATTCATAGCCCCAAAAATATAATCATATACTGGTGACCATAGTGAGGGCCCTTATTTAAATTGACCATTGTGCATGTTAGATGTGTTAAACCATCTTGTAGGACTTTTTGGATGAAGAGCGGGCTCTAGATTTTTTTTAATTCTCACATCCTAGACAAAGTATGGTTTTGATCTACAAACTACAATATTGTACAATTAATATTTAAGACTCTAGTTAGGGTATTGCATAAATCATATGATCTAACTACTAATGGTTGGATTTTTTTATAAGTTTTTAAATTTTTGAAATATAGCCTCTCATGAAAGGTGAATTTGACACAGAGCTATAATTTTGACTATATAGACGTGGTTTTGATGGGATATAGTATTAAAGTCAAATATTAGTCTTATACATATTTTTCTATTTCCTATGGGTTTATACTGACTAAATTTATCTTACAGGGCTAAAATCTAAGTTTGTCACTTTTAAAATTAATAGTGATTTATACTAATCAAAAACATATTTTTAAAATCATTATATTGAAAATTAGTTGTGGTTTTGCCTCTATAAGAGGCGGTCTTGACATAAACACAAAATCACTAAACTAAGTATGTAGTTTTTATTTTTAAAACTGTGTTATTATTTCTATTTGATTATTTTACACTCATAAGAAGGGGGAGGTATTGTCCAAATTGATATCAAACATATCTAAATACCCCTTTGACTACTTGGTGTAATACCACATATTTGAAGAAGCAATATTGATCACTAACTATGGTTTTATAGGTTGTAGAGTCAGTTTTTCAAGATTCCAACGGACATTAGTTGCTATTAATTTTGTAAGCTTCTAAGTAGAGATTAGGTACTATTGAAAGTGTTTTAATTTTTAAATGGTCTTCATATTTTGCATATTCTAAATATCTAACCAAAGTTTTAACTTTTTAAAATACCACATTTTGTGAAATGAGGTTTTGTTTTCCATAATCAATTTTGCATATTGATAGGTGATTTTGAATTATATTTAAAAAATATTAAAAAATACATTGACCTAAATAGAGTCCAGTATAACCTTGTTATGAATACTCTATCATTATATAAATACTTTATCATTATATAAATAACTTCAACATCTTGATCATTTTGTAAATATTTTAAGTTTGTTGTTAAAAGTTATTTTTTGCAAAACCACAGGTCAAAAAGAGTGGTATTGATATTTAAAGTTAATTTTTCACACATATAGTCAATTTTGAGTGAATCAGGTCAAATAATATTGTCAAGTATCAAATATAGTTTTATTTATTCATTTTTGCATTTTTTAACTATTTTTAATCACTTTGTACATATTTTTATTCTATTGTTAAAATCTATTGTGTTTCCCCTAGGTTGTAAAAATGCATCTCACGAATTATGATATTGACTTAGACCTACAATATTACATTAACCATAAGTGATTTTGACTAAATTTTATATTTAGGGATAACTAATAGTCAATAAAACTGCATATTGAAAAGTTACAATATCACTTAATAGATATGGTATTGTGTATTCTAGAATCAGTTTTGAATTAACTAAATGTACAAGTGTAGTTTTGCAAGTTCAAAGGAAGTTTTGACTGTTTTGAAAATAATAATCATTTTTTATGTAGGACACCTTAGAAAGAGGCCTTAGATTATTTTGATAGCATGTTTTCTTGTAGGATCAGGGCTTAGTCTAGAATTTTGATCTTGAATTTGTATATATTTTTGTTTGCTTGTGTGTGTCATTCTCTCACATAGTTAATTAATTGGTTAAATAAAATTTTTCTTACCTATTTTTCAACCCATTTTTATTTTTTAGGATTACAACATGATGTGGAATTCATCCCCATGCACTTGCCTATTCATTAAAGGTTAGTGACATGGATTTCATCATCATACATTCAACTAAACTCCATGTTCTGGTAGAGTATAAATAATAGGGACAACTATTATTAGGTGAAGTAGTTGACCCCATACATTCATCCATGAAGGAGAAGAGTTAATTATCTGAACTAGGCATTAGACAACACCATACATAGATTTAGGCCCCATTTACCTTATGTATCTTGGGGATTCACCTAGACCTATTAGCCATAACAAGCAACTTGGTGCTAGAGTCAAGATCAATTTCCAAGTGACTGTGAAGTGTAGATAGGGTTAACAAGGTTTGTTAGATTATTTAATAGGTCACTAGCTTAAATCCTCATGTGCAAAGCTATTAGACATTGTAGTCATTAGGTTACACACCCTTTTTATTGACTAATAATAGGGCTTATGATTTAGTGTGCTTATGTGCATGTTGTTCTAAGACCCATACTATTTTTTCTTGGAACCAAAACTATAGTGGTTACCCATCACTCTTTATCATAGTCATCACTTCATTTGACATATCCTTGATTAAACATTTTCAAAGTCTAGAACCTTATTAGGTCTCGTCTAGCATCCTGTCATCTTATCATCTTGCCTATTCATACCTAACACCCATCCAATCATCATTTTGTTAGTGTGAAGAGGCATTTAATTATCTTATCCCTTAGTATCCTTATTATATTGAACCTCTATAGGGTTGTTACCTTGGTAATATTTGATCACTCTAGTCTTCAATCTCCAACTTCAAATCTAACAAAATCCATATCATATCTCTTGACCATTCTAGTCTAGAATTTAAGACAAGTCTAGTGTTCAAAGTCACTTTCCCTCTCATCCTATATAAAAAAAAAACCTAATCATACTCACATCACCCTCACTATCCATCATGTATATTAGAACTCATGCCCAAATCCTAAGAATGGTATAATGACCAAACTAAGATAATGATGTCCTTAGGACTCTAGGTGAGCAAAGTTAAGATAATGAAGAAACACAAGGTGATATTCACACTCTTGGAGAAGAGGAATGGTTCAAAAATGACTTTTTTAATAGTGATGAGGTTAGAACATATTTTGATCTATATATATATATATATACATGTATATATATAATGTATATGTATATATACATATATATATATATATATACATACATATATATATATATATATACATATATATATATATACATATATATACATATATATATATATATACATATATATATATATATGTATATATATATGTATATGTATGTATGTATGTATATATATATATATGTATGTATGTATGTATATATATATATATGTATATATATATATACATATATATATATATATACATATACATATATATATATATATATATATATACATATATATATATATATATATATATATATATATACATATATATATATATATATTATAACCATGACCAAATTCTCACCCAAATCATTAGAATAGGGGCAAACTACCCCCTACATTTAATCCAAGTCTTCTACAACACCTCATTCATCCATCATCAGACCTAATACCCCACCTCATCAAAAGAACACTAAATAAAAATAAGGGAACTTGAACTTGTAAACCATGAACAAGAATTAGAAGAACAAGAACCCCCATAGAATAACCATGTTGAGGCTAAAAGGAGGATATACACATTGGAGGATCACCTAAAATAATTGAGCTAATAAATTAATTGCCTTGCATCTCAATTCTATGATGAAAAAAAAAGACTTGCATCACCAAGATGGATCACTAAAAACACCAATCTTTATTCATTAAGACTCGAAATAAGCCAAACACAAACCTCTAATCCATTAATGGACCCCTAATTTGTCTAAGAGTAGAGGATGATGAAAGAGACTCTTCAATATATTGACCCTCACACTCAGGTGATGAGATATAAGTATGAAGATTTTTGTACATCCCCATTGGATATGAGTATTTTATAAATACCATTCCCAACACACTTTGAGATTCTAAAGTTTGAAAAATATAAGGGGAGAGGGGAACCACGTGACCATGTTTAAGAGTTATATGTGGCATGAAACAAGGTCATGTATGATGATGCTTATCTACTTAGACTCTTACCCAAAAGTCTCACAAGACCTACACTATAATGGTTCATGAATCTACCAAAGGGGTCTATCACTAGTTTTGGAGAGCTAACAGAGAAATTCATGAGACTTTTCCCCTTTAATGTTGAACATGATATTTCCATTATTGATATTTACAACACCAAATAGAGAAATGGGGAGAGCCTAACATTATTTATACAATGCTAAAGAAGCCTTACTAGTCAATTCTATTATACAGTTCCCAAGAAAGAGTTAGCCAAAATATTTATTGATAATCTCAATACTAAATTGAAATATCAATTGAAACTACAATGTGCCAAATCTTTCAATGAAACTATAGAGAAGGATATTTAGATTGAAAAAACACTCATTGTAAAGGGGAAAATCAAATTATACACCCCAAATGAATAAGGTCAAAGCCAAGATAATATTTTCTTGGGTAAATCCAAAGTCTTCAACAAGAATAAAATTGTAGTAGGAGATGGTGTCATGGACTCAAAATATGTACAAATAGTGCAAAAATCTCCCCGTACTATTAAAAATCAAAATTTTTGTAGTATAATTATACCAAGTGGAAAACCATAGTCTAGAATGGGAAAGAGGCATATAACTAGTCTTGGTGTACCCATATAAATAGTCTTGCAATAACTACTTGCTACTAATATGATCACTCTCCCTAAAATTTGACCATTAGATGATAACAAGCCACACCTTGACTGGTATCAAGAAGATTATTTTTTATAATATCATAGAGTTAAAGGGAATGATAAAAATAAATGTATGTAATTAAGGAACTTAATCCAAGATTTAATAGAAAAAGGAGAAACAAAAGTTAGAGGAAAGAGTCCAACAAGTCAATCCAAGAATCAATAGTTGGGTAGTTATCAAGATACATTAATTAAGCATGATCAAAGGTATAAGAAACCATCAAAAGATTAGTGTCAAGCTTCCACTTCCAAAATAACTGAATATCACTCCATCCCATACCATTAAATTAATACCATCAAACTTTGAGGCCCCTAATATCTTGCACATCTGCCATCCACCATCATCAAAATAAACAGGGTAACAATTGATTGTGTTAACACTACATGGTGTGGTAAAATCATGATTCCTAGAGAATATCCAAATGACCTATTGTCACTAAATATTTTACCCTAGAGAGGTTTTCCAATCCTTCTTTATATTAAGTGTAACATTGGATTACCTCTAGGCTTATGGGTTGCCTATAGTAGAGGTAAACCTCTAGGTTTAAAGGCTAGCTCCCTAGATTAGTATTTGATAGCTTATCACCTACGCTACCTATTTGATTGGATGAAAAGGGATAGAAGGAACACAAAATTAACCTATTATAATGAGTTAATGCACTATATTTATCTCCACTATACTATCATACACTTGCACTAAGAAAAATAATTCAAAATACTAGTCTCAACATCCTAGATTGCTCTAACATAAGTGTTTCAAACATGTAGGTGATATGCATTATGATTCTTAAGGTGAGTAAACAAGAGGTAAAATTTTAGACACTAATGATAATACTTACTCTTATACTTATAAATATACACTATCTACACTTCATGTGACCTATTAGAGAGAACTACTTGCACCAAACATGGAAGAGTAAAGAGAACACAAGGATAGATAGTTATCACTTGACATTCCACTATTCAATACTTCACACACTTAGATAATAAAGATATGAACTCAAAAATATATTGTAAATATTTATTTAAAAGGAAAATATTATATTCAAACTAGCTGAGCTTTGCCATACTAGGTGTGGATTTGATACAAACACCAAAAAAGATTACATATATAGAACACAGAAGAGAGAGAAGAAGAGAAGTGGAAGGGTGACAAGACCAAATATGAAAATTTATAAACTATTTTGAAATAAATAAAATTAAATGAATAATAGGTCATGAGGGTCTTATTATACAAAATTCCATCATAACATGACATATTTTTTAGGTTGGCATAAAAACTCTTCACTATCCTTCTTAAAACTATATTGATGATGAAGATTTCTCTTGATTGTTCAAAATTTCCATAAGAATTTTTAGACACATGTTATATATCATGAGATTTTGGAAAAATATTTTTAACCTTCATCTATACCCTTCAACTGATGACTTCTCATGGAAAGCTATTGTTCACTCTTTAAAAATCACTCATTAGTCTTCTAGGCCTCGACCTTCACACTTGTCACCTAAGTGACTTGAATTTGGTCAAGGAAATACATGGAAGAGGTGTTAGACACCTATTTATAACCTATTTTCCTTCCACTCCATCAGGTAGACCTCAAAGTATCTAATGACACTCTTCTCACTATCATACTTAGGTAGTCATTTTGATCTCTCACTGTCTGTTTAGACTGCCTACAATGAATGGTCTAATATAGAGGTTTACATGCATAACCATGGTGATAAATGAGTTGAGGGAGTTAATAAAATTCCCTAACACCTTCCATAGTGATATTCATTCATTAATACCCTTATGTACCTATGAAACACATCAAAACCTATAAAAACCTAGAATTAGGTCTATTTATACAAGTGATAGTACAAATAAAATGGATGTCATGGAGCTTGGGTGAGTGATAGATAGGTTCAAGTTAATTTCATAATTAATTAGGCACTTTTAGGTGCATCACCATTCATTTATTTTTATTAGGTTTGCATAAAGGTTTTTAGTCTCCTTGACTATTAATGATGATTTATAAAATCTAGATGTTCAACCTCCAAACAAACTCCATTGAGATAAATTATAGGACCCATTTAAAATATTCCTGGATCCTTGAAGCACCATGCATATTTTTCATACAAATATGAACAACTGAAGATGGATCTTGAGCTCCTTCTAGGCATTCTGAGTAGGCATTAGAATAGATTAGGCTAAAATGACCAATTTGGGCTATTTTTATACAACCTGATGGATCTTGTGGACTCTCCACTCTCCCTTGAAGTCATAAAATGGTTTAAAAGGATCATGTGGTCATGTGAAATAAGTAAAACACCCTGAGGGTTTAGGTCTAGTTCTAGGCCTAATAGACCTAGATTATGTGTTTGTGTGTATGATCACTTGTAAGTGTTTTCATTAAATGTGAGTATTTATAAACCTTTAATTAACTTCATTATAACTCTGTACATCTTCCCACAATCACTCAAAACTCTTCCCTTAACACACTATGCCTATAGGGTGGTCATGACTGTAGAGTGACCTCTATTTGAGATAAAATAGAGGGCATATCCCCTATTTGATTGACCAAAGTGAGGCCATAGAGGGATAAATCATGTCATTGTGATACTCTATACAAATTTTAAATATTTAATAGCCTCTACAAATATCTCAACACTCTAAAACCTATAACTAGCTTTTGAAGCCTAGTGATTATGTAGAGTTTTTGGGATGACTGTGGGTTGAGGTTTGAAACCTAGTCTTTAATATATATTTTTGAATATTAGAATCACATGAAAATGTGTTATAAAAGTGTGATAATGGTTTCAATGTGTTCACCTACCTTATACCTTTTCTAACTTTTCAAACTACCCCTCTCCACTAGTTAGAACCAGTTCTGCTATATGTACTGACCGTGTCACCTGTAGATGTGCATTAGGTAGAAGTTATGAGACTCTATAGGTGATAATTTATGTGAGATTAATTTATTATATTCTCTTATTTCCTTCTAAGATAATTGGGTCATATCAAACCTGAATGAATATCTATGCCTATAGACCATGCTTCTTGTGATCCAAAACTCAGAAGCTTTAGTTGAAGATAATTCAAGAAATAAGAACAACACAATTATAATAATGCTATCTCTAAGAAGAGATGTTTTATTGATCAAATTTGTAGACCCAAGCATATTCCTATCTCTGAGAAGATATGTCTAATTTCCATTTTAGGTTACATCTTCATTTATACATGTTTTTAAGGTAGGAGGAGGATGTGGAAGGTCACCAATCTCGAGGGAGATTAAGTGGTTCAACTTCCACAATTTACAACAATATAGAATTTGAGGAATTACTATTTTTAGAATAAACTACTAAAATTTAAATTTGGGGCACTTCCATTTGTTTTTAGGGGGTCAAAATCCACCTATTAGAGCTTAGTGCCATATCACCATGTTCCCCTCATTCTTATCTTTTTAATGGTTCAAATGGGGAGTCAAACAAAGTTATGGTGCAAAAGTTATATCTCCCAGATGTTTTGCCACCAATTAGGGTAGAATCATCACCCAAATTGTCACTTGAAATGTTGATTCGATCATCTTGTCTCTCAAAATCAACACACTATGGGTTTACAATCAGGATATAGGTGTTTCATTTGGGGCATCATGTGATTCCTGTAGGTGATGATGTATGCCTTAACATTATAATTCACCCTATTTTATCCTTCTTGAGGTCACTATGACCATTACACACCTATGTGAGCTCATATCATGCTTTGATACCATAGTTTCACTCACTAATATAGGTCACTATTGTCTCATGTTCATTTAAGTTCAAATATGACTATAGTTTATTGAATGTTTATAGTGAAAACTTGCCTGAATTAGAAGCTCATTTACATTATCTTCTCTTGAACAAATACACCTCCTCTCATGTTCAAATCTAAGCTATAGGTTGATGTTATAGGAAATAAGACATTTATACTCACACATACCTCAAATTCTTCATCATAAGATGGCACTGAGTATGGATTTTAACTCATTCAAAGAAGTTAAGACTTCCCTTTAAGCCACTTTATCAATTTTGACTGACTGTGAGTGCCAATGAAGGGTCTAAAAGCCAATATTCAATATATTTTAGTGACTTAGTCTCACTATGATCATATTGAGGATCTTATCACCATGTTGAAACTCTTCTTTCTTAATCAACATAATTGATCAAGGCTTAGTTGTACTCGACTATAGGTGACAGTCACAAGGAAATCTGACTGTGTATGTATTCTGACTGTATTCTAGGTCATCCCTTACCAACATTGGGTGTGTCAATGGCTAAACCATGGTTTTTATGATACATGAGATATTATTAATGTTTATAGGTTATAAACTCATTAATACTCCTATCTAATCACTCTCACACAATCCTATAGGTGACTGCTGTAGGACTTCTTGATTGTTCTTATGTCTTAGACCTTTCAGTCTATCAATGCTACCTTTAAGACTAAAATTTTAAAGGATAAGATGATCACCATGAAATGAAATATTGGACACAACATATAAAATTTGTTATAAATACCAATATATGAGGGTGAAACTCTGTAACTTAGCAACATTATCCCTTAAACTTTAATGGTGACTTCTATTAGCATAATGAGATAGTCTTGCTTATTCCTTGATATCCACTTATGAAAAATAGATTGAAAACCATATGATAAGGATGGTCATATTATTTAAGATCATGTACACCAATTTATTTTCTCAGATCAATCTAAACATAGAAGAAAACTAAAGCCATTGGGGATGTGTAGGTAGTTTAGAGTTACTAACATTCTTAGTGATGGTTCATGAAGCATAGACCACCAAACCAAAAAATATTACCATGTAAAGGAAGGACATAATGGTTAATATCACCCACCGAATTAACTTTTTCTAAATTTCCTCTTCCTATCCATACTAAATGAAAATCATTGACCTATTTAACCTTGTCCAAGAGAGTGATGAGAGAGAAGAATCAATTTTGCTCAATTTTGGGTCTATAAAAGCTTCCCAAGCCTAAAATTGAATTATGGGGATCTGAAGGGACCTTTATGAAGTCTTAAAATGTGACAAGTGTGTCACTTAAGTCGTAAAACTACTTAAAACCACCTATTTTTAGTTGATCTTTTTGGATGGATGTTGAACATATAGAATTCAATTTCAAAACTACCATCTCTGACATATTCTGACATGTAGGATGTTAGATTAAATATTGACACACTTGTAATTTATGGGTAACTATAAAAATTAAATAAAATGACCCAAAAGGGAATAAAATGATATAAGATCAACCTAGACAAATGTGATAAAAATAAAACATGCTATATGACCTCATTTAAGACCATGGTGCACATTTTCCAACCTAGGAGACCCTATGACAAATTTGAATATGCAAGGTTGATGTAGGGGAATCCTTGTGGATCCCAAAATGGAATAATTTTTGGTTTAAATTTGTCTTGTAGGTGTATTATGTCCTAATGAAGTCATAGGATCGATCTAGATTAGTCCAAGTTTCATAAAATTTAAAATATGGAGTTTCCCTCCAAAACAACCACATTTGAAAATTTAATTTTCTAAGCCTTGTGGAAGGCTTCCATACATTGTATAAGGTTAACCAAGGTGTAATAACATGTAAAATAGGTGTCATTTATATGTCTTAAGACTATGTAAAAGTTATAAACATGTACTTAGGTCTATAGGTATGGTCATAAAGTGCATATAGTGGAAAAACAAGAAAAATGCAATGTAATCTTAAAACACTTCTACGTGGGAAACCTTCAAGATTCATTATGTATCTTGGTAGAAGGTGGTGGATTAAATTTTGAGTTAGTCATTGTGTTTTACATTCAAAGGAGAGAAATAATGAACATGTAGTGAAATAAAGTTGATGAAATATGGATTGTGATACATGAATTTTTGAGTACATTATTATTGCATTGCTATAGCAAAGTGTTTGCTTGTTTGAATACTCAAAGGTGGTGAGTAATTTTAATATTTTATTGTTTCTATTATTATGATCAATATTAATCTCTATTTTGAGATAGACAACAAGTATGGAAAATTTTAAAGAAGTTCCTTATAGGAAGATAGATAGGTCTGTCAAGTAATATATGAAAGTATGCAGGTTACTCAGTTGAGAAGGTGATATTTTCTCATTGATTACTATGAGGATTGAGGAGATGAAATGTTTCTCAATTATATATAATTTTTTTGAGACTTACAAGAGGATTAAAAGGTGGTAAGTCTCTATTTGAATAATGTTCTTTATCAGTATTAGCATACAGGCCAGAATACCCTGAGTTGGCATATTATATTCTTTCTTTAGATTTTGTTTCAAACTTAAAAGTGGTTAAGAAAGGACATATCTAGTTTTGAGACATTTTTATGATGTGGAAAGAACCTTGATACAAATTTTAAAGGTTGTTTATAAATTTTTAAACCATTAAACCCTACCTAACCTTGTTTAGAGAATAAAGTACAATCAATAAAAAGACTGAGTTAATTTGATTTGAATCTTGTTTTGATTTAGGTATGATAGAAAAGGGTTTAATATGTTTATATAAGGTGGGAATAATCTTCTTGAGAAGTTTTAAAGTTTGTTGAAAAGTTGAAACAACAAAACTTGAGTAAAACCCTTGGTTACCCTTATTTTTTGAACTGAACACAATTATACTAGTCTAAGTTTTCCCTATTGTGAATGTTCCATGGAATTTTGTGAGATTGTCAAAGAATGAAAAAGTTGTGTTTTGAATAGACATAGATAATAAAACAAATTGTTTGGTTTGAAACCCTTTCTAGTTAAAGATATTGATTTTTAATCACCCTTAGCCTGAGACAGGATTTGAAAATACCTAAACTAGGGTTTTCCCCATTCCAGGAAAAGTAACCCTATAAAAATTGCAAAAACTTGTAGTCTGGTATAATTTTACATACCCTAATTTATTTACATAGTTTTAATACCATACTTTATTTGTAGTATGGATTTCAAAATAGTTGTAGACACCTAAATCTGGCCACCGATAACCTCCAACCAAGCTTTTGACCAATTTCCACCCAAAGTGCACAATTTGGCCTAAAAACACTAAAATGCATTAAATGAGTTGAAATTGATATATTAAAGTGCTGATTTTGGATAGGGTATCCCTAAATGGGGTAATGCAATTTATGGGCCAGCTAACTTTGATCAGATCATTTTGAGTCAAAATGCTAATTTTACACCTTGGTGCTCAGGATTACTCTTTCCTATCAAATCTTCTGCACAAGATGCATACCTTTGTTATTTGTTGTTGATAAAATTCTAAATGGGATAATGATTCCAATGCATCTAACATTGACTTCTAATTCCACTCCAGTCAAATTTTGGACCAATAACAAAGTATTCTAATCAATTTGGGTAATTTATGCACAAAGTGCTTAATCATGCTTAAGAGATAATTAAACCAAATTAGAGCCTAATCAAGAATTCCATGGAATTTTTTTGAAAACTTTGTTTTGGAAATGAATATTGAATATCTACATCATCAAGTGACCTCATTTCTTGGGAAGACATCTCTAGGCCATAAATACCACAAATATCAGGATTCATGCCCTCCATGCCTCATCATTGCCTTCTATGATGCCCTCCATGCCTCTTAATTTCCCCTTCTTCCAATGTCATGATGAGGATAATTATAAACTTAATCCTAAAAATTGAATTAATCCTCAACCACACATCTCAATCTCAGGATGGATGGTTCAGGTTGATTCTAGACATTCTCAAAAATCTATAAATAGAGAGGCCATGAACATCATTTCTAAGTCTTGATAATGCAAAGTTATAATAAACAAATGATTCCAAAATCCATTACAATTAGTGTTACCATGTCAAATTGATTCCAAGCCAAGCCAAGCCACAATCCAAAGTTGCCAAGGAAAAGAGGAGATAGCCAAGACTCCTTTGATGAAGACTTCATGAGCACAACCCAAGCAAGCCACTACAACAAGCATTTTGGAGCATCCAAGGAAGGTAAAAGAAGGTTTATTTTGAATTTTAGTTATGTTTTTTATTCATTTTTGTTAACTAAGCTCTCCCTAGTTTCTAGGCCTAGAGATGTTATGCTAATTAGTGTGTTTCTTTCATTTTGTTTTCATTTTGGAACTAACACCATACTAACCATTCTCTCTTGAGTCAAATTCCTAGATTCACATATGGTACACCCGGTGGGACTAGATGTATCCCACACATGAAAAAGATCATTTTGAAGCTTCAAAATCTTCATTTAGATCATTAAAACTCTTGTAAATTGATTTTCTAACTTTGTTTTGCCATTTTTTGTTTGCCATAGATTTACAAAGTAACTGACATCAGTTAGTAAAATTGACATCGATTAAATAGCTATCATCAGTCACATTGGTATAACTGATGCTGGTTAGATAACCATCATCGGGTAGATAGTGTAACCATCATCAGTTATATAACTGATGTTGGTCACTATGTTTTTCTTAAAACATAGACCTGATAGCTCTTTTTTTTAAGCTCATTGTTTCAAACCTAAAAGAGTTTCAAGGCTAAACGACATGCTAACATTTTTGTTGTAGGACCAAGCTTGACATTTGCTAAAAATATGTTTAGATCACCTTCTGCATGCTTAAAATGAATTAGGAACATTATTTTGGGTGCTTAAGGTAATATTTAGGTGCTTAGGTGAGTTTTTAGCATTAGTTTTCAAAGTTACAACTACGACTAAGGGGTCAAATGAACACCACCTCAATTTCCATTTGGGTTTAAAAATGAACTCACCTTTCCAAGTTTTTGCATTTACTTAGTTGTTTAAGTTAAATTTTTGTTTGGAAAAAAGAGGGGTACTATGTGTATGCTCTTCCATTTGTTCCCTTTAGGGAACCCTTAGAATCAAAAGCACCATTCCTATTGCAAGTATCCTAGTCCAAGGCTTAAAAAGAATGTCATCTAAAGCACTCCCTAAAAATTTATCAAAGTTTAAGTGACCTTGTGACCCTAAAGTATTTCTATTAGTCTTTCATTTCATTAATCTTGGCTTGTGAGGGGGACATCATTACCTACCATGAGCTTTGACCTAGGGTTTCATCTCCTAACTTAAAAAGAATGTCATCTAAAGCACTCCCTAAAAATTTATCAAAGTTTGGGTGACCTTGAAAATGACCCTAAAGTATTTCTATTAGTCTTTCATTTCATTGCATCTTGGCTTGCGAGGGGGACATTTGAGTTATGAGGGTAACTTTATGCTACCTAAATCATGTTAAAACATTTTAAGCCTTTTAATTATTTGAAACATAACATTAACCACATTATTTGAGTATACTTATGCCATTAGGCTGCTCAATTTATTTTAAGACTTGTTTCAACTTGTATAAAAAACTATTTGTTTCAAACATGTCATGTATACCATTTGGACCTTTGTCTTGTGCCGTCATGCTGTCCGATCTTATATAGCTTATTTGGTCAAATCTTAGTTTTCAAATGTTGAATTTTCAATTAGCCTTGTCAAGTTTGGATTCAAACATTGATTGATTTTTGTTTAAGCCTTAATTCATAGGGCTGATACATAGATCTTTCTATTTTGGGTTACATAACTTTGGTTAATCGATTACCAAAATTTAAAAACTATTGATGGTTTGTTTATTCAGTACCTATCCTTATCATTGTTTGTGATTTTATTTGAGAAAACATAGTCTTTCTTCAAAGATCCTTTTATCTTATGTTTTATGCTAACTGATCATATTTATGTTTGATTTCGTGTGCCGAGTCTCTGTCAAAGTTATTTCCAAAATTGTTAGATTAAATCAAATCACATTAGCCTTTGTTTCAAGTCTAGATTTTGATGTCATTTGGCCAAAAGTCTTAGCACATTATTATTTGTTTGAGCCTAGATTTTGAATCCACATTTGGAAAAAATACCTAGTCACATAAGCTTTCCCTTTCATAGTTTAGACCTTATTCGAATCACTTTGACCTAGAACTTTGACATGTTAGTTTTTATTCAAACATTTGACCTTTTATGCATATGAAATTTGACATTAGACATTTGATGTTAGAATATTTTATTCTAAGTCTTAGCACAAATCATTTTGGAGATACAACTCTACTTTCAGACCACATTAGAGATACAACTCCACCCCTTCGACCAAGTTTGAACCATTTTTTCTTTGGATAGTTTTTTAGAGTTTGTAGAACTCTAAGCCTTTTTGTTTTGGAGATTTTATCATTATGTGGATATGTCTTGCTACACTTATGGTGAAGTCATGTAAAATCCAACTTATGATAGAATGGTTGCATAAAATCCCACTAGGAACCCCTATAGAGAAAGATTTTCTAAGGAGTTTTATTATTCTCCTTATAATACTCCATATGGGGAACATAGTCAAAATCCACAAAATCCAAATTAATACCTTGATTGGCATGAAGAGGCTTATGAAGAGGATTTTGAAGACTCAACTACAGATAATGTTGTTTGGGATATGAATCCATACCCTCTTTACAATAATTAGTACATAGAACATAATCAAGAACCAACTTATGAGCCAACTCATGATTGTGATGATATGGTTTATGAGGAAAAATTAAATGCTTTATATTGTGTAAGAAATCAAGTTCCATGATGTCATTTTTTTATCTGATCATTGACTACCTCTAACCCTCCTTTAGATTATATGAGCTATCAAGCTCTACAATATCTAAGGAATACCATTACCATTCCTAGACCTAGTCTTTTGGCTCATGTGAGCAACTTGGCTCCAAAACACCCCTTCATCATTCCAGGTGTGATCTAGGAATTTGACTCAAGAGAGGATGGTTAGTATGGTGTTAGTTCTAAAATGAAAACAAGATGAAAGAAACACACTAATAACATAACATCTCTAAGCCTAGACACTAGGGAGAGCTTAGTTAACAAAAACAAATAATAAACACAAATAAAAAGTAATAAATAAAACACAAGAATTCCTTCACCTTCCTTGGATGGTCCAAATGCCTTTGTAGTAGTGGCTTGCTTAGTTTTGTGCTCATGAAGTTCTTGGCAATGGAAGCTTGGCTACCTCCATCTCTCCTTGGCACCTTTGGCTTATGGCTTGGCTTGGCTTGGAATTAATTTGGAATGGTAACACTAATTGTTTAAAGCTTTTTAATCAATTATGAATTATAAATTTGCATTCTCAAGTCTTGAAAATGATGTTCATGGCCTCTCTATTTATAGATTTTTGCAAATGTCTAGAATCAACCTGAACCGTCCATCCTAAAATTGAGATGTGTGATTGAGGATTAATTCAATTTTTGGAATTAAGTTTGTAATTATTCTCATCATGAAATTGGAAGAAGGGATAATTAAGAGGTATGGAGGGCATCATGGAAGGCATTGATGAGGCATAGAGGGCATGAATCTTGATATATGTGGCATTTATGGCCTATGGATGTCTTCCCAAGAAATAAGGTCACATGATGATGTAAATATTCAATATTCATTTCTAAAAATAAAATTTTAACAAGTTTCCATGGAATTATTAATTATGCCTTAATTTAGGCTAATTATCTCTTAAGCATGATTAAGCACTTTGTGCACAAATTACTTAAATTGATCAAAATGCCTTGTTATTGGTCCAAAATTTGACTAGATTAGAATTAGAAGTCCATGTCAGATTAATTGGAACTACATTTCCATTTAGGATGTTACCAAAAACAAATAACAAAGGCACACATCTTGTGTAGAAGATTTTATAGGAAAGAACAATCTAGAGCACCTAGGTGCAAAATTATCATTTTGACTTGGAATGGTTTGATCAAAATTAGTTGGCCCATAAATTGCATTTGCCCATTTAGGGATACCCTAGCCAAAATCAGCACTTGATATGTCAGTTTTACATCATTTAACATGTTTTAGTATTTTTATGCCAAATTGTGCACTTTGGGTAGAAATTGGCTAAAAGCCTGATTGGAGGTTATGAGTGGCTAGATTTAGGTGTCTATAATTCGCCCCTATTTGGGAAGGCATTACAAGATCTAAGCATAGTAGCATCTTCTCAAATAATGAAAAGATCATGTATGCCGACAACTACAATGATGATAAAATAACTATATGATGCCCCCTTGAGAGAATGGTTGGCACAAGTAAGTTGGAAAATGGTCCCTCAAAAAGAAAGAAGTGAAATGAGGGGACTAAAGAAAGGAAAGATGATGGGGTGAAAACATAATGATACTAAAAATGTAGTCAAAATCATTGAGAATGCAAGTGGGATGGTGTACGATGGTTTGCCCAAAGGTGGTTCTAAACATTGTACCCCAATAGTGGCAACGTGGTATGATAACACAATGATTTGCCCAAAGGTAGTTATAAGCATTGAGAAGATGGAGCTACCTCAGTTAGGATAGACAAACAAGATAATAACATGCCCCTGTATAGGCAAAAAAAATAAAGTGGTGACAACACAATGATTTGTCCAAAGGCGGTTATAATCATTAAGAAATGTAGGTGGGATGGTGTGTAATGATTTTCCCATAGGTGGTTAAAATCATTAGATCTTGATTATAGCAAACATGATAAACTTGGTTGAGGATGATGATAACTTAACATAGAGGATAATGATGAATTGGAACAACCTACTAGTAGGGAGATGCTCATCTAAACTAATAAAGGTTGAAATTATTTCATGGTTAATTAATCTATTTAGGATATGATTAGGATGGGATCAGGATGTCAATGCCAAAGAGATGCCACCATTGCTAAATAAAATTCTTAAAGCTAATATTTGTTGTAACACATGTCAGTATGCATCATGTTATAACATCATGAGGACTTGGCTGAAATATGCATAAGGATTGACTCATAATCCAATACTCAATAGAACACAATGCACCAATGATAGAAACCATGATGACAATGTAAACATATGAATATGGATGGATTTAAGTACAAGTATGTGAAAAGAATCACTAATGAACACACATAAATTGGATCAAGGTAACCATGATGAAAGCAAACAAATAGATAGACAAACAAACAAAATAAGTAGAAACAAATAAACAAATAATAAAATAGAAACCATATGAACATTACCCATAGAGAATAGGTGAAAATTGAACAAACAAATAAAATGGGGAATATAAGAAAAGGAAGGGGGTGACCGAGCTATCTCCATATGCACTAGGTAAGTGGACACTACCTACATAGTTCCATGGATGTAATATCCAATAAAAAACAACAAGCCAAATGTAGTTCTCTCAGAGAATAGGAAGAATGTGATAACTGATGAAAATAAAATAAATGGATGTGATAGAAGAATAGGAAGGGGTTGGCCGAGTTGTCTCCATATGCACTAGACAAGTGGATGCTGCCTACATAGTTCCATGGATGTAATATCCAATAAAAAACTTTAGGCTAAATGTAGTTCTCCCAGGGAATGGGAAGATTGTGATAACTAATGAAATTAACTAAAATAAATGTGATAGAAGAATAAGAATGGTCTTGCAAAATGGCAAGTGCATGAGAGAAAAAGGATAAAAAGGATGGGGAAAATAGATGACAAATGATTTGTTTATAACTTAATAAGGGTTCCCATAATCCTTAAGGCAAATAAGTGGTCAATGTTTTTGTTCTTTTCTAACAATTTTTCAAATGTTTTTAGAAATTTTTGAAGTATCTCAACTCAATCAAGAATGATGAGACACTTAAATGGATCAAGCTCACAAAATGGTGAGAGTTTTCAAACTTAGGTTAGTCACAAAATGACAAGAGTGTGGCTTAGGTTGCTTGTAAAATGGTGAGAGCATGGTTTAGATTGCTTGCAAAATGGTGAGAGCGTGGCTTAAGTTGCTCATAAAATAATGAGAGTGTGGCTTAGGTTACTCATAGAGTAGTGAGAGCGTATAGAAAGGGTGACTAAGATGACCTCAATAAGTATCAAGCACTACCTACATAGTCCTAGAGTAGGACCTCAAGTCACTGTAATTTTGCCCTTACATCGTAGGAATTTGACTAGTGTAGCAGTCAATTCAAACAAAATAGGCACAGTTGGTAAAAAGGCAAAGTACAACATATGAAGTGGTGAGTTAGTATGTCAAGGGTTAATGTTGCCCCTAGTTTTCCCATAGGTAGTTATAACTAAGACACAACGACATAGATCCATGTTACTAATTTTCCCAAAGGTAATTATAATTAGTAACAAGACCGATGGTAAGAAAAGAATAACAAACGAAGGATGCAACTATAGAAACTTGTATCACACTGTCCCAAAATATAATCTTTGTTTGAAGTACTTGAACCAACTGATGAAACTAATAAGATATCTTGATGCTAAAACTATGTAACAAATGGAAAAAACCAAGGTTAAATGGGCTAGGCTTTAGAACACACTGGGATGATAGGTCAGAAGTAGAAAGTGGATATGGTGAAGAAGATGGATAAAGATGGTATTTGTATAAATAAGAATAAGGATAAAATGGCATAACTGAAATGGTCCTTACAAATAATACACCTTAGAATTCAAGTATAGTACTGCTTGAGATGAATAATATTCATTAGCTTTAAAAGTTCATCATCATCTAGTGTGGTAAGCTTGTATGCTTCTAAGCCATAATCTATAGTAATGATGAAAGGCCCTATCCAGTTTGGTTTGAATTTCCCTTTATGCTTCTTCTCATCCGTGGTATTATTTTGGTTTTCTTTAAGAACAAGATCACCAAGTTCAAATGTTCTATACTTAACATGTCGATTATAGTGGCTTTTGAGTTAGTTATGATATGCTTGAAGATTATTAAGCATAGTCATGCATTTCTCACCAAGTAGGTGTAGATATTGTAGGTGAACTTATCGATAGTCATGATCATCTAGGACATGCTTGAAAGAGATGCATAGTGAAGGCAATTCAACCTCAATGGGAAGGATGGATTCAATACCATAAACAAGTGAGTATGGAGTGGCTCTTGTGGGAATATAATGATTGGTATAGTAAGCCTAAAGGGTAGGGAATATCTGCAAGTGCCAATCATGATTGACATCATTGATAATATTTTTAAGAATATTGAGAATGGTTTTGTTAGATACATCAAATAAAACCATTCTAGCCATCTTAAAAAAGATTGTTAATGATGGTAGCCGTAATTGGCATTTACAACTCTTTTCTACCCCCTAGACTTATATAACCAATCATCACACCCCAATTAGAGCTACTCCATACTCTCTTGTTTTTGGAACTAAAGTTATCATCTTGATCAAGATTTATATCCCATCATTAAGAATGTCACTAGAGCACATAAAAGATGATGAAGACTATAGAGCCTCATGACTGCACGAACTAGAACTTCTTGATGGTAAGCATTTAGTTGCCCTAGAAAACTTGTAGGCCTATTAGACCAGATTGTAGAAAAGCTACAACAAATGCATTCTCCCTCAATAATTTGAGATTGGTGACTTAGTTTTGAAAGAGAACCCAAAAAACATGAATTCTAAACCCAAAAAGAAAGGCAAGTTTCAACATAATTGGTTAGGACTATATATTATCACAATGAACTATGGCTCAGGAGCATATCGATTGGCTAAACCCAAAGGTGAAGAACTTTCAGAGCCCATGAACATCATACACCTTAAGATGTTCTTTGAACCATTGTATATAAAACCCCTAACTTGGGGGTAACTTGTGCTGTTGTAATTTTATCCCACCCTTTTATCTTACCTTGAACATATTTTATACTACCCTGGTCCACTTTTCATGATTCTTGATAGTAAAGGCTTTAAACCCTTGGCACTCTGAACACATTCTTCATCCCATTCTAGATTTCTCTCTTTGAGAAGCATATTATTTGTTATGTTTAAGGAATGTTATAAGCTTGAACACTTTTTGTCTCTTGACTATTGACTAATTATGATATTGATTATGTCTCATGAACATTATGAACATCTTCAGCAGTAGTTCTATAAAGTAGTTTAGCTAGGACCATCTTGTGCAGCTTCAAATAGGTAAATAGCTGCATCTTCTTAGTACAAGTATTTTCTACTTTCTTATTTCATCAAGAACCTTACTCTCACTAATTTGTGAGCATGGGCTATTGTAGCTGGCTTAGCTATCTTATTGAAACCTCTACTCTCAAGACGTACATCTCCTTGACTATATGGTCCCACCTTGTGCATATTTTATCCCAAAAACACTAAAAATGTTAGAAATACTTTGAAAATACCAAAAACATCATAACATGATCCATAAAATAACAAAAACATTATCTCACACTTTTATACATTTATACATTCCCCTTCCACCATCCCATGCTCTCACCATTCTATGAGCAACTGTTAAGTTTGAATGCACTTACCATTTTGCAAGATCATTCTTTCTCATCTCATCAAATTTTTGTTTGCCAGACCATTCTCATTTTTTTGTTGTATCTTCCATTTCTTCTATAACATTAATCATGCTGGTTTGATCATCATTTTTTTTCTATCTCATTTCCTGGGAGAACTACATTTGGCCTGAATTTCATGTTGTAACATGCATCCATAGAACTATGTAGGCAATGTCCACTTGTCTTATACATCTGGAGTTAGCTCGACCAACCCCTTATTTTTCTTCTCTTCCCATTTCTTCTATCATTGTCCCTCTTTAATCATAAAATGATTATCATGTCATTATTCTTTGTTATGATGTGGTAGAAAGTAATGCCTCTACCGCACATGCATGAACATTTGTCTTTAAACCGCAATAACTTGGTTTTTGTTTGTGTGTGTTTATTTGAGTTTTCTTGGTGTTTTTTTGTGCTTTTTCACCTCTCCTTTTATTTATTCTCTTTTTTTATTTTTATTACATCTTGTTCCATTCTTGGTCTTGTGTTTCTTTGTCTTATTTTTTTGTTTGATTTTGCTTTTCTCTTTTGTGTTCAAGAATGCCTTGATGGTCCACATGGATCTTGATTATTCATATCTTGGTCTCATGTCATTAAGATGTTCTTGCCTTTTATTTTTAAACATTTTTTTTCGTACTTAAGTCTTGATAGATCATATCTTGATTTCAAGTTAGGTTCATTTATGTTTATCTTTTTCTTTGTCTTTTGCTTTTTTGTTTAAATGTAAATTGTTGTAACTTTGGTTTTGGTCATTTTTTAACTATTATCCTTAGTTATAGGTATTCACATTTGAACTAGCTCAGTGTAATTAGAATCTTATGTCATTCTAAGTTATTCATAATTATGATGCCTAATTTATTTTGCTATAGAAAACACTTTGTGCTTAGGTCTCAATGTCTTAACATCAACATCAACTCCAATGAATGATTCTCAAGAACACTTTCCAAAACTTATGCTCATCATATGGAATTAGGCATCTAGGTAACATGAATTTTAGGCTTCTTTATCTATGCTTAGATGTGCATCTATTTGCATACATTTTGAGTCTAATCAATTCTTGATCATTTTTCATCATTCCTCATTCTATTCTCTCCCAAACTTGGGTGAACTACATTTTCCTAAAGTTCATGTTGGAACATGAGTCCATCAAACTATGTAGGTAGCACTCAATTTATATTGAGGTTAGCTTGGCTATCTCCATTCTTATTTTCATCTCTCTCATCACTTTATGCATTCTCGTATGCTTGGTTTTTTATGGATTTCTAAGCCATTACACCATCACATGTATGTTCACGCCCGCTCGCTTTAACTATCTTTTGGGCTATGTCCTTGAGATATTTTTATTGCCAATTACCCATGCTGGTTCCCACCATCTAAAAAATGTTTGAATCAAATTAGCTCTACAGGGGAAAATCATTATTTATTCTTTATCAATGATCAAAATTTGCCCTACTGGGGTAAAACTATTTTATCACGATCAAATCTGCTCTACTAGAGTAATTATTATATTATCTTTGGAGACCTCATTCTAGTGGTGGTTCCCTTCCTAAAGTAGAATATTATCCCTTTTCCTCAAATTCCAAGCTCTCCACATTAAATCCCATGATGACAATATTTTAGTGTGTAACTTGTCTTGGGATTAATCAATGTCATAAGTGCGTAGCTTTTACTCTCAAATTGGGTACATTTATAGTGTGTCCCTTACATTTATGGATTGTATCTTTCACATTCCCCTATCTTTGGGGCCTATTATACCTCTCATTATATTTTTATCATTGATGATAATCATGTGTATAAGCATTAGCTCATCTAGATGTGATCTATTTCATGGGTTAATCTCTCACTTTCTCTCTCTTTTTGAGAGTCTATCCTTCTCTTTCATCCTAGTATGTCCTCTCGAGGGGGCATCATGAGTCTATTCCAATTTCTTCTTGACAACTCTTTTATTTGAAAATATGTTTCTTCACTTGAATGTCTCACTATGCCTTCTCAAACAGGGGCAAAATGTAGACATCCAATTCCTAACACCATTTGTGTTGAAATTATAAATCTTACTCAAATTGCACTCAAATGCACATTTTAGGACAAAATCCATAAAATGCACTAAATAATTCAAACTTGTCATTTAAAAGTGCTAATTTAAGTCAAAGTATCCTTAAATAGGAAAATGCATTTTATGGGCTAGCTAACTTTGATCAAATCATTTCAAGTCAAAATGACCATTTCACCATTTAGTGCTCTGGATCACTCTTTTCTTCTAATTCATTGGTATACATCATGTACCTTTGTTAAATGGTGTTGGAAACATCCTAAATGGGAATAAAACTCCAACGCATCTAACATCACCTTCCAGTTCCTCTCCAGTCAAATTATAACCCAGTAATATGACTTTTTGACCATTTTAATCAATTGAGGGCCAATTTTCAAATAATTATACAAATGTTGATTAACCTTGTTTAAGGCTAATTAATCCAAATCAAGAGCTTAATTGGATTTTTCATGAGAGTTCAACCCTTTTGTTTGAAAAGATGTTTCTTAACTTGAATGTGTCGCTACGCCTTCTCAAATAGGGGTAAAATGTAGACATCCAATTCCTAACACCATTTGTGTTGAAATTATTAATCTTACTCAAATTGCACTCAAATGCATATTTTAGGTCAAAATCCATAAAATATACTAAATGGTTTGAAATTGTCATTTATAAGTGTTAATTTAAGTCAAAGTATCTTTAATTAGGGCAATACATTTTATGGGCTAGCTAACTTTGATCAGATCATTTTAAGTCAAAATGATCATTTCACCATTTAGTGCTCTAGATCACTCTTTTCTTCTAATTCATTGGTATACATCACTTACCTTTGTTATTTAGTGTTAGAAACATCCTAAATGGGAATACATCTCTAACACATCTAACATCACCTTTTAGTTCCTCTCTAGTCAAATTATAACCTAGTAATATGACTTTCTGACCATTTTAATTAATTGAGGGCCAATTTTCAAATAATTATACAAATGATGATTAACCTTATTTAAGTCTAATTAATATAAATCAAGAGATTAAGTGTATTTTTCATGAGAGTTGTTGAATATTTATTTTTGAAAATTGATTCCTATTAACTGCATCATCAGGTGACATCATTTCTTGGGAAGACATCCCTAGGCCATAAATGCCACAAATATCAAGATTATGGGTCACCCATTCCTAGTTAATGCATCCCATGCCTCTTTAATGTCATTTTTTCCAAGGTTATGATGAAGATAATTATGGATTTAATTCCAAATATTAGGATTATCCATGGCCAAACTTCTCAATATTGAGATGGACGGTCATGGTTGATCTCGACCAATCTCAAAAATATATAAATAGAGAGGCCATGAACATAATTTTTAAGCTATTTTGGTGCAAGGTTATTATGCTCAAATATCTTCAAAGCTTGAATATTGCAAATTTATAATGTTAAATTATTTCCACAAGGTTTTGTATTTGATCATAGTTTTTGTTTGCAAGCTTCATTGATAGGCTAGTTTAGTGATTTAGAATCATGAGCCTAGGTTTTATGGAGTGTTCTTGAGGCATTGGAGGAGATTAACACTATTTTTGACAAAGACAAGGATGCTTGATCAAGGGAGAACATGTTTTTGAGACACATGGGTATGGCGAATCCATTTGGGAAGGTAGTATGGTGTTGATTTCTTTCATTTATTTCTTGCTATCCTTTGTAATTCTCATAGGAATAGATAGGCTTGGTTAGTTAGTTATTTATGCATATTTCATTATTTATGGACTAATGCTTGACTAAATTACTTTGTAATCCTACCTACATCTTGGCATGCTCGAGGGACAAGATGCATCTCACACCCAAAGAAAATCATTTTGCAACTCTAAAATATTTATTTGAGCCTTTAAAACTCTTGCAAATTGATTTTCTAAGTTTATTTTTCTATTTTTGTTTTCCATGGTTTTACACAGTAACTGATGTTGGTAAGTGATACCGACATCAGTTACCTATCTTAATCAATGCCAGTTAACAAATCTGACATCAGTTAAGTCCCAGTTAGCCAAAGTAACCATCATCGGTGGTAATAACTGACGTCGGTCACTATGTTTTTCCAAAAACATAGACCCAAGAGCTACTTTTTAAAAGTTCATTGTTTCAAACTAAAAAGAGCTTCAAAGCTAAATGACATGCTAATAATTTTACTATAGGACCAAGCTTGATATTTATTCAAAATATGTTTAAATCACCTTTGTATACTTAAAAATCAATTAGGAACCTTATTTTGGGTGTTTAACAAAGAATTTAGATGTTTTGGTGAATGTTTTCAAAGTTTGAAACTAAGACTAAGGGGTCAAATGAACACCACCAAACATTTCATTTGGTTTAAAATTAAACACACTTGTCAATTCTTGTTTGCAATAGTTGTTTACTTAGGTTTTGTTTGGAAAAAAAGAGAAATGTTACATGTATTATCTTCCATTTGTCCCCTTTAGGGAACCCTTGGAATTAGAAGTGTCATTTCTATTGAAAATATCCTAGTCCAAGGCTTAGAAAGAATGTTGTCTAAAGAACTCCCCAAAAACTCACCAAAGTTTGGGTGATCTTGAAAATGACACTAAAGTCTTTCTATTTTATCCTTTCTTTATTTTCATACAAACTTGGCTTACGAGGGGGATGTCATTACCTCCTACAAGTTCTTTAGGGAAGCTTTGACCTAGGGTTTCACCTTCCAACATTGACTTCATTTGACTCCTTTAGAGTTGCACATGGGACATATCTACATTTGGACATCACACTACACTGAGCAAATAGTAGAATGTAGTGGTTGTAAAAATGACTAGACCTTTTTACAACTAGCCAATGCCATGGTCACTCAATTTTTGTGCTTGTCTTTTACATCATTTGATGTGAAAGTCATTGTTAAATTGCTTCCCCTAGAATGATCAAAACCTTGCTAGTTTAGTAGACCCCATTTTGCCATACCTTATCATTTTAGACTTAAGACATTTGTTTTTTATCATTAGCTTACTTTGTCTTGATTTGTGTCTAAAACTACTTGTTAACTCATTGAATTTATTCAAAACACATTATCCTCAATTTTCTTGAGCAAGGGAGGCGTTACATTGTCCAAATGGGAAATTCATTTTTACCTTGTTCAAATTGTTATCAAAAGCTTTGTGTCATGTCATCCAATTTAGCACAGTCATGCTACCCAATTGAGTATGTATATTTTACCCAATTTGTTTAATCCTTTATTTATAATCCACATTTGAAATTAAACCTTTCTGAGTTCTAAAGGTTGGTGCATCAAAGTGGGTTCACCATTTGTGCACTAAGCTTGTTTTAACTTGGGTTCAATTTTCCATTTAGATTGATGGTCATTTATTAAGACTCAAAATCACATTATCATCTTGGTGGACTCAAGTCATCTTGCATATCACTCATGCTTTGAGTCTGTTATGCTGCCTATTTGGTCCTAGATTTATACTTAGTGATTCACATATTTTTTTGCGTCTTGAGTTGCTTAGTTCATTTTGTCTTCTTCATAATCTGGAGAACTTTCCTCTAAATTTCTAGGGTCAACTTGTCAAAGTTGAAACTAGCTTTTACATTACCAATGTATCACAAAGACCTAGGCTTTGGTGTAATAATTTTAACCTTGGGTCTTTGAGTTGCCTTACTCTCTTCCGATTTATAAGAATTCAACTTTAACAAAGGTTGAGTAAACTTGTGAACCAAATCTTCTAAAATTGTGCATGGTTTCAAACCACCCTCCCTTGTAGTCTCATTGGTACCTTGGTTATTTATTTAAAAGAGATCCAAAACATACTTTGATTGGTTTTTGAACATTAGTCCAAAGTTAGTGATATATATAATAACTCTTTTTAGACATGACTCAAAGGTTTACTTGTAGTGGGGCCTCTTATGGCCTTAGTTATGAGGATGAGCAATTTTATGATGGTTAAGATAACCCCATTGTTTTTGATGATATCCCCACAACAGTAGTATTTGAAGATGATTATAATGAATATTAACCCCAAGAAGATCAAGATGAATCCCTTTTTAGATTGATAGAATCAAGTGCTAGACTACCTTCTAACTTTCCTACAGAAGAATTGCATACCTTAGTTAGAAAAGGATAACAATGATGACAAGAACAAGCTTTTATAAAAATAGACATACCTTCTTCCTCTAACAAAGGATAGGAAATAAAAATAGAGTCAAACCCCATAAATTTGGATATTCTAGCTAAGATCAAGATAATAAGTAAATAATATGCAGATCAACTCGTCATAGACTTAATTGACTCCCTAGTTGCCACTTCAATTCACAATAATGCTTCAAAAGAACACAAAAATATGGTTGAAAGTATGCAATAAGTATTGGATGAGAACATTACCATAGTGGATCAAGGTAATCTAAATGAGTAGTTAAAGTCACAAGAGACCTTACAAGATGTTCCATTTGATATAAAACATACATTGTTTAATCATCAAGAACCTCTTGTTACTTTACAAACTCAAAAACACAAACATTCAGTTCAAATTGAGGAAATACCTCAATACAATTTAGGTAGTTCTTTTAAACCAACCCAAATATTGGTAAATAAACATAGAAATTTCAAAATTCAACAAAGTGCAAAACAACCAAATTTAGGGAATGTTTTACAATCCAAGAATCAACAGCCTATGTTTTCAACTCAAGCAGTAAATCAGAACCAAATCATGTATTAAAAGGTAGATGCTCCCTATAGATTCACATAAAACTAGGGGCACATTCCACCCCAATAGAAACAAAACTAGGGGCACATTCCACCCCAACAACAATTAAACTAGGGGCACATTCCACCCCAATAGTAACAAAACTAGGGACACATTCCACCCCAACAACAACAAAACTACGAGCACATTCCACCCCAATAATAAAAAAATTAGGGGCACATTCCACCCAAATAACAACAAAATTAGGGGTACATTTCACCTTAATAGCAACAAAACTAGGGGCACATTCCATCCCAACAACATCTTATCCAATCCATAAATGCACCAAACATGCAAGAATGGAATTATATGAAGGAAATTTTCCAAAGATTGGAGATGAATAATAGAGTCAAAAAGTATAAATTTGATAAGATATGCCCGTATCCATTTGATTTATCTATTATATAAAACCCCTTTCCACCTCATTTTAAGGCACCCAAATTTGAAAAGTACAAAGAGAAAGGAGATCCGTATGAATACATACAATCATTCTTCATATTATGTCAAGAGGTTGCTTATAGTAGCAAGTACTTACAATGACCATTTCCATGAAGTTTAGTAGGACAAGCTCTTGATTGGCTACTTAAACTACCCAAGGGATCAGTTGTGGATTGGAATGACTTATCAAAAAAAGTTTGTTAACCATTTCTCATGCAACATAGAACATGAATTTACCGTTGTTGACTTAGCCAAAGCCAATTAGCGTGATGGTGAAAGTTTCATTGCATATCTTCAAAGGCGGAAAGTGTTGGTAGGCCAATTTCAACATAATTTACTAGACAAATAGTTGGATGATATCTTTGCATAGAATTTGCATCCTGAAGTTGTGCATAATCTACAGTTAAATTGTGCTAACTCATTTGAAGAAATTAATGACAAAGGAGTGTAGATTGAGAAGGATCTTATTACTAAGGGCCTTGTTAAGATTTTTGTGCAAGGTCAACATCTAATCAAACTAAAACACCAGCTCAAATAGTTATGCAGGATAAGCCTAAGGGCTTTAACAAAAATAAGAACATGGTTAGAAATGGGGTGATATAAACAAGACATGTAAAAATGGTATAAGATATACCTCCTCCAAATGTACAATTAACTCCCTCAAATTCACTACCTACTTTGCAGAGATAAACTCCACAAAGGACATTTCATAATAATTTTAGAGTCTTTAGTAAGTTAGGAGAATCGGTTGAAATAGTGTTACAAAAGCTCATTGCAACTAATTTAATTATATGGCCAATATCAAGGCTATTTCCTCAAGTTCAACTAAAACCAAACTGGTACAAAGAGAATGAATGGTGTAACTTTCATCATGTTGCTGGTCATGATGCATATGATTGCATTCAATTATGACATATTATTGTGGACTTTATTGAAAATGGTGAGCTGGAAATTAAGTTAGCCCTTAATCAGGACACAAATAAAGATATGGGAATCTATAAAGACCCCTTTCCTCAACATGATCTACCACCACCAAGAAATAATCAAAATGGTCAAAATCAAGGTCAAAGGTAGAATCAAAACCAACAAGGTTAGAATTGTAAAGAGAAAAATCAAGATCATAATGCCCACACTAATAATGTGGCTTATAACAATGTACCTTATAACTATAATAATACTATGGGATACATTTCTACAACCCACATTACCATTATTATTGTAAAACCATGTGGCTAATCTCATGTTACTCATAACATGGGACCCATCATTATAGGGTCAGCACCCTCTCCCCCTAGTAATACCATGTCAATTTTACATCATCATATTGCTACTCTATTTGCATGGGTTACTAATCTTGAATAATAGTAAATTTCATATAAGATCTCCTCACCGACCCAAAATTGTCACAATACTGTTAATCATTTGCAGGTCACCATCCAAGGCCCTTTGCCTCCCTCTTCCAATTATAATAACTCCTTGCCTCCTCTAGGTTGTGAAGTTACAACTAGATGCCTATGAGTTACCATTTAAGGCCCTTCACCCACTTCTTTCCATAAACCTAATGAACACTATGCTAATGGTTCCAAAGCTGAATACTATACCAACAAAGACTAAACTAGTTCAATCCACAATTTAAAGGCCTTATAGTATAATGGATCAATTAGATAAAAACCCTACACAAATTTCCATATTACAACTCTTATAGATATCTAATGTCCATAGAACCATCTTCAATAAAATTTTACAAGAGTCTATTGTGCCTAATGATATAAAACTTGATCATTTCCAAAACCTAGTTGGACATTTGTCTTCATTTTGACAAATCACATTTGATCAAAAAGATATGTCCATCCTTGGCCCAAACCACAATAACCCACTATACATTAAGATAATAATTGAGGATCACAAGATCAATTGGGTTCTTATAGATAATGGTTCAGGGTTGAACATCGTATCTCTTAAATTGGTGTGAAGATTGGGCTACATGGATAAAGACATTCATCTATAAACTATTACAATCAAGGCTTATGACAATGCCAAGAGGGATTCATCTAGTACAATTTGGTTTCCAATCATGGTTGGGTCTATTTCTCATCACACATTATTCCATATTGTGGATATTGAGCTTCCTTATAACATACTTCTTGGTTGTCCTTGGATCCATGAAGTACAGGCAGTTCCATCTACTCTTCACCAATGCCTTAAGTTTCCCCATGATGGGATCAAGGTTACTATTCCCACTGATCAATAGCCATACCATTACTATAAACATATTGAAGTAGAGTTTTGTAAATATAACTATTGCCTAGGTTCTAAATTCATTGCAAAGAAGAACAAAGCCATCATTTCTCATCCATTTCCATCTAATTATATAGACCCTAGTGATCTAGCCTCCACTTCAACTGATCCATTTCTGACAGCTCTGGCCAAATAGGTTATTATTAAAGATGAAATCATTTCCACGTACCATCTAAAGGATGTCCTCCTTATTGAAAAACTACCAAAATCCCCTAAAATATTTGGTAAGCCTAAAAATTCCTAGACTCCTAATAGACTTGATCAGATTTGGCAACCAAAACCTCCTATGGTTTTTTTACCTACGATTGCACCAAAGAAAGATCAAGAGGATTTTATTGAGGGAGATTAGTTATATTTTGAAGGCCTTATAGATTATTTTAAAAATCTAAAGTATCCTATCCCTAACATGATAATGGATCATCTTAATTATATAGGGAAAGGTCTTGGCCCATAAGTGTAAGGAATTTTAGAACCCTTATCAAGTGGAGTTATCAACTAGAATCATGGTCTCAAATTTCAACCACTAGAGGATGACCTCATGACATTTAATAGTGACTCTTCTAAAGTGACTAGTAATAAGACTCTTAGAAGTGATACAATGTCCCATTATAGCCTTTTTGATGAGCTTGCTGATTCAGATTTGTTTCATTGAAAATCCATATTGACCATAACACCTATTGGAGTTTCTCGTCCTGAAGCAAAAACTTGTCCTAGTGGTGCTTCCCTTCTTTAAAAAGGACATTATATCTTTACCATTGGTGCTTCCCATCTTGAAGCAAACCCTCACTAAAACCTATGCCTTTTCCATCCTGAAATCCTAGATTAGGATAAAAAAAATTAGTCATATGCCTCGATGAGTTCTAAAATGAAGAATTGATTGCAGAATAGATGGACCTATGAGATAAATTCCACATTGGTGATCATAAGTAGGGTTTTGATTTTTCCTTTAATTCTTCTACCTAATTTAGAGAGCAAGAAAAATTTCTTGATATAATAAAGAACAAACATCAAGATCTTCAAGTGAAAACCTCTTTGAGGCACTTGTTGATCAGGGAAAAAGTAAAGAAAAAGATAAGTCTTTGAGTGAAAACATGTTTTAGGTGCTCCCAGGTAGGAAATTTTTCTCATCCCCTCAAGACATAGAAAGTCCATCTAGCCCAAGTTCCATAGCTAGTATAAACATCTCTTCAGAAAAACATTAAATATTTGAGTGTGTTATTCTTGAGTTTCCAGAGGTCTTTGCCAATTGGCCTTTACCTGAGAAGGTAGATTTTGATTCTTCATATTATCCAGATCTTTGGGAGGAACAACAAGAAGATATAATAGAAGAATATGATCATGACCATATATTTCCTACAATTCTAGAAGATGGATCTACACTCTTTATGGAGGATATAAAAAAAGTGACTTTGGGAACCCATGAGGATCCCAAAATTATTTATCTTGGAGCTTTCCTTATTGAAGTATAATGTGAACATATTATATCCATTCTTAAGGATTATATAGACATCTTTGCATGGGCATATTCTGACATGCCAAGCCTGGATCTAGATTTAGTTGTGCATCATCTTGTTGTTCACCCTGATGCTAAACCAATCAAACAAAAGTTGAGAAAGATGCATCCAATCACCCTTTTGGTTAAGGTCGAGTTAGAAAAGTTATTAGGAACCAATTTTATCAGACCACTGGACTACTTTGAATGGATTTCTAACATAGTGATAGTAAGTAAAAAGACCCCAAGCATATGTGTTTGTATTGATTTTCATGATATCAACAAAGCATGCCCCAAAGATGATTTTCCTCTGCCCAACATTGACATGATTGTTGACTCAACTGCTAGGTATGAGATGATATCCTTAATGGATGGATTTTTTAGTTACAATCAGATCAATATAGCCCCTAAAGATCAGAATAAGACCATATTCACCACTCCATAGGGGACATTCTATTACCAAGTCATGCTATTTGGTTTGAAGAATGTTGGAGCCACATATCAGTGTGTAATGACTATCATCTTCCATGACATGATGCATGACATTATCAAGGACTATGTTGATGATATACTATAAAAATCAAGAACAAGAGTGGGAAACCCTTGCATTTTATGAAGAATATTTGAGAGGCTTAGAGCATATAAAGTTCACTTGAATCCTAAGAAATGTGTCTTTGGAGTCACATCAAGAAAATTTTTAGGGTTCATTGTATCACAACGAGGGATTGAATTTGACCCTGTAAAGGTCACCAATATTATGGAAATGCCTCCACCAAACAATCTTAAATAATTGCAAGGTCTACAAGGTAAGATCTAGTCTATACGTAGGTTCATTTCTCAATTGGCAGATAAGTTCCACCCATTTACCCACCTCTTAAGGAAAGAGGTAACATTTCAATGAGATGAAGATTTCCAGATAACTTTTGTAAATATTAAAACATACTTGGCCAATCCACCCATTTTATAACCTCCAACATAGGGAAAGCCATTGCTTCTTTATATATCAGCCACATAATATGTAGTATGGGCACTTTTGGCATAGCATGATGATCATGGTAAGGAACACATGGTTTATTATTTAAGCCACATATTGGTATCCTATGGACATAATTATATGGCTTTTGAAAATGTATGTTTAGCTATGGTGTTTACCACTCAAAAATTGTGACATTATATGCTAAATAACAAAACTATTGTTATCACCAAGGTAGATCCTCTCAAGTTCCTTTTATCTAAAGCAACTTTTCAAGGATGCATGGATAAATGGATTATGCTTATCAATGAGTTTGATATTGAGTACTAGAATTAGAAGGTAATCAAAGGCCAAGTCCTTGCTTACCAACTTGCAGAAGCTCCTATTATGGCCACTCAACCCCTCAACTTTGACTTGCCAGATGATTCTATCATCATGATAAAACAAGCATCACAAGAACTTGAATAATGGACACTCTATTTTGATAGATCCTTCACATCTCAAGGGTCTAGAGCTGGCATATTATTAATCACTCCATAGGGAGATTTGATCCTCAAAGTATTCCATATATAATTTTAGTGTATAAACAATATGGCTAAATATGAAACATTAGTTATAGGGCTCCATCTTTTCATACAGTGGGATATTCAAAGCTTAAAGGTCTATGGAGATTTGTAGATAATCATAAATTAGACAACTCATCAGTGTCAAACAAGAGATGATAAGCTTATTTCTTACAAGTAAACTGTTAATAACCTTAAAATACATTTTAAATCTCTATAATTTGAGTAAGTTCCATGAGTCAACAATAGATCTACTGATGCCATGACAATAATTGGTTCCATGATTTAAATGCATGATAGTGCTAAAGAGTATTAGTTCTTGATTGAAAATATTCTTCAGCCAACACATATTCTATCAGATTCAGAGAGGATATGCACCATTGCTAATTCTAATCCCTCACTTGAGTTACCATGGTACCAAGATTTTTATAACTATTTCCATAACCATGTATTTCTTGCCAACCTTTCCAACAACCAATAAAAACTATTCCTTCATCACTTAACAAATTATATCCTCCTTAGAAACATGCTTTATCAAAAAGGCTATGATGGAATGCTTTTTCATTGTTTATCTTTGGGATAATCTAAGTTGGCACTAAAGGAGGTTCATGAAGGAATGTGTGGGGCCCATACCAATGGTGTAGTCCTAGCAAAGAAACTTCTTAGAATATGCTATTATTGGCCTAAAATGGAGATAGATGATTATAATTATGTAAAGAAGAATGTTTCTTGTCAGTAGCATAGTAACTTGATACATGCATCTTCTTTACCATTGCAACCAATTACAACACCATGACCATTCTCAAAATGGGGTTTTGATCTCATTGGTAAAATTAACCCAACATCTTCAGATGTTCATAAGCACATTTTGACTACAATCAAGTACTTTAACAAGTAGGTTGAGGCCATTCCTTTCACTTATATTACTAGGAAACAAATAGCCAAATTAATTCATTATCATATCATCTGTCGATATGACATCCTAGCCTATATTATATCCAATAATGGTAGATCCTTTGTGAACCAAGATGTGAAATCTCTTTGTGAAAAAATCAATATCAAGCACAATAAATCCACTCCATATAACCTACAAGGCAATGAACAAGCTAAGGCATCAAATAAAACCATTCTAGCCATCTTAAAAAAGATTATCGATGATATTGGCTGTAATTGGCATTTTCAACTCTTTCCTACCCTCTAGGCTTATAGAACCAATCATCACACCCTAATTGGAGATACTCTATACTCTCTTATTTTTGGCACTGAATCTATCATCTCAGTCAAGATTGATATCCCATCATTAAAAATATCATTGGAGCACATACAAGATGATAAAGACTATAGAGCCTCATGACTGCAAGAACTAGAACTTCTTGATGGTAAGCATTTGGATGCCCTAGAAAACTTGTATGCCTATCAAAATAGATTGCAGAGAAGCTACAATAATTGTTTTTTTTTTAGAATTTGAGATTGGTGACTTAGTTTTTAAAGAGAACCAGAAAAACATGAATGCTAAACCCAAAAAGAAAGGCAAGTTTTAACCTAATTGGTTAGGACTGTATATTGTCATAACAAACTATGGATCAGGAGCATACCAACTAGTTAAACCTAATGGTGAAGAAATTTTAGAGCCCATGAACATAATACACCTTAAGAGGTTCTACACATGAACAAATTTGAACCATTGTCTATAAGACCCCTAACTTGGGGGCAACTTGTGCTATCATAATTTTATCCCACCCTTTTATCTTACCTTGAACACATTTTATACTACCCTGGTCCACTTTTCATGATTCTTGATAGTAAAGGCTTTGAACCCTTGGCACTCAGAACATATTATTCATCCCATTTTGGATTTCTCTCTTTGAGAAGCATATTATTTATTATGTCTAAGTCATGTTATAAGCTTGAACACTTTTTATCCCTTGACTAATTATTTTCTCGATTATGTCTCATGAACATTATGAACATCTTCAATAGTAGTTCTAAAAAGCGGTTTAACTAAGACCATATTGTGTAGTTTTAGATAGGTAAATAACCATATCTTCTCAATAAAAGTATTTTCTACTTTATTATTTTATCAAGAACCTCGCTCTCACCAATTTGTGAGCATGGGTCATTACAACCAACTTAGCTATCTTATTTGAACCTCTACTCTCAGGACATGTATCTCCTTGACTAGAAGGTCCTACCTTATGCATATTTTATCCTAAAAACACCAAAAACATTAGAAATACTTTAAAAATAGTAAAAACATCAGAACATGATCCACAAAAAATAAACATTGTCTCACATTTCTATACATTTATACATTCCTATTCCATCATCCCACACTCTCACCATTTTATGAGCAATTGTTAAGTTTGAATGCACTTGCCATTTTACAAGATCATCTTTTTCATCTCATAAACTTCTTATTTTCTAGACCATTCTCATTTTTTTTTTTCATATTTTCCATTTCTTCTATAACATGCTGGTATGATCATCATTTTTTTCTATCCCATTTCCTGGGAGAACTACATTTGGCCTAAAGTTTTGTTGGAACATGCATCCATGGAACTATGTAGGTAGTTTTCAATTGTCTTATACATTTGGAGTCAGCTTGGCCAACCACTTCCTTTTATTTTCTTCCCATTTCTTCTATCATTATTCTTTTTTAATTAGGGAAAAATTGTCATGTCATTGTTCTTTGTTATGATGTGGTAGAAAGTAATGCCTCTACCGCACATGCATGAACATTTGTATTTACACTGTACTAACTTGGTTTTTGTTTGTGTGTGTTTATTTGAATTTTCTTTCTATTTTTTTATTCTTTCAAACCTCTCCTTTTATTTCTTCTCCTTTTCTCTTTTTAGTACTTCTTATTCCATTCTTGGTCTTGTGTTTCTTTGTCTTGTTTTTTGTTTGATTTTGCTTTTCTCTTTTGTGTTCAAGAATTCCTTGATGGTCCACATGGATCTTGATTATTAATATCTTGGTCTCATGTCATTAATATTTTCTTGCCTTTTTTTGAAACATTTTTGTTCCTACTTAAGTCTTGATAGATCATATCTTGATTTCAAGTTAGGTTCATTTATGTTTATGTTTATCTTTTGCTTTTTTGTTTAAATATAAATTATTGTAACTCTGGTTTTGGTCATTGTTTTACTGTTATACTTATTTATAGGTATTCACATTTGAACTGGCTCAGTGTAATTAGAATCTTATGTCATTTTAAGTTATTCACACTTATGATGCTATAGCAAGCACTTTGTGCTTAGGTATCAACATCTTAATGTCAAAATCAACTCCAATGAATGATTCTCAAGAACACTTTGCAAAACCTAGGATTATCATATGGAATTAGGCATCTAGGTAACATGCATTTTAGGCTTCTTTGTCTATGCTTAGATGTGCATCTCTTCACATACATTATGAGTCTAATCAATTCTTGGTCATTTTTCATCATTCCTCATTTTATTCTCTCCCAAACTTGGGTGAACTACATTGGATTGAAGTTCATATTGGAACATGAGTCCATAAAACTATGTAAGAAACACTCAATTTATATTGAGGTTAGCTCGGCTATCTCCATTCTTCTTTTCATCTCTCTCATCACTTTGTGCATTCTCATATGCTTGGTTTTTTATGGCTTTCTAAGCCATTACACCATCATATATACATTTGTGCCCACTCACTTTAACCTATCTTTTAGGTTATATCCTTGAGTTATTTTGCTTGTAAATTGCCCATACTGGGGCCCACCATCTGAACAACATTTGAATCAAATTATCTCTATAGGGTCAAATCATTATTTATTCTTTATCAATGATCAAAATTTTCCCTACTGGGGCAAAACTATTTTATCATGATCAAATCTACTCTATTGGAGTACTTATTATATTCTCTTTGGAGACCCTATTCTAGTGGTGCTTCCCTTCCTAAAGTAGAATGTTATCCCTTTTATTCTAATTCCAAGATCTCTACATTAAATCCCATGATGGAAATATTTTAGTGTGAAACTTATCTTGGGATTAATCAATGCCATAAGTGCATAGCTTGTACTCTCAATTTAGGTACATTTACAGTGTGTCCCTTACATTTATGAATTGTATTTTTCCCATTACCCCTATCTCTAGGGACTATTATACCTCTCATTATATTTTGATCATTGATGATAATCATGTGTGCAAACATTAACTCATCTGGATGTGATCTATTCCATGGGTTAATCTCTGACTTTCTCTTTTTGAGAGTCCATCATTCTCTTTCATCCTAGTATATCCTCTCGAGGGGGCATCATGGGTCTATTCTAGTTTATTCTTGACAACTCTTTTCTTTGAAAAGATGTTGCTTCACCTGAATGTCTCGCTATACCTTCTCAAATAAGGGCAAAATGTAGACATCCAATTCCTAATAACATTTGTGTTGAAATTTTCAATGTTACTCAAATTGCACTCAAATACACATTTTAGTTCAAAATCCATAAAACATGATAAATGGTTTGAGCTTGTCATTTACAAGTGCCAATTTAGGTCAAAGTATCCCTAAATAGGGTAGTGCATTTTATAAGACAACTAACTTTGATCAGATCATTTCGAGTCAAAATGACCATTTCATCATTTAGTGCTCTAGATCACTCTTTTCTTCTAATTCATTGGTACATAAAATGTACCTTTGTTATTTGGTGTTGAAAACATACTAAATGAGAATACAGCTCCAATGCATCTAACATCACCTTCCAATTCCTCTCTAGTCAAATTATGACCCAATAATATGAATTTTTTCACCATTTTAATTAATTAAGGGCCAATTTTCAAATAATTGCACAAATGTTGATTAACCTTGTTTAAGTATAATTAATCTAAATCAAGAGCTTAAGTGGATTTTCCATGAGAGTTGTTGAATATTTATTTTTGAAAATTTATTCCTATTAAATACATCATCAGGTGACATCATTTCTTGGGAAGACATCCCTAGGCCATAAATGCCACAAATATCAAGATTATGGGTCACCCATGCCTAGTTAATGCCTCCCATGCCTCTTCAATGCCCATTTTTTCAAGGTCATGATGAAGATAATTATGGATTTAAGTCTAAATATTAAGATTATCCATGACCAAACATCTCAATCTTGAGATGGACGGTCATGGTTGATCCTGATCAATCTCAAAAATCTTAAATAAAGAGGCCATGAACATCATTTATAAGCTATTTTTGTGAAAGGTTATTATGCTCAAATATATTTAAAGCTTGAATATTGCAAAGTTATAATGTTAAATTGTTTCCACAAGGTTTTGTATTTGATCATAGTTTTTGTTTGCAAGCTTCATTGATAGGCTAGTTTAGTGATTTAGAATCATAAGCCTAAGTTTTATAGAGTGTTCTTGAGGCATTATAGGAGATTATCACCATTGTTGACAAAGACAAGGATGATTGATCAAGGGAGAACATGTTTTTGAGGCACATGGGTATGGTGAATCCATTTGGAAAGGTAATATGGTGTTGTTTTCTTTCATTTATTTCTTGCTATCCTTTGTAATTCCCATAGGAATAGATAGGCTTGGTTAGTTAGTTATTTATGTATGTTTCATTATTTATGGACTGATGCTAAACTAACTTACTTTGTAATCTTACCTACAATATCCCTTTGTTTTGTAATAAATAATAGGCTTGCCCCTAATCCATGTGTAGTAAATGAACCATCAAAATACAGCTTTTAGGGATGCTCCTCAAGGGGTGTGTTAATGATGGTCATTATGGATTCATCAAAAAATTGAAATGTGAGTGGCTGTGTGTCTATGAGAGGTGCTTCAACAAGTTGATCTATAAGAACTTGTCCCTTGATTGCCTTCTGATTGACATACTCTATTTCAAACACACTAAGAAGCATGATCCATTTAGCCATTCTACCTTGAAAAGCTATTTTAGATAGTAGATACTTGAGTGGATCTACCTTTGAAATGACCATGGTCTTATTATTCAACATGTAATGGTGTATTTTGAGCTATGAAGACCATGGATAGACAAGCTTTTTCAATAGGTGCATAGTTATGTTCATATGTAACCAAGGTACAACTTAGGTAGTATACAGAATGCTCTTTTCCATTGTCATCATGTTGAGCCAAGAGTTCCCCTAGAGCATGGTCAATAACTGATAGGTATAACAAGAATGGATTTCCTAGCATAGGAGGTAATAAAATAGGTGGGTTAACAAGATAGTCTTGGAGTTGTTGAAAAGTTGTTTGGTAGTGATCATCCCAGTGAAATGTAACTCCCTTCTTCAAAAGATGTGTAAATGGATGGAACATATCTGCTAACTAAGAGATGAAGCATCAAATTGATTGGATCTTACCCTAAAAACTACAGAGTTGTTTTAAATTGGTTGGTGGTGGCATCTTAGTTATAGTATGAAATTTTAGTTGGATTGACTTCAATACCTCTATGAGACATGATGAAACCAAGTAATTTTCTTGAAGTTACACTAAACACACATTTATTTGGATTGAGTATGAATTTTTACTCCCATAATATTTCAAATATCTTACGTAACACTACTAGCTGGTCAGCCCTGGTTTTGGATTTTCCTAATATGTCATCAACATAGTCTTCAATAATATCATGCATCATATCATGGATTATGATAATAATGGCCCTTTGATATGTAGCTCTATCATTATTAAGGCCAAATGGCATTCCTTGATAACAAAATTTTCTCCATGGAATGGTGAATGCTATTTTATGTTGGTCTTCTAGTGTTATTCTAATTTGGTTGTATCCTGAAAAGCCATCTATGAGTGAAAGCATTTCATAGCTAGCCATGGATTCGATGATCATGTTGATATTAGGCAAGAGAAAATCATATTTAGGATAATATTTATCTATGTCTAAAAAATTAGTACAAATTTTGATCCCTTCAGGCTTTTTGCTAATAAGTACTGCATTAGAGATCCATTCTGAGTAGTCAATGGATCGAATACATCCTAATTCTAAGAGTTTTTAAAACTCTTTCTTTACCAATACAAAAATGTGAGGATGCATCTTAATTAACTTTTATTTTACCAATTTGGCATCAGGATTAACCATAAGGTGGTACAAAACCAAGGCAGGGTCTAAACCTAGCATGTTAGAATAGGCTCATGCAAAGATATCTAAAAATTGTCTCAATAGAGATATAAAGATGTCATTTTCCTCCTTAATGAGGGATGTTCCTAATTTTATCCATTTCAGGTCTGATGGAGTCTTGATATTTACCTTTGTTGTATCTTCGACTAGAAGGGTTGAACCATCTTTTAGGATAGTAGGCAATGACTTGAAATATTGAATTATGTTAGGGTCCTCCATTAGGACTTGCTTTTCAACTTCTCCTAGGCATGATGAATCTAAGTTCCCTAATGGGAGATCTAGCCATGTGACAAAAATAGTAAAAAATTCTTGAATAATTTGATCAAATACTTGTTACTCAAAGCTAAACTTAGATCCATAGGCAAGTTCATCGTTGGTGGTCTCTAGTCTAAATTTGAAGAATAATGAACACCCTTATCAATGGTGCCTAAAATAAGTTTTCACCATTAGATTGGCCTTTGTATTTACTTTTTTCCTAGTTATAAAGTGCATCAAAGAGGTTTTCACTTGGGGACCTCAATGTTTTACTTATTTGTTTTTGGATAAGGGTGTTCACTCACTCTCCAAAATAGGTTGTAGGATCCAATGTGATTGATAATCCTAATTTCTGATATCCCAATATAATGTTGTCTCTAAGGCCTAAAAAGTCACAAAATGCCTCATCATTCTATAACTCATCAATTGGCAGAATAGATTCTTATTGGTCCCAATCTATCAGTTGGAGATAATATAATGGCAATGGATTACAATGAATGGTCAAGGTAAGGGTACAAATGACATTATTATCAAACAGGTTGGTTTAAGCTAGGTCATCAAAGGTGAGGAAATGATTAGACTCTGCTTCACTATTGGCATCATCATCACTAGTTTTTAGGGATGGTTTTTGAATAAAATGTGTGGGGTTTCCCCTAGGTAGTTTAAATCCAAGTCCATAAGGTCTTTCATACTTAGTCATGGAAATTGGCTCGATAGTTCCTTGCTGATTTGGTCAAAGGCCTCTTTTTTCATAATTGTGACACTCTATGATCCTATTGGGAATAGGATACTTTGAATTTTTATAAAAATCAACTTGGTTGTCATTGTATAACTATGATTCATCCCCTTCAAAAGGGTCAGGTCCTAGGCCAGATGCTAGTACAAATGTGACAGGTCCCTTAACTTTGTTCTTTTGTTGCCAATGCATGTGTGGGGTGACTTTAGGTCACCTAAAAGTTTTTGGATTCTAAGGAAGATTGGAAATATGAAATGTATCATGGGTTACATACTCTCCTAGTCCATTATCTAAAATGTTGAAATGATTATAAGCTATATGAGGCAACATGTGGGAAAGGGAATCCAAGGTATTAGGATCTATATAATTATCTGGTGAAGGATTAATAAGTATAGCCTTTAATTTATCCTACTTGGAACTTGGATTCATGCTGTACTAATAATTATAGCTTTGAAATTTTGCCTTGAGATGTTTTTAGTGTTCATATGGGTGTAAATCTATTGGAATATTCACTTTCATCCCTGAATGGGAAAACTTGATACATTGGTGCAATGTTGTTGGGACTACACAAATCTCATGTAACCAAGGCCTACCTAGAAGCATATTGTATGATAAATCAAGATCAAGCACATGCCAAATTATGTCATGGGTCAAAGGCTCAATGATAATTGAAAAACTAATGGTGCCTAGTGATTCTCTTTTCTGATTATCACAGGATTTGATAGTTATTGTTTTTGGCTAGAGATCTGCCATTGTGTACCTAAGAAGCTTGATGAGATTTAGAGATACTATGTTGAGGCTAGATCCATTGTATATAAGAACATGTTTCACTTTATGCAATTTTATATAAACTTATATGTATAATGGATTATTATGAAGTGGGCTAAGAGAAGACATATCACGTTGGTTGAATGTGACTTATTGGGCTAGAGCTAGGTGTCTAACCAAAGCTTAGAATTTATTAGGGGATATGTCACTACCGATAGTATATTGGGTCAAAAACTCATTCAAGATGTTCTTGTAGATTATTAATGGTCATATAAAATATAAAATATAAATTTGTGCTGGTGTCTTCTACAATTGTTCCATAATATCAAATTTCTTGTCTTGGTCAGTAGTGAATAGTTTATTCCAATGCTGAATGATTGGTTGAATGACATGAAAAGTGGTAGATGGTTGTGGGATTGGGATATTCATCTTCAACCTTTGAGTTATGATTCACAATTGAGATTAAATACTGGACCATTATTACTAACTAATGTTGGGAATGGTGTGGGACTAGACATGACAAGTCTTAGTTGCCGATGCACTTGTATGTGGTCACGTGGCAAGGATGAGTTGTCGATATAAGGTCCAAAAGGGGAAGTCCTAGTTTGATGGTTTGCATGTATACATTCTCATGTCAAAGAAATATTATCCATGTAATTTGGTTAAATGTTGTTTAGAAATGGTCTAGGCTGATTAGTGCTTAGTGTAGGATTAATAGAAATGGTATTAATGATACCCCCTACAATATAACCTACAACCCTGTTATAGTCATGTGAAACTACATGGTAGGTTTGTTGGTTTTTACCATTCTAACCTTGGTTTTTTCCATTATTTTGTCATTATGGGTTTTGCTATTGATTTTATTGATTCTGTTGGTTCAGCCTTTAATGTTGATTTTTCTACTGCACTAGCCATTGTTGTTGCTGATTATTTTGCTACTATTGATTGTTATGTTAGGGAAAAAGGTTTTGATAAATCTCAAAAGTTTGATTGGAAGTAGAAGCACCATTATCTAATGTTATCTCCCCATTATCTAACATATTCTCAATTAAAAGCTTGATTTGGACACATCTTCGTATATTATGCCTATTGACCCGATGATAGTCACAAAATTCATTTTCATGGTACCAATCAGGATAAGGAATGTCTTGCGAATAATGCTTTAGTATAGGCCAAATAATCATATTATTAGTAGAAATATTTCAAAATATAGACTTAATAGGTTCTCCTAGGTTAGTAAAGACATAATGTGTAGGTATGGTTCTCCTAGGAGGAGGGGTTTGCAATGGTAACGACTACTGTATTTGTTGTGTAGGTCTTGGTTGTTGCACTTGTGGTATTTGTTGGAGAGGTTTTTGGGTAGGAGTAATCTGAAAATGTGGTGTAAATGATGTTTACACCATTTGTACATGATGAGATTAAGTTACTCCATTTCCCACAACATTCCTATTGTAGTTGAATTGCTTTGATCTTTCTTGATTATTAGTCTGTGTTGGTTGTGATGTTGGCACATGAATGGGATATTGATGTTGGTCATTTTCCTAATTGGTACCTTGATTTTTATTAGTTGAATTAAGCTTGATTATTCCTTTATTTATGAGTTCCCACTTGATCAACAAACCTTTATCAATGATTTCATTGAAAGTATATGCACATTGTAGTTCCAAATGATAAGCTATCTCACTGTGCAAATTTTGGTAAACACATATACTAATTATTTATCCAATAAACTACGGGTGAAATGGATTGAAAGGGCTCTGAATCACTATAAATAACTTGCAAAACTCTCACCAACTTTTTGCTTTGCTTACGTTAAGTCCACTAATGAAATCTCATGCTCGAGATTATATGAAAAGTGCTACGCAAACTCCTTGGAAAAAGATAATCAAAATCCGTTACTAAATTTTTGGGCAACTTTAAAAACCACTCCAAAGATTGTCTAGCCAAGCTCCTTTTAAATAGTATCAAAGGGTAAATGTCGCTATATGCCACTGGTTAACATGTGACAAAGAATTTGGTCAAATGAGCCTTAGGGTCACTTTTCCTTTTGTATTTGTCAAATTTTGGTGGTTTGTATCCTAGAGGAAATGGCATCTACAAATACTCCATGTTGAATGGGTAGGAACACACGTCATCTAATTTGAATTTTTTAATCTATTTATTAGCTTGAATGGCAATAATTACATCCTTATTCTATTGCAATTCTTAGGATAGGAAACTGGAAGAAACATTGGTTTCAAGGAGAATATTGGTTTGGATAGATGGTTGAGAAGTCACAAGTAGGACACTTTAACCAAGGTATGATGGAGATACCTATTGGGGTATATTGGTTTGGTTGGGGAATGGACCAAGAATATGCATATGTGGATTAGGATGTACTTGAGATTACACATTTGGTTATGTGATATTATTTTTTGGGTTAGTGATAAAGGTTTGAGTTGGAGGATTTTGTGGTTGGGATGGAGGGATATAATTATACTATGCGTACTATGGTAGAAAAGGGACATGTTGCCGACTAATTGATCCTTGATGTTGAGTGGGAACTTGTGGACCAAGACCCTGTCTTTGAATTTGTGGCACATTTTGAACTAATAGTTGTCTAGTATGTACTTGAGAAACATGGGGACCTCCTTGTTGCATAAATCCCTGTGAGGAAGTGAAAATAGGCTATAGATTCAACATCTATCATTGACCAATATTTGCATGTTGTTGACTAGTCATTGCTTGGTTTTAGATTGGAATATTAGTCTATGATTGAAGGGGTATGTTCATCACTACCTAGCGAGGTAGAACATTAGTTGCCCCTAATTTAGATGGTAATGTATTTGTCCTTTATTATATTGATACACTAGATTATGCCTGTTGTTGTGGAATACTACTTGATACTTGTTAAGGAGTAATATTCATCACATTCTGTCATTGAAGCATGATATTGGTTGTTGTTTGATGACCTAATCCCATAGGTTGTACACTTGAGGAAATAATCGATTGAGGTTGGGATGTAGGAAATACTATTCCCTAGTATGATGATTTACTCTTGGGATTAACTATAGGCACATGTTGTTGGCTAGTTTTTTGCATGTTAGTACTACTTTGATCAGGATTGGACATTATTTGCACATTGTACATTATATTTGGTTCACTATTCTGTATAGAAGCTGAAGACACTTCTTCAATAATGGGCATATGCATCAAGTTATCTATCAAATTAGTTTGTATGAATGGGTCAAAATTTGAATTCTCTTACCTAGTTAACTCTATCAACACTCCTATTGAAGGAGCTAGGTCAATGAGAGGCTTACTCACCATGTTCATCTGATTGAAATCATATGCTAGATTTAGGTAGGTTTGATATGCTATCTGTATTTGGTTAAAGTGATCTTCCATGATGTTTTTGCCTCAATTAGATATATTAATATCTTGGTATGTTGTTTGGATTAGAGCCATAGGATTGCTAGAAGAAGCCTATTGATCATAAATGATATTATGGGGTACACTTACTAGACTTGGTAAATTTTCATGGGGGAGGTATGCTAGAAACTTGGCCCCTACCTCTATGGATCTAACCAAAATCTCACTTTGTTCTCTAACAAATGTCACTCAAATAAAAAAGGATCATACATGGAAGCCATATTAGTAGAATATGCCTGTTGAAGTACTGGCTCATCCACTGTGGGTATTGTAGCTAGGTTTGTGTAGTTTGTTCTTGGTCTTGTTTTGAATAAGGTGGTGTGTTAACCAGATAGTTAGTCAATAGATCTTGGCTTTATGCCCCTGATTGAGTATTATAAGAGGGATAAGAATCCATCTCATAAGTAATATCATCTACATAGGGGTCTTACATCATTTCTTCTTACAACACAACATTAATAATCCTTGGATTGTACATGAGTCCACTACGAGAGGAGGAATACATGTTGGGATCCATAGTCAATGTTTTTACTATAAAAAGTCAAAGAGTTATAAAAAATATAAAAAGGATAATGTCTAAAATAGATGATGTTCCAACTTGGTCTAGATTCGTCAAAAGGATCAAAAGGTTTATGAAAATATTTGTGAGGAAATAAGCTAAGGTGAAGTATCTAATGTTTCACTGTTTACACAAAGATAAGCAAGTAAATGGACCAAAAATTGAAATGTTAAACTATAAGGTCAAAGTGTTTCAAATTAGTCTAATATAGGAATTTAAAAGTTTCTAGGTCTTTTAGCCAAATGCAACATCAAAAGCTAGGCTTAAATAATGCATGCACTAGGAATCTTGGCCAAACAGTGTCAAAAGCTAGACTTTGAAATAGATGAATTTTTTAATCTAATAGATTTAAAACACTTCTAACAAACACTAGGCATTTGATTCTTGGAAATGAACTTGGTAAACTAGGTATAAGTTATGAAATAAAAGGCACTTTTAGAGATAGTTTATTTTCTCATAAAAATGGTATAAAACTTGGTTCTTTTGAAAAATAAGCTAGAAAAAAGTGAGTGGTATAAATTTTTTAGACAAAAGATCACAAAAGTACACTTGGATTGGTTTGAAAATGTAGGAGCAAATTTGGAACTCTATGCAAGAGGGTCTATGAAATAATATTCAAAATGTTTTGGGTAGCATAATAATGCTATACTACCCAAAAGGTGTGAAAAAAAGTTTGTTTCAAAAACTCTCTAAGGTAAAGACATTTTACCATGATTTTGATAGCATAAAACTACTTTTATTGACTCAAAATGTTGTGGTGCATAGACTCAAAGTACAAGTGTTTAGCACAAAATGGCTTAAGTCTATCAAGTGATGACAATGATTATGAGTCTTAAATGACCTTTAACCTAAATTAGAAATTAAACCTAAGTTCCCTCAAGTTTAGTGCAAATGGAAAACCCACTTAACACATCAACCCTATGAACTTATATAGGTGCAATTTCATATTTATATTATAAGTGAAAGACTTAAAAAACTTTGGTAAAGGTCTAGACTCAATTGGGGCACCAAAGTGGATGATATGACTCTCAAGCTTTTGATGAACTTTTGAATAAGGCAAATTGATGATCTCACATGGGAAATATAACGCCTCTTTGTTTAAAGTAAAATTTAGACTGTGTTTGGTTTGGATTGTTTGTTCACATCAAGTTTTGACTTTAGACAAGACTTTTATCTAAGACAAGACCAATTAAATAACTGATCTTAAATCCTAAACTGATAAGGTTGCTTGGTATTATTGGAATATGTCAATATACATCATTTGAGAGGATTTTAAGTGTTCATACAAAATTAAATGCACATTATATAGTAGGGTTTTTACACCCTCTCTTCTCTCAAATGACAGTACTACGACATGGACCTTGGAGCACACCTTACACTAATAATACTTTCATGGAAAATGGGGATTTGTCTAAGATCTAACAAGTTTTTGAATGATATAGGGGATTTAATTGCACAATGAATTTCACACCAAATAATGCAAAAGAAAATCATAAATTTTGGGTCTGTACCACTTGTCTTGTTGCAAAAAGGTCTAGTCATTTTTGCAACCACTACATCCTGCTATTCACTCAGTGTAGTGTGATGTCCAAAGTGCCACTACATCTCATGTGTAACTCTAATTAGGATACAAATATAGTTAATGCTAGGAGGTGAAAACCTAGGTTAAAGCTCCACTAAATAACTCATGGGAGGTGATGAAGTCCCCCTTTCAAGCCAAGTTTGCATAAAAATAAAGAAATCATGAAAGTAGAAAGACTTTAAGGTCATTTTCAAGGTCACCCAAACTTTGACAAGTTTTTGGGGAGTGTTTTAGATGAATTTATTTCTAAGCCTTGGACTAGGATATTTGTAATAGGAATGGCTCTTTTGATTCCAAGGGTTCCCTAAAGGGGACAAATGAAAGAGCATACATGCAACATTATTATTTTTGCTAAACAAAATATAATTAAATAACTATTTCAAAAAAAATTTACAAGTGTGTTCAATTTTAAGCCCAAATGAAATATTTGGTGGTGTTCATTTGACCCCTTGGTCTTAAGATTGTGAACTTTGAAAACATTCATCTAAGCATCTAAATTTTTCATTAAACACCCAAACAAAGTTGCTAATTGATTTTTAAACATGAAAAAGGTGATTTAAAACATTTTTTTAGAAAATGTTAAGCTTGGTCCTGTAGCAAAAATGTCAGCATGCCCTTTAGCTTTGAAGCTCTTTTTGATTTGAAATAATAAACTTTAGAAAAAGATCTCTTGGGTCTGTGTTTTAAGAAAAACATAGTGACTGACATTGGCTTATATAACTGATGATGGTTACATTTTCTAACCAACATCAGTTATACCAATGTGACCAATGGAAGGTATATAACCAATGTTGGTTTCACTAACAAATGTTAGTTAATCTATACAACTGATGTCGATCTTACTTGCCGATGTTGGTTACTATGTAAAACTGTGGTAGATAAAAATGGAAAAATAAAGTTAAAAAATCAGTTTGCAAGAGTTTTAAGGGTCCAAATGAATATTTTAAAGTTTCAAAATGATCTTCAAGTGTGAGATGTGTCTAGTCACACCGAGCATGCCATAATGTGATCTAGGAATTTGACTCAAGAGAGGATGGTTAGTATGGTGTTAGTTCCAAAATGAAAACAAGATGAAAGAAACACACTAATAACATAACATCTCTAAGCCTAGACACTAGGGAGAGCTTAGTTTAAAAAAAATGACAAACACAACTAAAAATTAAGGAATAAAACACAAGAATTCCTTCACCTTCCTTAGATGATCCAAATGCCTTTGTAGTAGTGGCTTGCTCAATTTTGTGCTCATGAAGTTCTTGGCAAGGGAAGCTTGGCTACCTCCATCTCTCCTTGGCACCTTTGGCTTGTGGATTGGCTTGGATTGGAATAAATTTGGCATGGTAAAACTAATTTATTAAATCTTTGTAATCAATTTTGCATTATAACCTTGCATTCTCAAGTCTTAGAAATGATGTTCATGGCCTCTCTATTTATAGATTTTTGCAAATGTCTATAATCAACTTGAACCATCCATCTTGAGATTGAGATGTGTGGTTGAGGATTAATTCAATTTTTGGAATTAAGTTTTTAATTATCATTGTCATGACATTAGAAGTAAGGGGCAATTAAGAGGCATGGATGGCATCATGGAAGGTATTGATGAGACATGGAGGGCATGAATCCTGATATTTTTAGCATTTATGGCCTATGGATGTCTTTCCAAGAAATGAGGTCACCTGTTGATATAGATATTCAATATTCATTTAAAAAGATAATTTTTCAATAAGTTTTCATGGAATTATTAATTATGCCTTGATTTGGGTTAATTAGCTCTTAAGCATGATTAAGTACTTTGTGCATAAATTACTCAAATTGATCAAAATTTAATGAGATTAGAATTAGAAGTCTATGTTAGATGAATTGGAACCATATTCCCATTTACGATGTTACCAAAAAAAAATAACAAAGGCACACATATTATATAGAATATTCGATAGGAAAGAGCAATCCAGAGCACTTGGGTGCAAAATTGGCAGTTTGACTTGGAATGGTTTGATCAAAATTAGCTGGCCCATAAATTGCATTGCCCTATTTAGGGATACCCTGGCCAAAATTGACACTTGAATATGTTATTTTCACATCATTTAGAATGTTTTAGAGTTTTTAGACCAAATTATGCACTTTGGGTAGAAATTGGCCAAAAGCTTGATTGGAGGTTATCGATGGTTAGATTTAGGTGTCTACATTAGGACCTAGTCATTTGACTTGTGTAAGCAATCAAGCTCCAAATCACCCTATCATTACTATATCAAGAATTTGTCCTTTGTCTTGTGTGATAAATCATGATCCCCAAGGCCCTACCATTATCCAATTTTAAGTGATTCCTCATCTAGTACCAATCCCATCTAAACCTCAATTGATCCAATCATTTGAAGACCAAGCTATGTTCAAAACTAGTATCTTCCAACTCATTGGAAACCAAGGCCAAGAGAACCAACTAATCCAAGATGTTTGTATTGAATCAAACATTTGTGATAAGTCAACCTATAATGAATCATCTATTGATTCTATACCAGTTGTCAAGGAGTCTTACTCTGATGAGCTAGTCTTTATTGAGTCACTTCTTAATGATTATAACTGCCTTTAGGAAAATCATTACCTCAAACATGTGACTATTTTTCAAGAGCCTCCTATTAACAATAAAATATTTTAGGAGTTATCTCTTGACCTTTTTCCCATCTTAGAAGAGTCCTACTTTGACGAACTAGTCTTGGTGGAGCCCATTATGCCATCACAGGCCGTTACTTGTCTAAAACCAAATATTCAACAAGATATCATTGTAATAAAGTACCCATCAAATGAATTATTAGAGTTAGAGTCAGGTTATATTCTTGAACCAACATCAAATTTACCATCATAATCTAAATCAAAATCAGTCTCAACATTGGATTCAAAGTCCCTTGATTTAGAATCAAATTCAAATGAAGAATATGTTCGTGGTTGTTATAATTTTGGTTACGCATGCCTTGTAAATAAATTTGAATACATTTGTGATCTTTCTATGATTTTTGAGGATGAGTACTTCAGCTTTGACATAAGTTATCCTAGTATCTTATAAAAATATTGTGATGCCAACACCTATTTCATTACCATTCCACATGCCATTACCATCAACCAAAATAGCCATATTATTGACATTCCATTACCCATAAGTGTCGATTGGGATCGATAAAATCACACTTTGTTGAACTACATCCATGGAGACATAGTAGTTAAAGAAGAGTAAGGAGGCCAAGACCACATTCATGTAGCAAAAGAAAACTCTCCTAGTGAAACCTTTTCAGAGGTGATAGGATACAATCAAAGTTCCAACTTAGCTTCTTCTAGTAAACTTTTTCAAAAGCACTAGAAGATAGTCAAAGTCAAAAGTCAACATTCCTTAGTGAAACCTTCTTAAAGGTGCTACGAGACAATCAAGACAATTTCATTGGTGAAAACTTCTTTGACGCGCCAATAACTGAGCACAAAAGTTGTTCACTACTTGATGAAGACAAAATCAAAGATCAAATCAAAATATCCTCCAATCTATAGCCTAATTAGATGGTAGCTATTCTCAAAATCAAAAAACAAAAAAGAATTTGGTGGTCCTATTGAGAGAACAAGTCTTTGGCCCTGCCACAACCAAAATTATGTTAAATCTGGCATTAGCAACATTATGTCTAACTAAAAGTCCTAAGCTTCATTTGTTTCCCCACCATTATACATTCCATTATCATCAACCATTCCATTTCAAAATCAAACATACCATCCATTATTTATCCTTATTTACCATCCACGTCCACACTTTCCTTTATAGAGGCTACAAAAATACCTTGTCTTAATGTTTGAAGGAATAAAAATCAATGCCCAATGAATATCACATAAGCATTTTCAGCATCCAAATATGTAGGCCATTCTTGATAGAGAAACTATTTAGATGAGGTGTGGGCTAGCAATTAATGTGATTGAGTATTCTATTTGTATCATTTATTGACTTAGGATGTACATCTCACTATCAGGAGGAACAACAAAATTTGAAACCACACCCAGGCTAAAAACATGTACCATATCATTCCACTTACATTGCATGCCATTACTATTATTGCATATCCATTTACCATTGTCAAATATTAGTTCTATTCACCCTATCACTTGGGGGCAAACCCTTTTACCATTTTATACATCCTATCATTCCATTCCTATCTAGACCAAAGATTATTTTTAGTCATCCTACCCAATCCTATTTTGCTCTTGGTTCATTTGGTTCTTCCCACACTTTTTATGAGAATATTCTGATCAATTTTCAATAATAAATCCAATATATGTTGCAATGATAGTCTATGAAAGTAGTGTGATAGTTGATCTGGCAAGATATCTTTCATCCTATCAAGTTTTTTTATGTGAGCCTGATTATAACCACCTATGGGCAAATCAATGTCTCACCAGTCTTGCTACTAATTATAACCACCTATGGGAAACTTAATACCATTAACATATGACATTGTATCCTATCTATGACCACCTATGGGCAAACTAGGGGCAAAATTTATTTATCAATCATTTTTTCATCTCCTTGCCATCTCTATTTTCATTTGACTGGCCATTTGTCAGATTTGAGAACTTGTTGGGAACTAGTTTTAAAAGGATACCTTTTATGTGGATGGAATTAATATGACTTGAGGTCATTTTAGGACTATGTGGGTCATGATCAATTCCTATTGAGATCACCTCAGTCCCCCTTTCCATATGTTCTCACCATTTTGTGAGCAACCTAATCTGAACACTCTCCATTTTATGAGCAGGTATCTTGTCACTCTCTAACGAGTTAAGATACCCTAAAAATTCCAAAAAAATTAAAATATTTCAAAAATCCAAAAAATTTTATCCTATCTAAGCTTAATTAGTTATCCTTGATCCACCTTATTGGGGCATTATCATTATTAGGATGATTTCTTTTGCTTTTGTTTTTAGGCTTTTTGTTTATTTGTTTGTTTGTTTATTTGTTTGTTTATTTTTCTTTTATTTTATTCACTTACCTATTTATTTATTTCCAACACTATTGCCTCGACTCAGTCTATATGTGTCCATTGGGTGATTCCTCAAGCACATTATTCTTGAGTCAATCCATATTCATCCATTAACATTGTCATCATTGTTTTTATCATTGGTGCATTATTTTCAAGTGTTTATTGGATCGGGAGTCAGTCCTTATGCATATTTCAGCCAAGTCTTCATGGTGTTCTATCATGAAGCCTACCATCACATGCTATAGCAAACATCAGATTCAAGAAGGTCTACAATCAATGGAGCCATAAAAGTTTCTCCTTGGCACCTTGGCAAATCCTTCCATCCCACCCTTGATCAAATTAACCCATTGGCCATTCTAGTTATATTATTACTAATGAGGATGAGCATCTTCTCATTAGAAGGTACAAATAAATCATTTATAATGATCAATATTATTATTCTATCCATCTATTTCCTCACTTTTCACCCACTCCTCTTTAATATATATTCCAAGTTATATCCTTGAGTTATGATTGCTAATCATCCCTAACTGGGGCACCATCAGTTTTAGCCAATCTAGGTCTGCTTAATGATTATAACCGCTTATGGGCAAATCATTATTTTGACTTTTATTCCTAATTATAATCACCTTTGTGTAAATCAACATTTTTTTTACATTAATGCATGCAAGCCTTTTCTTATTTGGATTAATCTCAACCACGAGTTAAATCCACCTTTCTTCTTATTTCTTTTTGATGGACTACCCATAAACAAATGTGATGACCACTCCCTCAAAGGGGCATCATCATAGGCTTCCCAAAACCATTTAGATATTTTTTCTTTAGTTATTATATTATTCTTGGCATACAAACCATATCTCATTATTTGAGAAGACATTGCTTTACCTACGGTTTGTAATGCCTTCCCAAATAGGGGCAAATTGTAGACACCTAAATCTAGCCACTGATAACCTCCAACCAAGCTTTTGACCAATTTCCACCCAAAGTGCACCCATAAATGGGGTAATGCAATTTATGGGCCAGCTAACTTTGATCAAATCATTTCGAGTCAAAATGCCAATTTTACACCTCGGTGCTCAGGATTGCTCTTTCCTATCAAATATTTTACACAAGATGCATGCCTTTGTTATTTTATATTGATAACATCCTAAATGGGATAATGATTCCAATTCATTTGACATTGACTTCCACTTCTAATCCAGTCAAATTTTAGACCAATAACAAGGCATTCTGGTCAATTTGGGTAATTTATGCACAAAGTGCTTAATCATTCTTAAGAGCTAATTAAATTAAATTAGAGCCTAATCAAGAAATCCATGGAAACTTGTTGAAAATTTTATTTTAGAAATGAATATTGAATATCTGCATCATCAGGTGCCTTATTTCTTAGGAAGACATCCCTAGGCCATAAATGCCACAAATATCAAGATTCATGCCTTCCATGCCTCATCAATGCCTTCCATGATGCCTCTTAATTTCCCCTTCTTCCAATGTCATGATAAAGATAATTATAAAATTAATTCCAAAAATTAAATTAATCCTCAACCACACATCTCAATCTTTAGATGGATGGTTCAGGTTGATTCTAGACATTCTCAAAAATATATAAATAGAGAGGCCATGAAAAGCATTTCTAAGTCTTGATAATGCAAAGTTATAATGCACAAATGATTTCAAAATCCATTGAAATTAGTGTTACCATGTCAAATTGATTCCAAGCCAAGCCAAGCCCCATGCCAAAGGTGCCAAAGAGAAGAGGAGATAGCCAAACCTCCTTTGATGAAGACTTCATGAGCACAAGTTGAACAAGCCACTACAACAAGAATTTTGGAGTATCCAAGGAAGGTAAAATAAAGTTTCTTTTGAATTTTAGTTGTGTGTTTTATTCATGTTTGTTAACTAAGCTCTCCCTAGTGTCTAGGCCTAGAGATGTTATGCTAGTTAGTGTGTTTCTTTCAAGCTATTTTCATTTTAGAAATAACACCATACTAGCCATCCTCTCTTGAGTCAAATTCCTAGATTCACAATAGTGACCTTGGATAAGGGCTAAATAAGGCCCAATTTGGAAGGATAGAAGAAATAAAGTGGACCTAGGGAGTGAGTTAAGACCTAAAAATTGACCCACATGTGTATTTTATCAAGATAAAGGTGATTTTCATATTTTAAAGTCATAATAATGTGTATTTTTTTAGTACTAACCAATTTAAAGTCAGATAGGGCTACAAGGAGTGTAGTTTGTAAAGTAGAGTTGCATGATTTCAAAGTATGTGTTTGAGATAAGTGTCTAAAGGGGTATAAAGCATTGAAATAGACTCTTATAAGAAAATTAAATACCTTTTCATCATATATCAATATTTTAACTTGTAATTGCATGGTGAATAAACTCATGAGCCTAGAAAAGTGATCCTTTGTTCAAGGACTATATAAGGAAACTTGTGCAAGATTTTCATTAAAGGGGTTGTTCTAATTTGACTGAGGGGTAAAATAAGTCAACATTTTGGCAATTTCTTAGGGGTAACAAGCTAGCTAGGTGAAATACCAGTAGCCTTCTCCTATTTATTAGGTTATGGAGTCACCTATACACTATTCTTGACACTGATAAGCCTTTGAAAGGACACCAAACACACCAAATAATAGGAAACAAACACACAAAGACAAGACACCAAAGAAAACACACTTATGTTCTCAATAAAACTTAGGGAAAATACACACATATAAGCAAAAACACACACTTATCCTAGTATTAACAAGACCTCAAACACTTGAGGTGAAGAATAAATTCATCATTGCTTCAACTAGGTGCAAAGACAATGATTCTTTCATCACTACTACTCCATGAAATAAATGCATCATATAAGGCATACTTATCAATGAATAGTTGCTTATGGAGATAGTCAAATGACTTATCATCTTTGAGGATTTTATAGGCAATAAGTTTGTCTTTTGGATCTCTCATGAATACTCCATCTAGCCTTCCAAGAGGCTTATCTAAGCTTGGAATCTACTTGGCCTCTGTCATGTCCAATTGGTACTTCTCAAACTAAATATTGGGAGTCATTAAAGTTGTCTCAACTTCACTCTCTTTTATAAAATGATGCACTTGATGTTTAGAACCATCAAGCTTATATTATTGATACTCCAACATGTTTGAAAGTGATTCAACATTAGATTGAAGTGTGGACTTCTCTTCAAGCACACACATTTCTTCCTTGGATTCATTGGAATCCTTCATGAATACAACCTTCTTGAAAATAATTTGACACTCATTATCATGCCTAATTAGACACACTCCTTCATTTTGATAAGATCCATAAAAAACCTTACTATCAGATTCATGCTTCTTAGAAAGAAGAGTTGACTTACTCAACTACTCAAACTCTTGAACTATGGTAGAAAACTATTTCCATAGATCATCTTCCTCATCATGGCTGTCACTTTCATGGAATCCATCTTGGGTAGGTAGAATGGCATTGAATTCCTCATTATCTTGATAAATTTTTCTTTGAAAATTGTCATCATCATGTATGTTAATAAGGTAATTACCCTCAATAATTTGTTGAAAAGAATTATCAATGCTTACCTCAGAATGTTCATCACCTTCCTCATGGATGATGTATGTGCCAAGGTTAGTTTATTCAAGGAAAGTGTATGGATCATGTCCATAAGTGTTAGAACCATCTTCATCCAGTAAATAATTAGAGATACCATCAAGTTTGGAGGATTCTCCATCATCCATAACATGCTCTTCTTAATCATTGATGGTATAATTCAGATTAGAACTTACTTTTACATATGGATCAATATGAAATTTAGCTAATGGTTGTGTTATAATAGTTAAATTTTCGCCATACCTGATTTTGAAGGCTAATAAAGATTAATCAACTGAGAGATAACCTCCTATCTTGGTGGTGAAATCCATTGATAGGCAGATAGGAAAGTGAGTAGGTAGATCAACCACCACTATATATTGAAGGATTAGGAAGCTTGGAAAATCATGAAAAAAACTCTCAAATGTTTGATGAGCCCAATTTAATTAGATAATGTACCATAAATTTGTAACACTCCCTTTTTATATGGCTCACACTTCAATCTCAACTTATTTGTCACAATCTTGGGCATAACTAAAGTACTTACCCCACTATACATAATGCTATTGTAAACAAGCTTGTCTCCCACAATGAAAGTAAGCTATAAGGGTGAGTAATTTTCATATTTTGTAGATGGTTCAAATATGTGAGTAGGAGCATTAGTGAGGTAATATCACCATGTATTGATGTTTGAGGATTGATGTGGATTTGGGACTTCTCTCGAAGAAGTTTTTTTGACTGTGCATATGAAACACTTCCCAAAGAGATATAATAGTTTTAGCATTCTTCAAAGAATAAATGATGTTAAAAGAAGGAAAATTTTCATTTTATTGTATCCTTAAGGTAAATAAATGCCTTGATCTTGAGGCAATGGATCACTATGAGTCACCCTTCTTACATTCTAATTTTTAATAGGTGCAGAAGTTGTAGGGACTGTCACACTTGTAATCACACCTTGCTACCTTGTAGGAGGGTTATTTAGACTTGTGTCAACACCATGAAATTCCCCAAATATTTCCTATTTGATATTGTATTCACTTAAACTGAGGTACCTTAATTTAGGACAAATGTGTTTTCCACTAGAAAGTTTGTCAAGCTCACTCTTTGAGGCTACCATCCTTCATTTATTTTTAATTGCATGAAGTTATCATCATCTATTATCAATTGAGGATTAATTCCTCATTGATATACTTAGGCTTACCCTTCACCTTCATTAGAATCCATGTATTATCCTTAAGGATTCCATTCTTCTCCTTGAACTAAGTTACTATGGACTAGAACCATAACTATTGTGTTGGAAGTAGAGGTTGGATTATAGGCATTGGGTGGCCTATTGAAGTTAGGTTATCCTTATCCTCTCCCTTAACTATATAACTAAGGTGAAAACCTAATTTCTTGTGAAGGATATGAATAGGGGTTTTGGTTAATTCCATATTGTATATTTAGTTGCCTAAATTGAGACTCCAGGTCTTTAGATCTTGCCTCCCAATTAATGGTATCTTATAACTTCTTTGGGTAAGCTCTAGACTTGTTGTTTGCATTTAGGACTCCATATAGAATTGGAGAAGTAGAAGATATGTTAGGTAGGATGGGCATATAGAATTTTAGAGGGATTTTACCAACTTATATTAAGCCATTCTCATATCTAATAGATATGTCATAAGCTTTAGGAAGGTGTATCCACCCATGGATTGTAACATGATGGCTATATCAATCCCAATATCCCTTAGGTATGTAGGGAAAACAAATCTTGCAGGGGGTCTCATGGGAGGGGAAACCTATACCATGTTATTTGAAACCTCTCATTGAATTCATGCATAGTTTCTTTAGGACCTCTTTGAATCACATTCAATTGATGAATGAGTGATGTGTGAGCACTTTTATCCTCAAACCTTTGGGTTAACAATTCTCCAAACTCATCCCAAGTGGTGATAAATCTTCATAGTAATGTCCTATTACAATTAAGGTCTTTCCTCCTAAGATAAATGGTAATTATTTTGATTGAAATATTAACTATAGTGACATTATGAAAGTTTAAAAAGTTAGAAATGTCCCTAATATGCTCATTTGGGGTGATAGGACCTTCCCCATTGAAAGTGGGAACACTCTTGGTGGCATTGGGAGGGATATAATCATATACATTGAGGTGTATAATATTTTCATTGTTAAAGGTTAGGAAATCATGATACCTAGCCATTTTTTCATCAATTTCATCTTCACTCTCTTGATATTCTTGGCTTGAAAAATCTTCTTACTCTTCAAATGTCAAGATAAGCTGAGGATGTTGAACTTCAAGATGAACTTCAAGTTGATGGAGTGGGTTTATGGGATTGTTACCTCTAATATTAGTTGAATTAGTAAGGACCATGAATTATGAACAAAAATATGTTAGGGGGTGGAGGTAATCCAAGAACAAACACACCTGTTCTAATTCCACCTATTAGGATCTTGCTCCTCAGAAAGAGCACAGTATGATTACCAAATATAAGCAATTGAATATGCGGAAATAACCAGAAACACAAGTAACTAGAATTCACCAATAGCACAGAATATGAGAGACAATACACTATCTTGTATTAACACTTTATAGAAAAGAATACAACAAAGAGCCGCCACACTCTTTCACCTTACAGAGGTTCGCCACACCTCAAGTGTACAGTAATTCTTCTCACACAAACTCTCCTACACAAAAAATGGTCCCAACAACCAACTCACACACATAATTGGTGTTCACCTCACCAACCAGTCAGTAATAACCCTGCCGGTACACCAAGCACTCTATAGCACTTCAAGCTGATCTCTCATGAACCTGCAACCTACAATTCAAAGACCAAACTTACATGTAGATCTCCTATGAGCTTGCAACAACCTGCAACTCACTGATATTACAACTAGAAGGAACTCTTCCTTTCTATCTCATACATAAACAATACATACCAATGGGTCTATAAATAGATCCCTAACTTAAACAATAACTTAGACTCTTAATTTAGATAATTATCCTCGCAGCCCAAGACTCTAACTGGTCTTAACATGCAAACTCTTCGTTCACTTAACTAACTGTCTATGAAACGAGCAGTTATGGAACACACAAGCGACCGACGTTGGTCCCTGCTTATCTGGTTCTGCCGACGTCGGTCGACTTCTTGCCATCGCCAGTGGCCTTTTGCACTGGTCTCTACCGACGTCGGTCCTGCTACCGACGCCGATGCTCCTGGATCTCAGCAACCTTCTGTTCCACTGTTTGCAAAGGGTTGAAGCTTTTAGCTCCACAACATAACAATCTCCCACTTGGAGATAAATAGATGCAACCTATACCTGTACTCCATCTAGTTTGTTCCCTTGGCTTTGTATCCCTCCTCAAGATCACTCTTGAAGACCAACCACTATAAATCCTGTAGTGTAAAACCTGTCATCCAAATTACCTGCCACATCCGCATCTACAACCATGTAGAAAAAGAACTTGACCCTGTATAACATGTGCACCTGTTGCTGGTCCCACTGAACTACCCTTCAGTATTACTTTCCTGGATTGACTCCAAACTTGTGACAACTCCCACTGCTTGGGAAAACTCAGGTTTAGTACATACCATGCACTCAACCTCATTATGTGAATCAAGACACCTGTTCTATGAACTGTCTAACCATCGGCGTGCTAACCGGTCTCACACAATCATCCTGAAACAAAGTCAACAAGACCTCCATGTCTCTAGAACACACTCATGCCAAAGAATCTTGCTGCTCCCAGATTCTCCATGACAAACACCTGAACTAGCTTTACCTTTAGTTCAACAATACTTGTATATGTAACCCTGCAACAAACACATCATACAAAAAATAGGATAATGTAGCTAATATTATCCAACCTGGTAAAGAGAAACACAATGATCAAACCTCCATTGCCCTGCAGCTAATACAAGATCATATACCCTGATCTTCCATCTCACGTATCCATTTCTGCTCTTCTTCATCCTGAACATCCATTCGTCTCTCAGTGCTTTCTTCCAGCTGGCAACACTACCCAAAACACCTATTTGGTTTTCATCCAAGGAATCACATCTCATCCATGCCAAGCTCCCACTATTTCCTGGATCTACCTATTTTGCTTCTTTAACAACTTCCTGGTTCTATACCATAAGTGAGCAACAAGTAGTGTAAAGAAGGGAAATGATGAATTTAAGAACTTACTTACACATTCAGTCCTCCATATGGGTGCTTGAGACTCCATGACAACTAGCTATCCACCCAAAATCTATCTCAGTAACCGATGCCGGTCACATCTCAGTCTACAGCTGACCGATGTCGGTTCCCTGCGACTACCTCCCTACCGACGTCAGTTTCCCCTGACCGATGCCGGTCCTTCTCTGCCCTGAGTCATCGACGTCAGGCTGCACATAGCCGACATCGGTCCCTGTCTGGACACTGATGCCAGTTTTCCTGTCAACGTCAGTCTCTGTGTTTTGCTAGTGAGACCTAACTTTTTCCCATGAGCTCCTTTTGGATCAAACCCTTGTCCAAATCACCCTTGCTCTACTCAGAATTCCTCTGCACCTTGTGCTGAACTCTGTTCGTCACTTTCTCCTTGAAAACCAAGGCTTTCTTATTATTGTCACTAACATTGGATTCCTCAAGAAACCTCACCTTCTTCTTCTGCATATAGAAACCACGATCCATGCCTTCCAAATCTGAAAGCATACTCTTTGACTCAAGAACAAGCATCTCCTTCTTATCTATGTGACCAAGCCTATTAAGCCACATCTCTGAATCTACAGCTGAAGTAGATAACCCAGAAAGAGAATCAGTAAAACAAGTATATAGATAAAGCGTACCTACTTTCTTACCTCTAGCTACAACAAGTGTACCCTTGGTAACCTTCCAAGAGTCTACTGTGAGAGTTACTGTTCAACCCTCATCACCCAAACTTCTAACAGAAATTAGATTCTGCTTCAGAACTGGGACATGCATGACCTCCTTTAACACCCATGTGTCACCTGTCTATAATTTCAGCTTCACTTTGCCTTTGCCAACAATCTGACAAGGCTTACCATCCCCTACACAAATTTCTCCAAAGTCTCCCTGGACATACTCATGAAAAAATTCCCTATGTGGGGATGCATGAAAAGAGGCACCAGAATCTAAAACCCAAGATTCTACTTTATCCAAAGAACATACCAGAGCATCCTGTGCAATGTAATCCGCAACATCTGCTTCTTCTCCATGTCCTTCATGCTGATCTTCACCTGATCTGCAATCTCTCTTTAAGTGCCCTTGCTTTCCACATTTCCAGCAGGTTATTCTGCCATACCTGGACTTGGATCTCCTGCCTGTCTTCGACCTTGATCTCCCACGCTCTATCTTCTCTCTTGGCCTTCCTCTTCCTTCAACACTCAAAGCATCTCCAGATGATTCACCTGTGCTTTTCCTGCGTATCTCTTCATTCAAGATCACACTCACAACATCATCCACTTTTAAGACTTTTGAAGGAGACACAGTATTAGAAACTGCCATTACCAAACCTTCCCAACTTTCAGGTAATGAACACAAGATTAAGAGAGCTCTAATTTCATCATCAAATACAATATTGACTGAACTTAACTGGTTTACCAAACCATGGAAATCACTAAGATGGCTATGAACAGATCCACCTTCCAACATTTGCAAATTAAATAAACACTTCATAAGAAATACCTTATTAGAAGCCGAGGGTTTTTCATACAAATTTGCCAAAGATTTCATCAACTCCACCATTGTCTTACACTGTGATAAGCTGGAAATCACAGATGATTCAAGACTCAATCTAATATATCCCAGAGCCTTTCGATCAAGAACCTCCCATTCTTCATCTTTCATATCTGAGGGTTTGCTAGCAACCCCACCCAACGGTAAGTACAAATCTTTCTGATACAGATAGTCCTCAATCTGCATCCTCCATAATTGGTAGTTCTTGCCATTAAACTTTTCCATTCGTAGCTGATTGTTTTCTGCCATTGCTCAACTCCCACTCAAACAGAAACCCTGTGAGTAACCTGTAATCAAAACACACTACCCAGATCTACACCAATCTGTTAGTATCCGAACCAAAAGCTCTGATACCACTTGTTAGGGGGTGGAGGTAATCCAAGAACAAACACACCTATTCTAATTCCACCTATTAGGATCTTGCTCCTCAGAAAGAGCACAGTATGATTACCAAATATAAGCAATTGAATATGCAGAAATAACCAGAAACACAAGTAACTAGAATTCACCAATAGCACAGAATATGAGAGACAATACACTATCTTGTATTAACACTTTACAGAAAAGAATACAACAAAGAGCCGCCACACTCTTTCACCTTATAGAGGTTCGCCACACCTCAAGTGTATAGTAATTCTTCTCACACACACTCTCCTACACAAAAAATGGTCCCAACAACCAACTCACACATAGAATTGGTGTTCACCTCACCAACCAGTCAGTAATAACCCTGCCGGTACACCAAGCACTCTATAGCACTTCAAGCTGATCTCTCATGAACCTGCAACCTATAATTCAAAGACCAAACTTACATGTAGATCTCCTATGAGCTTGCAACAACCTACAACTCACTGATCTTACAACTAGAAGGAACTCTTCCTTTCTATCTCATATATAAACAATACATACCAATGGGTCTATAAATAGATCCCTAACTTAAACAATAACTTAGACTCTTAATTTAGACAATTATCCTCGCAGCCCAAGACTCTAACTGGTCTTAACATGCAAACTCTTCATTCACTTAACTAACTGTCCATGAAACAAGCAATTCTGGAACACACAGGCGACCGACGTCGATCCCTGCTTGTCTGGTTCTGCCAATGTCGGCCGACTTTCTACCGTCACTGGTGGCCTTCTGCACTGGTCTCTATCGACGTCAGTCCTGTTGCCGACGCCGATGCTCCTGGATCTCAGCAACCTTCTGTTCCACTGTTTGCAAAGGGTTGAAGCTTTTAGCTCCACAACCTAACAAAATAATCATAAAAAATTGTCTATAACTAGATATTACCTTTAATGGATTTTTCAAATGATGAGTAAAACACATGTATGTAGCTGTGATGTTGTCAAGACCAACATTCACCTTGACAAGATGTACTTGAGACAATGGTCCCATCAAACATTATAGAATTATTTTCACTCAATATTTCACCATAAAAAGGTTTTTCAATCCTTTTATAGATTTATTGGAACATTAGATTACCTCTAGGCCTATGGGTTGCCTATAGTAGAGGTACACCTTTAGGTTTAAGGGCTATCTCCCTAGATTAGTCTTTGATAGATTATCACCTAAATTACTTGTTTGATTGGATGAAAAGAGATATAAGTATCACAAAATTAACCTATTATAAGTAGGTGATACAACATATTAATCTCCAATACACTAGCATACACTTTCACTAAGAAAGATGACTCACAATACTAGTCTCAACATCCTAGATTACTCTAACATAAGTGTTTTAAACATGGAGGTGATATGAATTGTTCTTCTCAAGGTGAGTGAATAAGAGGTTAGATTTTAAACACTAATTCTAATACTTAATATTAAATATAGACATATACACTATCTACACTTCATGTGACCTGTTAGAGGGAGAACTACTTGCACCAAACATGAAAGAGAAAAGAGAACATAAGGATAGATAGTTATCACTTGACATTACACTATTCACTACTTCACACACTTAGATAATAAAGATATGAAATCAAACTAGATTGAAAATATTTATTTCAAAGGCAAATACAATATTCAAATTAGTAAGGCTTCACTATACCAAGTGTGGATTTGATACAAATGCCAAAAAGGATTGCATATATAGAGCATATGAGAAGAGAGATAAGAAGAGAAATGGAAGGGTCACAAATCCAAGTGTAAAACTTTAGAAACTAATTATAAATAAAGATAATGAAGTGAATAATAGGTCACAAGGGTATTTTTGGACAATGTCCATCACAACATGACATATCCTTCAGGTTGGTGTAGAGACTCTTCACTGTCCTTCTTGAAACTATCTTGATGATGAAGAGTTCACTTGATTATTCAAAAATTAAATAAGAAGTTTTAGACACATGTTATCTATAATGGGAGGTTGGAAACAATATTTTTAACCTTCATTTATGCCCTTTAACTAATGACTTCTCATGGACACCTATTTTTCACTCTCTAATAATCACTCATTGGTCTTTTAGGCCCAGAACTTCACACTTATCACCTATGTGACTTGAATTTACTAAATAAAATATATGGAAGATGTGTTATAAACTTTTTTATAACCTCTTTTACTTCCAATCCATTAGATAGACCTCAAAATATCTAATGAAACTCTTCTCACTATCACACTTAGGTAGTCATTTTGCTTTCTCATTGTCTGTTTAGACCACCTACAATGAATGGTTTAACAAAGAGGTTTACATGCATAACCATGGTGATAAATGAGAATATTTAGTTATTAAAAGTCCCTAAACACCTTCCATAATGATATCCATTCATCAATACCCTTATCTACCTATGAAACACATCAAAACCTATAAAAGACCCATAATTAGGTTTATTTGTATAAGTGATAGTATGGATAAAATGGATGTCATAGAGCTCAGGTGACTTATAGATAGGTTCAAGTCACCTTCATAACCAGTTATCCACTTTTAGGTGCATCTCCATTCATTTCTTCTCCATCAGGTTTACACAAGGGTTTTGAGAGGGTTTTTGGTCTCTTGGGCTATTAATAATGATTCATAAAATATATATGCTTAACCTAAAAAAAAAATCCACTAAGATCAAGTGTATTACCCATTTAAATTATTAATATCTCCTTAAGGCACCATGCATACTATCCATATAGATATGAGCAATTGAAGATGGATCTCGAGCTCTTTTTGGGCATTTTGAGTAGGACTGAGACTAGATTAGGCCAAAATGACCAATTTGGGATATTTATCTAAAAAATTATGGATCTTTTAGACTCTCCAATCTCCCGTAAAGGTCATAAAATTGTTTTTAGGGATCATGTGGTCATGAGAAACAAGTAAATCACCCTGAGGGTTTAGGTTTAGTTATAGGCCTAATAGACCTAGACTATGTGTTTGTGTGTATGATCACCTATAGGTGTTTTAATTTAATGTGAGTGTTTTTGATAATTTTTTTACCTTTATTAAAACTCTATAAATCTTCCAAAAATCTCTCAAAACTCTTCCCTTCACCCCTTCTGCATTCACACACTATGCCTATAGGGTGGTCATGACTGTAGAGTGCCCTTTGTCTGAGATAAAATAGAGGGAATATACCCTATTTTATATACCAAAATGAGGACATGAAGGGATAAAATAGGTCATTTTGACACTATTTATAAGTTATCAAGACTTTATCACCTCTACAAAACTCTCAACACTCCAAAACCTACAACTAGCTTCTCAAGCCTAGTGACTGTGCAAGGTTTTTGAGCTGACTGTGGGTTGAGGTTTAAAGCCCAGTCTTTGATATATGTTTTTAAATTTTAGAATCAAATTAAAATGTGTTGGATAAGTTTTATAATGGTTTAAATGTGTTCAACCACCTTATACCTTTTCTAACTTTTCAAATTACATCTCTCCACAAGCTAGAACTAGTTTTGTGATATGTACTGAATGTGTCCCCTATAGATGTGCATTACGTAGAAGTTATGAGACCTATATAGGTGATAATTTATGTGAGAGTAATACATTATATTATATTTATTCCATATGAGATAATTGGGTCATATCAAACTTTAATGAACATCTATACCTATAGACCATGCTTCTTATCTCTCATAATCAACACAGTGTGGGTCTATAGTTAGATTGTAGGTGTTTCATTTGGGGAATCATGTGATTCTTGTAGGTGATGATGTATGCCTTAACAATATAATTCAATCTCTTTGATACTTATTGAGGTTACTAAGACCATTCCACACCTATTTGAGCTCATATTATGCTTTGAGACCATAGTCTCACTCACTACTATAGGTTACTATTGTTTTAAGTTCATTTTAGCTCAAATTAGACTGTAGTTTACTGAATGTATATAATGAGAACTTGCCTAAATTGGAATCTCATTTAAATTATATTATCTTAACCAAATCCACCTCTTCTCATGTTTAAATTTAACCTTTAGGACAATGTTATAGGATAGAAGACATTTAGACTCACACATACCTCAAATTATTCACCATAAGATGGCACTAAGTATGGGTTTTAACTCATTTAGAGAAGTTAAGGTAAGACTTCCCTTTAAGCCACTTTCTCAATTTTAACTGACTGTGAGTGTCAATGAAAGGTCTAACAACTAGTCTTTAATTTATTTTAGTGACTTAATCTCACTATGATCATATTGAGTTTCTTATCACCACCTTGAAACTCTTCTTGCTTCATCAACGTGACTAATCAAGGCTTTGTTCCACTTGACTATATGTGACAGTCACAAGGAGATCTGACTATATTCTAGGTCCTCCCTTACCAACATTTTGTCTCTAAATGGTTCAACCATATTACTGATGATACATGAGATCTTAATAATGTTTATAGGTTAAAAAGTCATAAATACCCCTATCTAAGCACTCTCACATAGTCTTGTAGGTAACTAATGTAGGACTTCTTGACTGTGCTTGTGTCTTATACCTTTCACTCCATCAATGCTACCTTTGAGACTAAATTTTAAAATGATAATCTGATCACCATGTAATGAGAGATTGGACACAATATATCACCTTTGTTTCAAAGGCCAATATAGGAGGGTGAAACTCTGTAACTTAGCAACACTATCCTATAGACCTCAATTGTGTCTTCCAATAACATAATGAGATAGTCCTGCTTATTCATTTATATACACACAAGCAAAATATATTGAAGACCATATGATAAGGATGGTCATATTATTTGAGATCATGTACATAACTTGGTTTTCTCATATCAATCCAAATAGAGAAGAAAATTGAAGCCATTGGGGATGTGTAGGTAGTTTAGGGACACTAACATTCTTAGTGATGGTTCATGAAACATAGACCACCAAACCATAAAATATTTCCATGGAAAGGAAGGAAATAAAGGATAATATAATCCACCAAATGAAATCATTATAACTCTCTTCCTCATATCTATATTGAAAGAAAACCATTAACTTGTTTGACCTTATCCAAGAGAGCGATGAGAGAGAAGAATTAGTTTTGATCAATTTTGGGTTTGTCAAAGCTTACCAAGCCTAAAATTAAACTATGGGGATATGAAGGAACCTAATAAAGTCTTACCACATGCAAAGTGTGTCACCCAGGCCATACAACTACTTAAAACTATCTATTTTTAGTTGATCTTCTTGGATGGATGTTGAACCTACAAAATTTAGTTTTAAAAATACCATCTCTAACATATTCTGACATATAGGATGTTAGATTACATCTTTACACATTTTTAATTTTTGAAGAAATATGCAACTTCATTAAAATGACATAAAAGTCATAAAATGACATAAGATCAACCTGGACAAATGTGATAAAGATAAAACATGCTATATGGCATCATTTAAGACCATGGTGCACATTTTACAAATATGAGACCCTATGAAAAATCTGAATATGTAAGGGTTTGACCTAATTTGAGCTAGGGGTAAAATTAGTCAACATGATCCATCCACCTCTTCATCTTAGAAATTCACTATCCCTAAGAAGGTCTCAATCCCTTCTAATAAACCATATGGTATCATTCATCAACTTGAGAAGACTCCAACCTAAATATCTCTTATGGATCTTCTCAAGATGTTTTTTATGTATTGGGAGATACTGATTCCAGTTTTGAATGAACTAAAAGTCCCCAAGGGTATTGGCAAAAGTTAATTTTAAGCCTTGGTGGGCCATTTATCCCCTTCCCAAAAAGTCGCCTTCAGAGCCCAGAATATACCAATAATAATTCCTCACAATAATTATCCATTATTCATTGAAATCTCCATCTCCAATCACAAAATCCCATGGGTACTTATAAATTGAGGATCAACCCTGAATTTGTGTAATCTTAACTTTCTTAAGATGTTTGGGTACTCTTAATCTTCATTAGGGCCCACTTTAATAGTGATTAAATTATATAATGATAATGAGAGTATATGTATAAGAATAATATATCTTCCTATAACTATGGGACCCATAGTCAACCAAACCCTAATTCATGTAGTGGACATAGATCTCCCATATAATCTACTTTTGGGATGGCCTTAAATCCATGAGATGAGAGATGTACCCTCTACCCTCCACTAATGTCTAAAATTTACACATTCCAAAATGGAGGTCATAATCCCAAGATAAATTTAACATTTTCAAATCTACCAAATGGACCAATCAAATCCTACTTGCCACTACCCTAACACCCATAGTTGTTTCATGATCCTAAAGCTACAAAATATATTCACCCTGATAATCTATCACCCACTTCATTTGAATCCCCAGATATCACCTATCTAAAAATCATTTCTAAGGGATATGGGGAGTATAAATATAAAACTCTCCATGTTATAAATATACCAATATCCCCACAAAGCAATGAGTCCTTAGATATGAGGCAAGATAAACCTGTTACCTATCAGTTTAACTCCATGACCTTCACAAGTCAAGGTATGCCATTAGATAAATATTTTGAAGAACTTGATGATTCTTGGCTCATTCCTAAAGATGAGGACTTATAATTTCATAGAGAAAAATACCCCCAACTTCAAAAAATTCTTTAGAACGTGAACTATAAGGGAAAATGACTAGGTAGAGAAGAACAAAGCAGGCTAGAACCTATCAAGGTTCAAGAACATCCAAAACATCTTAGCCTAGGGTATAAACCACTAGGAATTAACCTAAACACTATAGTCATGGATATTTATTTAGTTATTGAATAATCTACTTCTGATGAAGAAGTTGAGATAGGTTTCATCTATAGTTTCTATGAATACTTGGCAGCCAAAAACCTATTCTCTAACACTGCCATCTCCACCATCAACATTGCCCTCAACTACCCCATACTCATAGACTAGGATTACAAGAATGAGCCATTCTTTGATGAATTATAAAATGATGAGGCCATTAATGAATATTTGGGAGATCAATATTTTATGTCATCAAGAGATCACAAGAAATGATTCTCTATCAATCTAAATGATTATGCATATTTTAGAGAGTAATAACAATCACTAAATCAAATTAAAGAAGAAGAATATGATGATCCCTCTCAAAATATGGAATAAATCTAATTAAATCTTGATGAACAAGAGTCTTATTTGGAATTAGATAAAGAGCTTGTGGAAGAACTTTATTTAGAAGAAGAATTACCACTTCCCCTAACATACCTTCAAGATCAGTCACCTTTTCTTATTGAGGAGGTCATAGAAGTAAATATTGGAACAAATGAAAATAATAGAATTATTAAATTGGGGGCAATTCTCAGATCTGAAGAACAACACATTCTCATTGAGCTTCTTAAGGAATTTATAGATGTATTTTCATGGAGGTATTCTAACATGCTTGGGTTGGATCCTACCTTGGTGGTACATCACTTAGTAGTTCATCTGAATGCCAAATCGGTTAAATAGATACTCTATAAAATGCAACCCAAGGTAGCACTATTGGTCAAAGATGAACTACAGAAATCCTTGGAAGCTAGGTTTATTTGACCAATTGACTACTCTGAGTGGATCTTTAATATTGTCCATGTTTCTAAACCATAATGAGGAATAAGAATTTGTATTGACTTATGGGACATAAACAAGGCATGTCTTAATGATGACTTTCCCTTACCCAATATCGACATGATCGTGGAATCTACCATAGGGTATGAGTGCTTTCCCTCATATATAGTTTTTTTGGTTATAATCAAATCAAAATTGCTCCCAAATATCAACACAAAACTACATTTATCACTACATGGGGGACCTTATAGTATAAAGTAATGAATTTTGGTTGAAAAAATGTGGGATCCACTTACCAAAGGGCCATGACAGTCATATTCCATGATATGATGCACAATATTATAAAAGACTACATGGATGACATACTAGGGAAGTCTAAGCTTCGATCAGAACATCCAATGGTCCTAAGAATGATTTTTGAGAGCCTCAATGAATATAAAGGTAGATTTAACCCTAATAAATGTGTGTTTGGATTCAATTTGAGCAAAATTTTGGGGTTCATAGTCTCTAGGTGAGGTATTGAAGTAGACCTTCCTAAAGTGAAATATATTGTTGAAATGCCTCCTCCTAAGAACCTAAAGTAGTTAAAAAGCCTTCAAGGTAAATGATATGCAATTCATTAGTTTATATACCAGTTGGTAGATAAGTGCCACCCCTTCATTAATCTCTTAAAGAAAGGAGATTAGTTTGACTGGAACTTTGAATGTTAAAAGGCATTTGATAATTTGAATTAGTATTTTGTGAAACCTTCAGTCTTATCACCACCTATCTCAAAAAGGTTGTTACTATTATTCTATTACACTTTATGATGTAGGGGATATATTAGATCAACATAATGATGAAGACAAAGAAAGAGTTATCTATTATCTAAGCAAAACACTAATTTCATATGAGCTCAATTATACCCCCATTGAGAAAGCTTGTTTGGCTTTAGTCTTCATCTCACAAAAACTTAGGAATTATATATTAAAAAACCAAGTCAAGCTCATAGAAAAAATTTCCTCACTCAAATATATGTTATCTAAATTATCCCTAACTGGATGAATGGCCCAATAGATCATGTAGGTAGGTGAATTTGATATTGAGTATGTAAATCAAAAGGCCATTAAGGGGAAAGTTATTATGGATCAACTAGTAACAACACCCATAATAGATACTAAACCATTAATCAAGGCCTTCCCAGATGAATCTATACTGATAAATAAGGAATCAATTAGTTGTAAATTATATTTTGATGGCTCTTTTACCATGCATGGGTTGGAAGAAAGAATCCTTTTGGTAAATGTTGACCAAATTTTGAACCCAAGACAATATTTATCACCCCCTCTAGGTTGAAACCTCATAAGCTTATCAAATGTTTTCCATGGTCTCAAGTGGTCTTAAATAGCCCCATCTAGTCACATGTGTCCTTGTATAGTCTTGTCTAGAGTTTTGTGTTATATTCACTACTCTAGTCTTATGGTTATGTACAAGGTCTTAGAATGCTCAAACATTGTCAAAGGTTTAGTTTGGTCAAGGTTCATTAGAAAAGGTTATTTGGATGTCATTTATATTATTATATCATGTTCTAACCTTTATTTGACTCTCATATGCAAAAAATGACATTTTGGGCCACCTTTTGGCCCATTTGGAAGGGTTATATGTACCAATTTAGATAAGATTCCAAACATCCTTGGTGTTAGAAAAAAGTTAGATAAGGTTCATGAATAGTCAAACTCTGATAACATTAGCAATACAAGACCTAATCTTGGTAAAAAGATACTTTATAAGCACTTGTATAGCCTTGCAAGATCAATTTTTAGTTGAAAGTGGTACATAAGTATATTATGGGACCCCTTACACCATTTTACATATTTGGACCAAGTTTTAGGTTGAAATGAGACTCTAACCACCTTTTATCCTTCATCATTACCTTCATAAGATCAAAAAGGCAAATTTGCATTGAATGACATGACTAGGGGAGAGAGAGTTAGGAGATGAAAATTTGGAAATTATTAGGGGTCTTAGTAAGATTGGAATTAGTGGTAATAGTTTTTAGATTTATTGATTATTCTTTATGAACAATCTCTAAGAGTGACAACAGGTCACTATCGCCTATTCATCTAAGAGGGGTCTATTTTTACACTTATTTATCCACTTCAAAAATATATGGAGATAAATGGTTTTTAGGGGTCATAGATCTCATTTTCATGGTGGTTTCATCAGCCAACTCATCTCTATGACACTTTTTTCATTTGGAAGAAGAACGTTTTGGTGTAAAAGGTCTTTTAGACAATCCTACTACAATTTATTATTTCATTTTCATGGTGGTCATTATCATAGGTTTTTATTGATTTTTAACTCATGGGAGATCACTCAGTTTCATGGAATTCATTATTCTTATTTGAGATGTGTCTTTTGTGTATCTTCTTCAAGTGTATGCTCTTTGAGACATGGATTGTGTTTAAACAATCCACTATATGTTTTATTATCAATATGAGATCAAATTATAATAATAAATCATGGTATATGGATTTGATATGATATTGAATTATTTTAATTGAATAAAATTGAAGATAAGAGTCCAAATGCACCTTCTAATGAGAAGTCATAAGTGTTCCTTCATATACAGGCCTATATAGACTATATGCATAGGTTGAATATGTTCATTTATCATAGAAAGGTCCAATATATATTCATGTATTCACATGGTCATTAATTCCCCCATTTCCATCACCAAGCTAATTATAATTGACTAAATTCTCTAAGGCTCTCAAACAATTTCTATACACTGGTTGACTATATGCAATCCGTATAGATTGTTAGGGTAAGTTAAAGATGACATAAGACCTAGTCAAAAGCCTTTGCAAACAATTAAGAAGTGTTAAGGAGGTGTGTAATGAGTTTATAGGGTTATAAAAATAATCAATTTAGGAAATATGTATCTTATTATAACACTAAATAGTCATAAAGTGACCTACAGGCCTTAGGCTTGTAGGTCCACATTTTTTATTAAGATCAACACCTCATCAACACTAGAATGTATAAAACATGGAGATCCTAACCTAATTGAAGTCAAATAGTAATACAATCCTTGAAGGATATATTAGGCCACTTGAGTAGTCAATAGAGTCCAAAAAATTGTGTTAACTGCCTACAAGTCCATAATATACTATGTACAAATGAGTAAGGATCAATGGTTTAAAGTGTTAGCAGAGGTGTTGAGATATGTTTTAGGGGTTATTAAACCTAATTTGAGACCTCAAAAAAGTTAAAAATAATTAATAAGGTTAGTATGTGAATGGTGAGTTATAAAACATAAAACACAATCAAGATACCCTATACATAGTAAAAAGGAGCACCTATAGGTTACCCCTAATGATCAAAGACCCTAAGCTTGAGAAAAGAAACAAAGGTGTGTGGGAGAGGCTCTGAATCCTAATTCAAGGCTTTAGACTTGTTCATAAACTAAGATAAGATCATTTAAGTAGGGTTGATGGTCTAAATACTCAAGGTGTAATCAAGATACCAAATAGGCATCTACAAGTTGATAATGAAGGGTAAACTGATCTTATTATTAAAGTTTAGAAAAAAGGTGTTTGAAAGATGAATGATGAACCTAATTGAAGAGCCAACAAGTTCAAGACCATTAAGGATATCACTGAGAGATCTTGAAACTCCTACACACAATCATAATGACCTACTAGCACCTATAGGGCTACTTAGAGGGTTAGTACATTATTAGACCTAAAGGAGGGGTAGAACATGTATGAGAAGAGATCTAAACCTATTTTATAACTTCAAACAAATTCAAGAGCATAAATAATATCAATGAAGTGAAGGTAAGGTCTAGAACACCTAACACAATCAAGAACCTCTAAAGACCCTTAAAGGTGGCTTATGGAGCAAACTAGTCTCAATGATAAATAAGGAATATAGGGGTGTTGAGAGAGGAATAGATCCAAATTAAGACTACAACTAGTTAAAATAAAATTTAGAGGGTTAGTGATATTTAATAAGAGACCTGACACATAAGATAATGTAGTCAAAATTCTCTAAACATCACCTATAAACCACATACGGACATGCTGATCCTAAGCCTAAATGAGAAACAAAAGAGATAGAGAGACTATGAGGCCTACCTCAGTCAGAAAAAAAGGGTCATAAGGTTTGTTGAGTCTAAAAGATACAAAATGAAAATTAATCTGAGTTTCATGACTTCGTACACAGTTCATCAAAACCCTATAGTTACATAGAGGCGTACAGTCCAGTCTTAAGGGAGATTGTAGTTTTGGGACCTCCATAGGCATGATCATGCTCTAAAAATTGGTATAAGAGGTTATCATGAGTTGAAAAATACGTTAATGTTCACATAAAGGTAACATAAGTAGTAGACATACCCACTATTTTATCTTAGACCTAGCTGATTCTTTTGGCAAGGGGTAGTCATGAGACTAAGAGATATTTTTTGACTCAAAGCATAAAATAAGTTAAAAAACATAATGAAGAGACCTTGAGGAAACAAAAAAAAATGAAAATGGTATACATACACCTCCAAGTGGAAAAAACACTTAGGTTTCCATCCAAATACCCTTAAGGGCTAGCAAGAAGTGATAGACTCATAACCCCAAACACCTTGACCACTACACCATAAGCATACAATATGGTAAAAAGCATTAACATAGAATGTAAAATCATAGAGAGTATTTTTTTATGGATTCATAAACCTCACCTAGTAATAAGAATGAATTTTCAGACCCAAAACTCAAAGTTAACCTATCTCACGCTCAAGAATGCTAAACATACCACCTGAGGAACAACTTCAGATGCTCATACCATAGATAAAAATTTGAATGGGGGGGGGGGGATGGGACATTTGGTATATTTTATGGGGTTAAATAATAATGTTTTACAAGTGGAAGGAGGTCAATTGATGATCTGTTCTTTATGAACAATCGTTAAGACCCCAAACATGTCTTAAACCTCTCTTAAACCCTAATAGTGACTAGTCATGGAAAAAAGACCTAAAAATAACATATAATTCCATATTTTTATGATAAAAACTCTTGGATTTTTTTAGGACTATAAGGAGGTTTTTAACATGTACTTTGATGCTGACATAACTTGTATAAATTATAATAAATACCCAATTTTAAATGTTTTTGGTAGTTTTCAAGTGTTCTAAGAAGGGGAGAGCTTACCAATAATGGGATAAGGTAATTTTGGAGTTTTAATATCCATATAAGTTAAAAAAATTTCATATGATATTCTATAGGTGATCAAACTAGGTTAATTTTCCAAAGCAGTCTCAAACAAGCTCAAAATGAGACTAGATGGTAAGGCCATTTGTTGGTTTGCATACTTACATAGGGTCTTAGGACCTTAAAATTGACATGGAGGTTGGTTATGTCCTGGGTAAAGTTAATAAAATTATTATTATTTATTTCACATGTGTTTAAATTTTTTGGAGCAATAAAATAGGGTCCTAAGCAAGGAGGCCAAATTGAGGTCTAATTCAAGAGAGAGAAAGTTAAAAAAGATGAACTTCCACTCAGATTAAAGGGATGAAATTTGACATGGATATTTAAATCCATAATTGGTCCTATAATATTCCATTTTTTTATTATTATCATCCATAAAACTACCTACACAAGGAGGTTTATATGTTTTGAGGGCTATAAGGAAACTAGGCCTAGTGAAGGCATAAGGAGCAAAACAAGTTCTTGGGAGTTGTTATATGAATTTTTTTTTTGTTTATTTCAGACCTAGTAACATATTTTAAGACAATTCATGGATTTTTGATGAGTTTAATAATATGTACTTGATTTTTTGGCCACTTAAACCAAGCTAAGCATGGGAAATGAAGAGTTTCAAGAAACCTATACACATGAATGATGGAATGTCAGATCAAAGGAGTTTTTTAAGGCACGAAATATGTATAATGAGTTTAATATGATAATTTCATGGATATTCATGATTATAATTCATATTTTTTTCTCCTTTCATGCAAAGAAGGGTAATTTTCAAGAAGCTAATCAAGGTGTCAAGCCAATTTGTAACCCTTACACCACTTGGAAGGTTGGAGCTACTTCAAAAGTGAGACAAATGGACTTAGAGGTATATTTAGAATATATAATAACTACCATTACTTTTTTTAACTCAAGGAAACTTATCAATTCTTCTCTACTATGCCTGCCCTTTCTCTCTTCACCATTCTCTATAAAGCAACCACTTTTGGCTAAGTTTGTTAGAATCCACAACTAGTATGGAAAATTCCTACTAGTTTGAGTAATATATTTACCTTTTAATAAATATTTAAATATGTTTTGAGTTCATAAATTATTTTTTAAGTGTGTGAAGTAGTGTGTGGTTGAATGACAAGTGATAATCATCCATCTTTGTGTTTATCTTACTCTTTCATGTTTTGTGCAAGTAGTATGCTTTCTTATAGGTCACATGAAGTATAGCTAGTGTCTTTATATGTATTTAAGTGTAGGAAAGGGTAATATTGTCTGTAATTATACCTCTTATTCATTAACCTTGAGAATTGTATTAAATATCACCTTCATGTTGAAATACTTATGTTAGAGAAACCTTAGATGTTGAAGTCAGTTTTGCTAGTTATATTTCATAGTGCAAGTACATGGTATTATAGTGGATATTAAATTGGTGAATAACCTCATTATATTAAGTTTATTTCATGATATTTATATCTATTTTCAACCCCAAACAATTTATTATTATAGGTTATGAGCTCAATAGACATATCAAAAGAGCTAGCCCTTCAATCTAGAGGTTTACCCCTGCTATAGACAACTCACAAGCCTAAGGGTAAACCCATATTCCACTCAATTTGGATAAGTATTGAACTACCTCTCCAAGAGTGAAAAATTGAGTGAAAATAGTAACCCCACAAGGTTACCTAATCCCTAAATCCTTTTTAATCACTTTTCCATGTGCAAATAACATTGTTGAATATGAGGCATTAGTTTCTAGACTACAACTAACCATCCAATAGAATATCTAGGATATTCAAGTATTTGGCAATTCTTAGTTGATTATAAAATAGGTAAATGAAGAGTTACATAAAAAGTATGAGAATTTACTCCCTTATAATCAACTAGTGGATCAATTGAATCAAAATTTTTAGTCCATGACTTTTGAACAAGTGCTTAGGGGAAGTAACAAAACTGCCGATTCAATGACCACTATTGGTTCATTAATAGATCTTCTAGAATATGTACTTGAAGGAAATTTTATGTTCAAATAATTTTTATTATTTGATCATCAATAAATGGTTCATTATAAAATTTATGTTATACCTGATCCTAATCAAACTTGTTACCATGACATTTACACCTACTTCCATGATAATAAACTAACACTAGACCTCAATCACCACCAACATAAAGCCTTCATCCATCACACATCCTATTACACCATCCTCAATATCATGATTTATTATCAAGGCTATGATGGGACCTTGTTAATATGATTGACATTAGAGGAGTCTATTCTTGCATTCAAGGAGGTCTTTGATAGTATCTATAGAGGCCATGTTAGTGGGATTGCCGTAGCCAAGAAATTACTCTGGACTAGATACTATTAGCCCATAATGGATCATGACACCTACCAATATATACATAAATGTGTATATTTATATAATAATGACAATCTCATCCATACCCCCACATAATAATTATAGCCTATAATGAGCCCATGGCCATTTTCAATATGGGGACTAGATCTTAACAATAATATTAATCCTACATCATCAAATGGGCATAAGTTCATTATCATATCTATGAAATATTTCACCAAATAAATAGAATTAATGCCTCTAATTTATACCACAGGTCTACAAATATCAAAATTCACTGTGAATCAAATTATTTTCCACTTTATAATTCCAACTAAATTCATATCAAATAATTAAAAATATTTAAAGAATCAGGAAGTATAAGACTTATGAAATCATTATCACATTGAACAAAATTTATCTATACCCTAATATCCCTAGGGTAATTGGCAAACAAAAGAAACCAATAAAGTGCTTCTCCAAATTCTTAAGAAAATTGTCAATGATGCTGGTAGAATTGGCACTTACTATTATATCCATCTCTTTGGTCTTATAAAACCAATATCAGACCAACTAATAGGGCTAATCCATATTCTTTAGTCTATGGAGTAGAAATAGTCTTGCCTATTGAAGTTGAGCTCCCCTCTTATGAATATATTTGTGGGTATGATAACAAATAATAACTATAAACAAGAGCTCAAGTTGTTAGATGAAAAAAATTGAAAGGCCCTTGATCACCTTAGGGCATATTAGAATAAGATTAAGGGCTAATATCAAAAAAAGATACAGTCTAGAGAATTCAAATTTGGTGACCTATTCCTAAAAAATAATAAGAAAAAAATTAATGCATAATATGAAAAGAAAGGAAAATTTGAAGAGAATTGGCTTGGGCCCTATGTTATTATTGCAATTTTTGGATCAGGAGCCTAAAAATTGGAGACTTTATATGGTAATGAGATTGATGAGTCCATGAACATTATACACTTGAATCATTTTTATACTTAGAGGGCTCCAAATATCCTCTATCTATAGGAACCCACTCTTAGGGTCACTTCCATCCATCACCACTCCACTCCTCCCTATATTTCCATCCCATCCACTCATTTCCCATATGACCCTGATCCTAACAGTGGGTATAAAATATATGCTTGGGAGAATTAGGAGATAAGAATTTAAAACATGGGGTAGATCATTGATGAAAGTGCAAAGAGAATATCTATTGAAGAGTTATTTGGAACATCTAATATACTTTAAAAAACTACTAATTCCATTTTGACATCCTAATCCAAATCCTAATTGTATCCTCGTAGATGACTCTTCTTCTTATTAGCCTCAATCATACTCAACTTTGTCCATAACCTCATTGCCCATTCATTCCCTATTAAAAAATTATGCATGGACCCACTAACCTCATTGCTAAAGAAGGGTCATACGAAATTTCTATTCCAGGATCTATAATACATTTTGTACATAACCAAATCTTGAAAGTTCACTCTAGATCCTACGCTTATCATTATATTTGGGTTGATCCTTGTCTTGATTGCCACAAATATTATTGGGCTCTATTTACCATTGTGACCATCCTAGCCTACTAACTGATAGGACCTAAGTTCCCCAAAGCTCTGACACAACTTGTCAGAATTAAGAGCACACATGATTACCATTGTATAAGCAACTTAAGATGTGGAAATAACCAGAAGAACAAATAACTATCAATGAGAAAACACACAAAATATGAGAGGTAACACATGTCCTTGAATTCTTTTCTCTTAGTATAAGTTAGGTCATCTTGTACATACTCATCATTATTCTCATTTTATTTTTCATTACACACATAGTTTTCTTTGAGGTTGTGTCTTAAAACATAGAAATCATTTTTAAACTCCATATTAATCCATTTTAGTGTTTTAGGACATTTCATAAATAATATCATCATTATATTTTTATTTATAATGTTTAGTTGTCTTTGTAAATTATGTTTACCCAAAGTATCATTTACATCACTTCTTATTCAGTTATCTTGTTAACCTTCTTTTGCCATTGTCAATGTGTATATCCACATGTAAATATTTTCATTATCTTATCTTATTAATAATAATTGTGTCATGTAAATGTTTTATTATATTGTCTTAATCCTTTGTATTTTATTTTAGGTGTTGATTTATATAACTATATCATCTTGTCCCTTTTTATAATGGGAATGAGGTGGCCTTAAGTGACTACCCAATATGGAAATTGGGAATGTCATTAACAATTCATTCATCAACAGTAGTTTTGGAACCACCATAGGTGACTGACGTCAGTCCCTGTCTGCCTAGAGGTGACCATGCCGACCGATCCCTACCGATGTCGGTTGCTGTACACTGATCCCTGACCGATGTCGATTGTGGCTTGCCGATGCCGGTGACTACACTCAGCATCCTCCTTCTATTTGCATCAAGGTGAGTCAAACGTGACCTTGACTATCTTAATGTTATAGGTAAACCTATACTCATAGTGTAATAGTAAAGTTTGATTGCCTACATTTACAATGGCTTCAAGCCCTTAAAATCCATATCCACCCCTAATCTTTCCACTATCCTGTTTGACCATCCTAGCCTACTAAGTTGTGGCCTACCAATGCTGGTGACTGCATACTCAACATCCTCCTTCTATTTGCATCAAGGTGAAGCTTTTAGCTCCACACCCTAACACTAACCAAAGTCCCCCACCTCCTTAGTGTCGAAGGATTTTATCCAATACCAATTTGTGAGACATATGATTAAATCAAAGGACTATCTATATATCTCCTATAACATGTCATTAGTTGTTACATTTTTTGATTCATTTTAAAATCATAATATCCCATGGAAAATAAAAATAATACATCTTCTATCTCTAAACCATGCCATACACATTACATAATACAAAAGATCATCCACATCATTATAAATAAAGAACATCCATAATCACATCATATAGTAAATAATAATTAATAAACCATCTAATCTAAATCCATACATCATCATATAAGAAAAACACTCTAACCATACATCTCATATAATCATAAATAACCATAGTCTAATCTAAACCATACATCATCTAACACATGATCAAAGTATAACATAATGTCATATATCATAATAAATAGTACCAGTCACATAAATGCTCATAAAAAGTCTAGTCAAAAGACATAAGTCCAATGTGGGCCCCATGCACATCCATGTGATAAAATAATACATGTCCAAAACATACATCATGTCTCACAACAAAAAACTCAAATCAATGATATCCCTGAAGCATCCTAGTTGGCTGATGCACTAACTGAGAGGAAGTACTAGCCCTATAAGATGGGGCACACTGATCTGATAACACTACACCCTCATATAAATCTCTGTAATACTATGCCTCACATGTCAACTAGGACATCTACCTCATAATATCCCCTAGACCATACCTCTGTATTAAGACATCATCCTCCTCCCTAGACCTCTCAACCACCTATAACTTTGCCTCACTTTGTATTAGTCTCACTTGAATCTACCCAATCCACCCCTAGAAAGTCAATATATATGCATATTGGGCCTGGATATACCTTTATAAAGTAGTAATCTAACCATCCTAAGCCTATCTCTAGCTCATATATCCCTATAAATATTTAACCTATACCTACAAAGATTTAATCTATGCACCCTTTGCTCTAACCTATCCCAATACACTTGTAAGATAACTCAATATAAATCCCATATAACCATCCCACTATATAATCTAGTGTTGTATGTCCACCACAATATTTTCCCACTTGATGATAATCCCCACCACCTTTATATCCCTAGCCTGCTCCTCCTGATCATTAACATTAATAGGTGGTTGGGATGACCTTGTAATATCTAGACCCTTTCCCCTCACCACTTGGTCTCCACTTGTATCTTGGTATCTTCCCCTAATCCCCTAATATCTACTATCAATATCTACTAGTGCAAACCATTTCTGTCTTACCCATCTAGCCCATCCTGACCATCTTGATCATTCTATCTATCCTACCCATCCTGAGCCTAGGGCTATGGTCTCTAAGCTTGCCTCTTACTCAAATAATATTGTGTATGTAATGAAATCTATATCACTCCTCTCCTTTGGCTCCTATTGGTTACCTTAATAATCTTTGGGGCTATCTTTGTGACCACCATCTTGTGTATGCTATTGTGACCCCAAAATCTCCCATGGGTGTTTGATAATCCCACACAACTAGGGAAATACTATCATAATCCACCCTTGCCAATACTATATCCATTTTCCATCCTAATTGGGGCCTCTCCCTATTTCTCCTAGTGAAAAGGTGTTCCTCTTTTGAGATGTCCTATAACCATCCAAACTATCTGTAAACTTGATTACGCCTATATCTATTAATAATATAATCTCACCGACTAGTCAAGTAGCACTATGTAAGCATGAATCTCATCACATATACATCCTCCTCCCATCCCTATTACACCTGCCTGTAGGGCATCCATGTGATTTGATCAGCCCTTAAACTATCAAAATCCTACCTTTAAAATCACATTTCTCCAACATGGGATTTTTTCACTCCCAAAATGATATACCAACCAAAAACTAGAGGCTAATTAGGTTCTCTACCTCCACATGTCTAAAATGGTCTCTCTATTTCTAGGTGCTCCCAAATCCAAATTTAAAGTAGTAATGAAGGACCAAAGTTGGATTCCCTTCTGTAAGCACCCATGTGTAACTCCATATACAAATGGCACAACACTATAGGACCCCTAGTAAATACATGAAAATCTTGAACTATGTCTATAACTACATCTCTTAGCCTGATATGAAACCACTGTCCACTCTTATCTAGAAAAAATATTCCAGTAATATAAGACATTACAACTAGAGTCAATACATCAATAGACCCATCTCTAATTACTTTATCAATGTATATCTACAAATCTCATACTCTAGTCTATAGATGACCACATAGTCTTTGCATAATAATAATAAGTTCCCATGATCGCTAGTAGATATAATCACCAAATATGTAGCACATCTTCCAAGGTCATGGTCACTCCCTAGACATAAAATGAAATGTACTAGTCTTGGAGCGCCACCACTCCACTAAGGCTATGATCAATGCTTTGCTTATCCAAATCAATGACATCATCATAATGTAGTAGAGACCAATCATCTCTAAGACTCCATAGTCCATTGGAGTCAATCTATGCATCTCATGAAGAGCTAACGAGAGATGTAATATAGAAACTAATACTCCTAAGTCCTCCTGCACCATGAACTACCCATTAATACTTGATCTATATTAATCTATCACACACTATCTATCCTTTCTTATCCCATCACTCCTATTTACCTAATCCATCATAACTATCATATCTATCCAATCATGCCTATTTATCCTACCCATCCTACCTATCCCATCTAACTTGTACATGCCTATCTCATCAAGTCAACACCTACCCTCCCTATTTAACCTATCCATTTATTTACCTTCTCTAACCCCCCATCCCTATCTAACTAATCATTCCCAATACTACTATCTAACCACATTGAATTACCCATATTACCTTCTTAATTAACCTTTCCACCTATCTAAATTATCTAATTAACCACTTGTCTAACTTATCTGTCTACCTTTCCTATCTATCTAACTATCTAATCTACCCTCTATCTATCTAATTAACCTAGTCACCCACCCCTTATCCATTTAACACCTCCCCCCATCCCATCCCCCATCCCCTTATTATACCCTTAACTAAACCCCACACTAATTTTATTCAATACTGCATCTCCCTTTTAGCCCTAACCCATGGTTTTGTCAAAACTAGATATCACAAGTTTTAGTTTTGAAAAATTGCAAACCATATATTGTGGTTTAACATCCATACTCATGGTATTGCAATACCACATATTACTAACTTTAGTGATGCAAAACTATAGATCACTACATGTGATTTTTCAAGACCATAGCTTGTGAGTGCAATACCATACTTTGAAGTTGTATTCCATACGTAGGGGCAATACCCACAGAGGTGGTTTTGCATTTCCTAGTTTTTCTTACTATAAATGAATGAAATAAATGAAAAAAGTCAAAAATGATGAAGATGGGTTAGGGCACTCATCAGTGGTCCTTCATCACCCACCATCTATATCTCTCAGACTCTCTCTATGGTGTGACAATCATGGGATGTGGTCCATGGTTTTCTCTCCAAATCTCAAATTACTAATAATCAAGAGTGAAAATGACTCTTTTTAATCCCCTCTTTTCTATTTTACCCCCTTCACCTTATTTAACCCATGATAACTATACCTTCTTATCCAATCAAATATTTTTGACCCCCAAACTGCATTATACATCCCATTATCACATTTAATCATGTCATAGTCATTATTATATATCCTCAAGTCATTTTAAATCATTTTCTAAGGTATGGCCTTCCATTCCCACCCCTCATCCAACATCCCAAGTTATAACTACATCAAATTGAGGTCTCTTCAAACTATGTAGGTAACACTTAGCCACTTTTTAAGTGCTCAAGGATAGCTCAAACACTACTAACAGCTAATCCCATCCTATCCCCTTGGGGTCAATTGAATCCATTAAATCATGTTGAGCTATAGACTTTATATCAAATCTATCACTTTTTGAATGAATTATATTAGCCTCTAGATATCCCTTACATGCACCCTTGCCTAGGAAATGTCATCAACTTGTGGCCTATTTAATCAATCCATTTCTTGACATCTCAAGAATTTTCATCTTATCCCATCAATACACTCACCTCCACTCCTTGACATTGGTATTTTATCTAAGAACCATCATATGAGGTTAATTATGGTTACTCAGGTACGTCACCTCTTGGGAATCATTTTACACTATCAAACTTATCCCATTTCTATTTTGTTTGGGTCATCTGGTTGTAACTCAACTAGCACTCAAGGTATCCCAACCCCTCATTGTCTTGGTCTTATCCCACCTTGGGAATCTCTTTTTGAGCGGCCATCTAGATTGTTCCTCCCTACATGTCCCCTCAAGGGGGAATCATGCAACCTCATTATACTAACTTATCCATGAAATGGCTATTATTTTAAATACCATTACTTGTTTCATTTCACCCACTTGTAATGCCCTTTCAAAAAGGGGTAAAACATATGCACCCAAATCTACTCACTCTAATTATTCTACTAATCTTGTTAATTTATCCTATAGCCATAATCTGAGACAATTAATCAAATCCCATTCATTATTAAATATTTATTACATCCCACAAATCTTTATACACCCCCATGACAAATTAATCATCTTATTATCCTAATAACATCCCACTTAACTACCATTCCTACCTCATTAACTAGCCACTAGCCCACTTGCCAATTAAAAATTCATATTTATTCCAACTACCATCCTAGCCAACCTACCCCATAGCCTTTACTACATCCTTATAAGCCTTAATCTTAAATAAATCCCTATCTAATCCCTATTATCCCTTAATCTAACCTAGAAGTCTCTAGATCTTAATAGCTATTCCTAAAATTCTAGAACTCTCTAAACTAGAAACTTTTAAATTAATTAAAAATTCCTCTAAAACTCCCTCCATCAACCTATAGATAGCCATGATAGTAGCATGGCTAGACTAATTATAAATATCACTATCCTTCCTTGAATACACATACTATCCATCTAAATCACTCACACTCTCTTGCAATCCACTCAAGCATCTAAAGAAGCCATTAAAGCCATATTTAAGGCATTTTCAAGCAATCCACATAAAAGTCAAATAACATTAGATAATCAGTTTGAAAATATTGGAGGGGAGATATTAGGATCAAGGTGATGGTAATTATTTATTTATAAATTTTTGATTATTCCTATATTTCTCTCTTTTTAATGTTATTGTGCTTTTGGGTTAAACTTGATATTTATAGTAGTTTAGATTCATAGCCTAAAAACACAATCATACAACAAAGATAAAAATTAAACATGCATAGAATAATTATAATTAAACTATATATAGATATAACCCTAATTCATGGAGAGAGACATATATTCAAAAGGCATTTCTTATGCTACTTTAATATACTAAAATAGAGTAAAGTTAGAGATATTTACCTCAAAGATGAACCCATTCAGACTCAATATCTCCCTTGGCCAAAGTTGGTTCATAAGAGGCTATTGTGGTTTATAAGGATCACTAAGAAAGGCCTAAGAATCTAAGACTTTTCCATAATATAATATTTTTATCCAAGTATAAATCCTTAGTAATAACTCTTCAATTAGAATGGTCAAAAAGCAGATTGTAAAGAAGTTTAAATGAATAATTAACTCTATTGTCTCTCTAGAAATGATGAAATGAAGGTGTATATATAGTTAAATCTAACCCTAAACCTTTTAAAAAATTTATCCAATAGATTCATCCTAATTTAACTTTGTATTTTTATTTAATAAAAATAATTTAGGTCCCAGTCTAGGTTAGCCAAGGCTAACCTAGACTCATAACATGAAAATATGAATTAGAATATAGGGTTGACCCAGGTTGACAGTATTTAGCAAACATCAAAAAGGGTTTTAGGATTAGAAAGGGGATAAGTAATGTAGTCAATTATTTGGAGTGTGTAAGAGAGGTGTCAAATCTTAGGGAAGTGTATAGGAGAAGGTTGAATTAACTGCCTGTGAAGTGCCAATGGTCTACCCGCCCTTTTCTCGATGCACCCTTTAGGACATGCACTCAGAGAGATTGAGACTTGATGGGTTTTTATAAGAGAGAAAGCATCAGTAATTGATAAATTTTGAAAATATTATGTTTATACACTACCTACATAGTACATGCAGACCTCAGGGCAATGTAGTTCTCCTAGAAATAGGAGGAAAAAAACCAAGGTGGTCTTGAAAAGAAACTAAATAGATTAGATGTCCCATCCTAGAATTTTTTTATGAATTTATGTCTCACATGGAAATTTTAAGCCAGTTTTCATGATTTTATGATTTTTAGGACTTTCCTAGGTCTTTACAAATGTTTAGGGGTTTTTGAATTCTTTTGAATGTTTTTGGAAAATTTTAGACATCTCAACTCGATTGAGAATTATGAGACACATAATGGTCTAACTCATAAAATGGTGAGAGGGGGATTAGGTTGCTTGTAAAATAATGAGAGTGTTAAAACTTAAATTTTATATAAAATGGTGAGAGCATGGCAAAGGGGTGATTGAGCTGACCTGAATGTGAATCGAGTGCTACCTACATAGTCCTATAGGACCTCAAGTCACTATAGTTCCACCTAAACAAAAGGCATCTAATTAAGTACCATCAAGTTTTGGCATAGACAAATAGTAAGGTATGGAAACAATAATGGTAAGGTGATGCGATCATGCATGGTAAAGGTATTGCTACTAATTTTCCCATAGGTGGTTATAATTAGGAAATAACGATAAAGGGTCAGTGGTACTAATTTACCCATATGTGGTTATAATTAGTAGCACGAGGTGGGAACATAATAAAAAATGAAGGATGCAATTTCTAGGACCACTATCATACTACTTTCATATACTGCTATTCAAACATTTAATTTTAAAACAACTACTAGAATTGAAATTTTCATCAACCACTAAATGTGCCTGTATACACACACACAAATGAATCAGAACTAAGGAAAAATGTGACAAGTAGGGTTAGGTAAAAATAATTGGCTAGCGAAGGGTTAAGGTCATGATAAAATGGTAAGGGGGTATAGTACAAAGAATAGGTATAATGTGGCATAACTTAGATAATCATTATAGATAATAATATGAGTCCCTCAAGTGTAAAAATGTTTGAGGTGCATTATGTTCATTGGTTCATCATGTTCATCTCCCTTTGGTGTGATGAGCTTGTATGCTATAGAACCATAGATAGAAATAACTACATAGGGCCCTAACCAATTTGGTTGGAACTTTCCTTTTTTATTGGTTTCAACATTTACATTCTCTTGATTTTCATTTAACATCAGGTCACCAAGATCAAATTCATGATGATTAAAACACCTATTGTATTGGAATTTTAATCTATTCTAATAATACTAAAGATTATTTAGGGTGGCCAATAGTTTACCATCAAGTAGGTCTAGCTCTTGCAAGTGGGATACTCTATAGTCTTCTTCATAGATGATGTGCTAAAAATAAATTTAGAGAGAAGGCAACTTGACCTCGACAGGAAGAATGGCCCCAGTGCCATAAACAAGTGGATAGGGTGTAACTCCTATTAGAATATAGAATGTGGTATAATATTCCCAAGGGGTGTTAAATAGCTTTAAGTGCCAATTAAAACCAATGTTATTAACAATCTTCTTCAAAATATTGACAATGGTTTTATTAGAAGCCTCATCTTGGCTATTAACTTGTTGGTAGTAGGTGGTAGATAAATGTTGCTTGATGTGGTATTGAGAACAAAATGTTTTCACATCTTTATTCATAAATGATCCACCATTATAAGATATAATATTGGAGGGGATGCCATAAAAACATATTAGATGGTTAAATATGAATTTAGACATTTTCTTACCACTTACATAAGTGAGAGGAATGGATTCCACCTACTTAGTGAAATAATATATAGTAGTTAGGATGTGTTTATGGCCATTGAATGATGTACGATTGATTTTCCATACAAGGTTGAGTCCCCACATTGAGAATGACCATGGTGTTGTAAATGGTTTGAGTGTCTAGGATAGTGTGTGAATCATATTGGTATGTATCTAACACTTGACACACCTATTTACATATGAAGATGTGTCTACTTCTATAGTTGGCCAATAATAACTAGTACATAGTAATATTTTAGCTAAGATTGCCCTATTGGTGTGGGCTCCACACACTCCTTCATGGACTTCCCCCAATGCTAGTCTGGATTCTATCAAATGTAAGAAATGAAGAAGAGTTACATCATAGATTTTATGATACAAGGTTGGTATAAGTAGGGTATAATGAGAGGTTTTGTGGGTGAAGGATTTTTAGTTTTTACATGATAAATTGGAAGGCATAGTTTAGTCTTGAAGATAGGTGTATATGTTTGAGTACCAGGGAGACGTGTAACCAATAATGTCACAAACTATCTTGATGGCTGATTATTTATGTGTTGGAGGTAAGATATGTTCAATAAGAAATTAAAAATACCTTGCTCTATCTATGCTTTAATTTATAGATCTAATGTTAGACATAAAATCAATTGTTTAATTATTTGCCTAAGGTATTCTTTCAAATTGGATGTTTCTAATCTGCTACTTGAGAATATATACCATATATTTATAGGTCACCAAATTCTCTTCATTGGTCTAGTAATAGTGTGTGACCTAATTGATGATTGACTTAGAATCACCATACACCATTAAATATTGAATGTTCTAGTGTACTACTTGACGAAGCCCTATAATGAGTGATTCATAATCTACCATGTTATTGGAGCAAGGAAATCTAGTATGAAAGGACCTAGGAATGATATCCCCTTATGGAATAACAAACAATATTATGGACCCTGATCCACATTTTGTGAATGATCCATCAAAGTACATCTTCCACTATTCAGCCTCAAGAGGTGCTTTTGCTTCTTCAACAGTCATAATGGCCTTATCTAGAAACCCAAATGTAAGAGGTTGAGTATCTTGAAGAGGAGATTATACAAGCTAATCTATGAGTACTTAACCATTAATGGCCTTCTTATTGGATAATTCAATTTCAAACTCAATCAATAGTATGATCCATTTTTCTATGCAACATTGTAGATCTAATTTGGAAAGTAGATATTTGAGCAGATCTACTTTGGTAATAACATTGTGAAGAAATCTTTCTTAATCAGTGTATAGTTGTGTTCATACATGAGCAATGTTCAACTAAGATAATACATAACATGTTCCTTTCCCCATTCATCATGTTGTGCCAAAAGTGCCCCCAAGGCATTTTCAATTGTAGATAGGTAAATAAGTAATAACTTGTTTGGCATTGGTGGTAAAAAAAAAGGTGGGTTGGTAAGACATTCTTTAATCTAATAGAATGATTTCTCAAACTCTTCATTGTAGGAGAATGTAATGCCCTTCTTTATCAAGTGCATAAATGAATGGAATTTGCAAGTTAATTATGAGATGAAATGTCTGATAGATTGAATTTTTCTCTATAACTTATAGATTTACTTAAAGGTAGATGGTGATGGAATTTTTGTAATTGTATGAACTTTGGCTAGGTCAACTTCAATGCCCTTGTGAAAGATAATGAAACCTAATACTTTTCTATAAGTTATGCCAAATACACACTTCTTTGAATTAAACCTAACATTTTAATCATGAAGTCTCTCAAATATTATTCATAGTACAGATAGATGATCAACATGGGCCTTTGATTTACCCAAGATATCATCAACATAGTCTTAAAAAATGTCACGGGAAATCACTATCATGGCCCTTTGATATGTGGCCTTGACATTCTTAAGTCTAAATGACATCAACTGATAATGAAACATTCACCAAAAAATGGTGAATGCTATCTTATTTTGGTCTTTTAATGCTATTCTGATATGATTATACCTTGAAAAGCCATCCATTAGAGAGATTATTTCATATCCAGACATTTAGTTGACTAACATGTCAATAATAGGCAAAGGAAAATCATCCTTTAGGAAAGATTTGTTGATATATCTAAAATCAATAATTTTTTGATATTTTCTAGTTTTTAATCATTGGTATAATATTTAAAATCCAATCTAAATAGTTGATTGGATTGATGCATATTACATCTAAAAGTTTCTCCAAATCTTTCTTGACTAGCACAACAATATAAGGATGTATTTTATGTAGCTTTTGCTTAACATGTTTGACATCAAGATGTATAACAAGATGGTGTACAACCAAGGTGGGGTCCAAACCTGACATGTCTGAATAGGCCCATGTAAATATGTCAACAAATTCTCTCAAAAGGGATATAAAAACTTCATTCTCCTCCTTAGTGAGGGACACACCTGACTTAATCCACTTTGGGTCTTCTGGAGTCATAATGTTCACCTCTAAAGTGTCTATAATAAGTGTAGAATCATCATCTAAAATATTGGTAAGGAGCTAAAATGATTGTAAATGACAAAGTCTTCCAAATGGATTGGCTCATCTAATTCACTTAAGTAGGATAATTTAGAATATCCTAATTATGGAAATAGACATGAAATAAATACCTCAAGGCATTCTTGAATAATTTATGCATAATATTATCACTCATTAGTACTGATATCTAATCCATAAATAGGATTTAGACTATATGTCTCATGTGCTTCATAGCAAGAGGGGTGAACATCCCCGTCTAATGGTACTAAAAACTAGTTTTCACCAAGAGACTTGCCTTTCTCTTTACTTTTTACCTAGTCAAAAAGGACCTCAAAGAGGTTTTCAATTTTAGACCTCAATGTTTGATTTTTTTTTGGCTATAGAATTTCACCCACTCTCCAAAGTAGGCAACAAGATTCAATCAAATAGAAAATCCTTGCTTGTGATCTCTAAGAGGAATATGATTCCTCAATCCTAGAAAGTTGTATATGGCCTCATCATTTTCAAATTTATCTAATGGAATTATTGACTTTTGTTGGTCCCAATCTATCAATTATGGATGGTAAAGGGTTAAATGTGAAGGTTGATAAACAAGGTTAATGGTGCAAATGACATGGGAATTAGACAAATTTGTAGTGGCAAGGTCATGGTAGATGTTATGACCAGACTCTACATCACTGTCAACATCATCATCATTAGTTGTTGGTGTTGGAACATGAATAAGGTATGCGGGGTCACCCTTAAGAAATTTAAATCTAATACCATGGAATCCCTTATACTTGGTCATTAAGACTAGTTCGATCATGCCTTGATGTAGCCCCAAACCCCTACCTTCATAAGCTAAATTTTCCATAATCCAATTAGGAATAAGATACTTTGCACTGTAGTAATAATTAGCCAACTCATCATTATAAAGACATGAATAATATTTAGCTAAGGGGTCCTATTCTAGGATAAAGACTAGTTTGAAAATAATGGGCTTGTTTAGCTGATATTTTCCTTTGGTTTTCCATTCTATGTGAGTAGTTTTAGCCTTAGGTCTCCCATAAGCTTTTGGATTTTTAGGAAATTTAACAATATGTAATGTGTTATGAGTAATATATTCTTCTAGACCTTTGTTAGTTATATAGAAGTGGTTGGAAATATCTGATAGAGGCATGGATGAGGTAGAAGCTGATCTATTTGGGTCAATGTAATTAGCTTATGGGCCTGATTCAATGGATTTTCCTTTTTTAACTCTTTCTCCAATTGATTTGGGCATAGGATTCATACTAAATTTATAGTTATATATTTTATAATTGACTTCAAGATGTTTACAATACTAATATGGCTAAAGATCAACTGGTATAGTCGCTTCCATTCCTAAATGTGGAAATATTATACATTGATGCAATGTAAAAGGTATGACCCTAATTTCATGGATCTAAGGTCAATGCAATAACATATTTTAAGATAATTATAGGTCCAAAACATGGCATAGATTGTCATAGGTCAAAGGCCCAATGACTATTGGAAAACTAATAGTACCTTAAGATTCCTATTCTTTTATTATATGCCTTGATAATAATGGTATCTAACTGCAAGTTAGCTATTACATACCCGAGATGTTTGACCAACTTTAGAGACATGATGTTGAGGTCCAAACCATTATCTATAAGGACACATTTAAATCTATGGTTTGATATACCAACCTAAAATTAAAACAAATTATTATGCAGAGGGCCCAGAGATGACATATCACCTTGGTTAAAGGTTAGCCATTGGTTAGGGGCCAAGTGTCCTACCATGGCTTAGAATTTATCTAGAGTGATGTCATTTGGCATGAAAGATTAGATCAAGTACTCATTTAGGATGTATTTATGGATAGTAGACATACATAAAAAATCCATGATGGATATGTGCATAGGTGGCTTCTTTATTTATTCCACAATATCATTGGTCTTCCCCTTAGTTTTAGTAGTTAATTTATTTATGATAGGCATAAAAGGTTGAGTGGGATCACTTGTAGTCTTTAATTGTAGTCCTTTAATAGTGACATTATCTCATTGAGTTGTGATTGAAAAATATTGATCTATAACTTGGATTTTTTATTTGGTTGGGTTGGTAATGAGGCCTAGAATGATAATTTTTATATGGTGTTGAACCTAGTTGTTACCATGGTCCATAGAAGAATCACCAACATAATGAGGTTGATAAGCATTATTCAATAGATAGGCATTTTTGGGTAGTCTATTGGTATTTGTCTAGGGACCAATGGTGATAGTGGAAACATGAATGCCTAAAACATTATTATAGGTATACACAATGACATGATGGCCTCCTTGGTGGTTTGGTCATTTTTCCCTTGGTTTTGACCATTTTACTATTATTTTTATGGTTGGTGTTATTATTAGTTATTTTACGATGGAGTTCTCTACCATTGTTTTTGTTGTTATTATTATTAATACTAGTTTTTATAATTGTTATGTTAGGGAAATAGATTCTAGTAGATACTTAAGTTACAATTGGTCATAGGAGCATGGGTGTCTCTTTCTATCTCTCTATTTTACAACATATTCTTAAACAAATGCCTGAGTTGGATACATCATCTTATGAAATTAATTTGACATAATGGTACTCAAAAAATTCATGTTATTTATACCAATTAGGAAAAGGAATCCATTTAGGAAATGAATTTGGTATTGTCTAATTGATCATATTTTCTTAGACCAATCTTCAGAACACAAATTCAATAGGCTCACCAAGGTCACTGAATTATTTGGTAATGGGTAGTATTTTCCTTGAAGGAGGGGTTTGTAATTGGTTTTGATTATATGGTAGTTGGTTTTGTGGAGGTCTTGGTTGGATGTATGGAGGATGCGGTTTCTGAATGGGTGGAGTTAAATGGGCAACCAGTGTTTGGACCATCTAAATATGGTGTGATTTAGTAACCCTATTGCCAACAACATTCTTATTGTAGTTATAAGGTTTATTATCTCATTATTGTTGGTTTTAGGTGGATTTAAATCTAGTATTTTAATTGGGTTATTTTATGGTTCTGGTTCTAATTAGAAGAGGATAGTGTTATCACTCAAAAGTTCACCCTTACTAAGAACGTGTACCAATCCTCACTTTCATTGATACAATGGAAACTATCTAAGGTGTGAGACATTATAATTGGATATAATATATATATAAAGGTTTGGCTCCCTTTGGTACACTCAGCTATGTCTATATAAACTATCTAATTATGTGCTTCCTTGACTAGGAAAAGGCTAGAAGGAGCTATGCTAAAGCTAAAAATGGAAATAAAAACTAAAAAATTGGGGTGATGCACCAATATTAAAGTCAATTATGCATATAATTGACATAATTTAGAATATAAATAACTTTCACACATTCACTTCAAATTTATACAATAACTCTTGCATAATTATTTCACACAAAGGTCTTGACAAACACTTACACTAGCTTAAGAGGCATGAATAATGGTTGAATTCACTTCCCAATTAGGTAGAAATTAGAGTTAAAAAATTTATATGACATAAAATAATATTAATTATATTAATAAATTTAATATATTTAAACATAAACATATGAAAAATAGTCATTCACTAATTTCTATCAACAAACATTAAGAACACACTTCATGAACAACTTGAAGATGGAGGAAAAATTCAGCTCTTTATTGCTTCAAAGGTGAGGTTGTAAAAATTTTTGGTAGAGTTTCAATAAGCCAAAGGAATAATATATTTATAATCATTAAAAAATAAATGAAAATAAATAAAATATTAATATATAGATAAGACAAGAAGTTCCAGATGAGTCCACATGCAAGTCCTAGTTCACTCCTTTAACTGAAAATTTAACTTAAAATTAAACTCCACCTTCAAATCCACTTTTAATTATACCTAAAATCTAATGTAGATTTTTTTTTAAAACATTATTCATGTAATATGTCATGGTATTAGAGAGGGATTCTATTATTTCATGTTTGAAAAGTCAAAGGGCTCTTCATGTATCTTGAATATTGAGTTAACTCCTTGTGATCTTACATACAACTTTTTATCTTCTTTAGTTAACTCTTTTTGGTATTTAGTTAAATAATATTGGTATTTAATTCATATTAAATTTATACATAATTACCTTAACTTTTATCTTGAGTTGACTGGACTATCTTGACTTCACACCTGGAGTTTAACTTGAGCTATCTTGCATGCAACTTGCATGCATGCTTTACTTCTTGACTTTCTAAATTTATCCTAAAGGGGGGAATAGTAGGATAGAGATTGAATTGAAATTTTCAAAGGGTATATTTAATGAAAATATGGCATAAATATTAACCAAAAATATAACTCAACTTCTCCACTTTTGCATGTTTTTAACTCTACTTTTCTAGGGCTAACTGAAGATTCTTTTTGTTGACTTGACCTTTTCTAAATTTAGTTAACAGAGGGGAAACCTGTAATTTATAATTTTAAATATCTTTAGGTATATTAAGGAATTCAAATCAATATATATCAAAAAACTTCCATGTCAAATTTCATGAGATTTCATTGGATAAAACTCAAAATATGCACTTATTGGTGTTGAGTAGCTTGCACAATTTCATTTCCGAATGCATGTAGGTATAAATTTTTCCATTTTATTGAATTTTATGAGAAATTAACACATTATTATTTTTTAATTAAGACCATTAATAACCTATATTATTATTAAAATAATTTTATGTGCTCAAATAATCACTTAAACCTCTCAAAATTGTCTTTTCTGCCTATCTCTCTTGCTTGCTTATGCTGTGATGCTTATACCTTTGCCTTTATCCATTATTTTTCCTTAAAATTTTAATTGATTAAGATTTTTAAATGTATTACATGACCCATAATATCTCTTACAACCTTTATTTTTAAAAAAGTAACTCAAAAATGCAATTATATCTCTTAAAATTGAGCCATTGGGTTTAAGAAGAGTTTTAGAGCACCTATTTGACTTAATGATTATTCATAAATTCAAGCCACTGTAACCTGAAGCCAATGAATGTAATATTTAAATAATATGGGAATAAAAATCCTCATAATACTATTTTTTCCAACTCTTCTTCACCTTTATGTACTGAGCATCTGAAAAATTACCTTCACTAGCTTGCAAAGAGTTAATTAGAGGAATAAAAGAAACCTCTATCAAAATTTAGACTTGTGAGTTGTTCCTAAGCATGATTTTTGACTAATTAATTTTTTATAATGTTTTTCATACATTTTTTAATCTTTATTCCATGAATTAATTCTTATTAAAAATCTACACATATTCAAATTTGTGGCAAAATTATCAACATTCTTGATGACTTTATTGGGATGTTTGCCTACTAAACACTCAAGACTATTAGATATATCTATTATGTTATGGAGTCATGAATATATCACCAAATATAGGACTAAAAATTTATTAATAAATCAATTATATCACTTTTACATAAGCACTTATTGAATTAAAAACTATAACAACTACCAATTGAAAGATGTGCAAGATAACACTTAGAGGAATGTGAAAATTAAAACTACTAACATAACATGTGCATAAAAACACTTATTGAAAAATTAAATATAAAACTAATATGTATAATATTAAATATCCACCTGGATCAAAATGAAAACCTCTTATGTCTTTTCTATGTGGTTGACAAAGATGAGGAACAAACTACTTTTTAAGTGCCATTCTAATTATATCATCTCTTTTCCTAATTGTCAACCTCTTTGACTTGTCTCTAGTGAATAAAATGAAGAAAAAATATATTTAATATAAAAAAACTCATCATGTAGTTCAATACTCACCTCATGTTGATATTTTACACTAAGAAAGATTTTCAATGTAACCACATTTTGATTTACCTTCATACCTATTTTATCAATGTCTTCACAAGGAGATGTAGGCTTACAAAAATTCTCAAAGTCTTGAATCAACTACAATTAATACTACCATAATTAATCAAAACCTTATTTTTAATCACTTATATATTTTTAAGGTTTACTATGAGTTACTGCATCTTCTTTTGTATCTAAATTTAGCTCATGTCTAGGACTGCTACCTTGTGAAACCACTATTGCAATCTCACTAGCTATCACCATTTATTCTGGAACATATTCACGATAGGTTTATCAAGGCTCAATTAATGCTGTAATTTTATTTTTTAATTACTTCTCAAGGGATTTAACATAATCTTCTTCTATTGTAAATTGAATCTCATTTGACCAACACAAATCTTGATCATCCTCTCTTGATAAATTTTCCTTTTTACTTGAATGTTTTTTTTTTTCCTTCCATATAATAGGTCATATTTCAAAAAGGGATATGGTAGGAGGGTAATATATTCCATTTGGTGTCATAGTAATATAGGTCATTATTGTTTTCTCTTTAACTTGAGACACTTGGTGAAGCTTGCTTCTTTAAACATGTTAATTTTTCTGAGTTAAAAGGGAATCAATTTGATCATTAATAATTTTAGAAACCATGTTAGGAACATTTAAAGGATGGATTACCTCTTGAGGATCATATATAGCCTTTATATTGGATCTTTTAATGGATTCAACAAATTTATTTTATTTGCTAAGATCACCAATTTGATTTACTACCACATGGTCATCAATTTGAAAATTCACTAAGATCGCATCTAGTTTTACTTATCCATGATTTTCTTCATTTTGTGTCATTTGAAGAATTTCCATATTCTATGCTACTAAAACTTTATTCTACACATCATTTATGTTATAAAGTTGCCAGCTTAAATCTTGTATCAAATTATTTTGTACTGGAATAAGAGCCTTGGTTGAGGAAGGAACATTAAGATTAATTTTAACATATGGTTTGCTTGGTATAATGGATCATTGAGCTTGATATGGAGGCATATTGGCTTTATATTATTGCCTCTTCAACTTAACTAACTCATTACCGAAATATTGTAGCATAGTTTTTAATTCATCAAGCCCACTAGATTGACTATAAGGAGCTTGATCTTGATTTTGAAGGGCTAGAGTTGGGGCCATTGATGGTGTTTAAGGAGGTATAATAGGCTAAAATTCTTGAAACATTATCATTGGAGGCATAGGTTCAAGTTTATTAGATTGAATTAGACTATTTTTATTTGTAATAACATCATAGGCATCTAGGAGTGTCCTACCACCCATGGACTAGATCAAAACTGAAATATCAAAATTTAAGGCTCTCAAAAAGTATAAGAAAGCACATTTAGGAGATGGCCTTATCATGGGAGGTATTTTATTCCATGTCTTCTAAAATATAAGATTAAAATGAATCAAAAATTAATGTGTTCCTCTATTGTTGTTAGTGAGATCTTCAATAAGAGATAGATGGTTTAATATATCTTCAAATTGTTTATATAATACTACACCTAAATCATCCCAAGAGGCTATGGAGTTCAAGGGAAGATTCCTACACCATTGCAATGCCTTTTCCTTGAAGGATGAAATAAGTAAATGAATGGCAACCTTATTTTGAGTAATATGGTGGAATTAACACAAGTTGGCTACATCTTCGATATGTTCTATGGGTGTAGTTTGATATTCACTTGTAAAATATGGTAGGCTTTTTAGGGCTGAGGGTGGAATATCATCATATTAGGCCAAATTGAGATGGATTTCATTATTGAAAGGAAAAAATACATAATTCCTTGGGATAACCATGGATGTTTATTTTTAGTGACTTTAGACATGAAACTGATACTTGTTTTTATTTTAAATATCTTTTTACAGCTTCAATATGTGCCCCACTGGGTGTGTCAAAAACTTTTATCACTCAAAAGTGCACCCTTGCTGAGAATGTGTGCCAATTCTCAATTCCATTGATATAATGGAAACTCTCTAAGGTATTAGACCTTATAATTAGATATAATATCTAGATTAAGGTCTGGTTTCATTTGGTACACTCACCTACTTCTATATAAACTTTCTAATTATGTGCTTTCTCGAATAGGAAAAGGGTAGAAAGAGCTATGCTAAAGTTGAAAATAGAAATGAAAACTAAAAAATTGGGGTGATGAAAAAATATTAAATTTAATTATGCATATACTTGACACAATTTGGAATATAAATAAATTTTACACATTGATTTAATTTTCATACAATGACTCTTGCATAAGTATTTCACACAAAGGTCTTGATATACACCTACACTAGCTTGGGAGGAATGAACAATGGTTGAATTCACTTCCACATTAGGTAGAAATCAGAGTTAGACAATTTATATGACATAAAAAATGTGATATATTAAGACATAAACATAGGAAAAATAATCATTCACTAAGTTTTATTAATTAACATGAAGAACACACTTCATGAACAACTTAAAGATGGAGGAAAAATTCAGCTCTTGATTGCTTCAAAGGTGAGGTAGTATGAAATTTTGGTAGAGTTTAAGTAATAAAAATGCATAATATCATTATACTAATTAATAAATTAATTTACATATATAAAATAATAAAAGAGAGAGAGAAGACAAGAAGTTCCAGATGAGTCAACGTACAAGTCCTAGTTTACTCCTTCAACTAACAATTCAACTCAAAATTAAAATCTACCTCCAAATCCACTTATAATTACACATAAAATACAATGTATAATTTTAGTTTAAATATTATTTAATTTAATATGGCATGGTAGGAGAGAAGGAGGATATTATTTCATGTTTGAAAATTCAAAGGTCTCTTCATGCATCTTGAATCTTGAGTTAACGCCCTGTGATCTTGCATGCAATGTTTGATATTTTTTAGTTAAATATTTTTGTTATTTAGTTAAATAATATTGGTATTAAATTCATATTAAATTTAAATTTTATTTACCTTAACTTTAATCTTGAGTTTATTGGACTTATCTTGACTTCACACCCATAGTTTAACTTGAGCTATATTGCATGCAACTTGTATGCATGTTTGACTTTTTGACTTTATAAATGTATCCCAAAGGAGATAGTAAGATTCAATGAAAAATTTTAAGGGTTATCTTGAATTAAAATATTTCCTAAAATATTTACAAAAAATCTAACTCAATTTCTCCACTTTTGCATGTTTTTAACTCCACTTTTCTAGGGCTAACTGAAGATTCTTTTTGTTGACTTGACCTTTTCTAAATTTAGCCAAAAGAGGGGTGAAATATAATTTGTAATTTTGTATCTCATCATGTAAAATAAATAATTTAAACCAATTTTAAACATTCAAGGACATAAAAAAAATTTCCATGTCAAATTTCATGAGATTTCATTGGATAAAACTCAAAATATGCATTTTTTAGTGTTGACTAGCTTATACAATTTCATTTTTGAATGCATGTAAGTCTGAGTTTTGAATTTTTTTTAGTTTTATGATTCATAAATAAATAAATAATTATTTTTAAATTAGGACCAATAAAAACCCATATTAGAATTAAAATATTTGTATGTGCTCAAACAATCACTTAAACCTCTCAAAAATTGTCTTTTTTGACTATCTCTCTTATTGAAAATTGTGATGCTTGTACCTTTGCCTTTATCCATTTTCACCTAAAATTTTGATTTATGAAGGTGTATAAAGGTATTATATTACCAATATGATCTCAAACCACCTTTATTTTTAATAAGTAACTCAAAATTATAATTATATCTCTTAAAATTTAGTCATTGGAGTTTAAGAAGGGTTTTAGATCACCTGTTTGACTTAACAATTGTTCATAAATTTAAGACACTATAACATAATAAAATGCATGAAATATTTATGGAATATTGATCCTAAAATAATTATAATAAAATTTTATCCAAATCCTCTTCATCGTCATGTACCAAGCATTTAAAATTGCCTTCACTTGCTTGTAAATAATTAGTCAGAGGAATAAAAGAACCCTCTATCAAAATTTGGACTTGTGAATTGTTCCTGAGCATGATTTTGGCCTGATAAATGTTTTATGATGTTTTTATTACCTTTTTATATATTTAATCAATGTATGGATTCTTATTTAAAACTTTCACATAAGCAACTTTGACCAATGGTGGTTAAATTATCAATAAATAACTTGATTATCTCTTTGTTGACAAGGGATTTCTCAATATGTATTCATTTATCTATAAAATATTATAACATGTGAGGAAAATTAAAATGAAGATGGTAATATATCTCATTATGTAGGATCCTATTAAATATCACTGCCAAATATTTATCTAGCAGATTCTAAGTAAACCAACTCGCTAGTGCTCTCTGACGTTACAAGTATGAAATAAAGATTTCACTAGTCTTCTATTTAGCTTGGCCAAAGTCAAAAATATATTATCATGCTAAATATCATATTAAAATTTTTGTATAAAATTATTTTAAAGATCATAAAATTTAGGTACAAAATTCTTTGGTAATTTCAATAGCCAACCCAAGGTTTGTCCAACTAGACTCTTTGGAAAGAGTAGATGCAAGTATATGTTGCTATATGCCACTGGTTGGCATGCAATAAAAAAATATTTTAGATGATTTTTAGGGTTACCTTTACCTTTTTATTTTTAAAATTTAAGTGTCTCATAACCTGATAGAAATGGTATTTGAAAATAATCCATGTTGAATGGATAAGAGCACATTTCATCCAATTTGAATTTCTTTCTTTGTTTTCAAATCTGTATAGCTTAAATTGCATCTTCCATCTATTAAAAATCTTGGGAAAGGAAATTAGAAGGAATGGCCTATTTATATCGAGGTTTCATGATTAAAGGTGGATTGCCTTGATCAGGGTATCCATAATATGGAATATTGGTTCAATTAGTTGGATGAATAGGTATGCATATTTGTGCATTGGGATTATACTATGGATACATAATAAGTTACTTATTAAGACACATTATAGTTTGGATTGGTTACATAACCCTGGCTAGTGAATTTTGGATATGGTAATGGAATTTGGCTCTACAAAATATGTTGGTATTGATGGGTTTTAAGGGAACTTGCTGCCTACTTTTCAAACCTTATTGTATATAGGGAACACATTGTTGACTAGATCCCTTATGTTGGAGGTGTTGAAAGTTGGATCTTTGTTGCACTTGTGATACTTATTGGGTGAAATACAATTTTTGCCTATCACTTGGTACTTAATTTACATAAGAACCTTATTGTTGCTTAAACACCTATTGTTAGATAGGTACTTGTTATTGATTTTGTATTTTCCTTCAATAAAGTCATATCATTCACATTAAAAGCATTTGTTTTAATTAAATTATGTATAATGGGAAATATATTATGCAAAATAGATAAAACTATGACCTAAGGTTAGATATATGATATAATAATCTAAATAATAAATTAGATTTACACAAAGTATTAAAAATAGTAAATAAATGCAAATGCAATAATTGAAAAATAAATGACTAATTAAAATAGATAAAGTTATGAAACAATCACACCTAGTCAAAATCTTGGGATTTTGATTGTAGCAGTGGTTTAGAAGTGGTGGATCAACTTTATGTGAAATTTATACTGGTCACTATCAAAGGATAGTTTTGGCACATGCTTTACTACTAATGATCTATTTAGTAAATATTTAACCACCTATTAGACCCTATACTATGACCAATGATTATATTATGTTTCCCTATATTATGATTGACAAAGCCATTCTATAACACCAAATATATATTATACACCTTTATAGCTTATGGATTTTTTGTACAAGTTTGCCTCTTTATGTAAGACAATTTTTATATTATGAAATTAGATTCATTAATATAAATATCCTCTAATATAGAAAAGAGATAAGACCATATTAATATAACCAATTTTATACAAGAAGTCACATCACAAAGTGAGGTGGAGGCTATAAACAAATGTTATTTGTAAAGCAGGTATTAAAGATATAATAAAGAAACCACATGCAAGGAACTAAAAAATAAGGGTAACATATATCTAAGATGGTATAATTTAAGATAACAAGGTATAAATTCTAAACAATTATAAGGTTTGTAGTTACATACAAAGGTAATCAAAACTAACCTAAGCATGGACAAAGTAAATATAACTATGATTGTATTTGCAGGCCTAGATAACCTATACTAGGATAATATAGGTAATAAGGGAAGTAATAAAAAACATAATATTATAAAAATATGTCAAAAATATCTATATACTAAAGTAAATAAAGGAAATAGATTAGTGATAGGTATACCTACCTTGAGTAGGCTTGATGACACATTAATCTTCCCCTTAGGTCTAGTGGCACTTTGCAAGAGATGTTATAGGTAAAGACCTTAAATGTCAAAGATGAAGACCTTAGTTCCTTAATTAGGGATTCCAATAGTAATATGAACCTCCTTGGTTTATATTCCTTCTATTGAGCTTTAAAGGCCTTAAAACAGACTCAACTTTATAATAACAAGCTTTTATCTCCTAATTACTCCTATATAGTTATAACAAACTATTTGTGTGTAAACAGAGTAGACGAGTGTTCCAATCCTAATAAAATTATATTTGGGAACACTATAAATATTATTAAAAGCCTAAAAGTGTCATAGGTCAAATGCTAATAGAACCAATCCAGATCATTTCAATATAATGAATCAAGAACAACACAATATTGGGTCAACCATGCCAATCTAGTACAAACATGTAAAAAATTAAATAAATTAGGATCGATTTAGTTAATATCACGGAAAAATATAAATTAAAAATGTATATTTGGTATGAAAAGGACATATACAAATAATAGACTATATTGTAAGAAATATAGGGAACAATATACAAAACTAGATTGGCCATACCAATTTAGTTTAGAAAAGTCAAAATACTAAGAAAAATAAGATGAATGAAGGAAAAATAAAAACATAGGAAGGTAAAAAGGGATAAATATAAGAAAATTATGATACACAAACATAATGGGATAATATGGACATCTCTCACAAGCCACCACAAACACACCTCACCCCTTTCTTGATGCACATCTTAAGACATGCACACTGAGAGATTGATGGCCTGACAAGTCCTAAAAAAAATTATCATCAAAAAGTAATAAATATAGGTGTATAATATTCATGACCCAAATATCATCACATGTTAAAATATTTTAATTCACAATGGTACTTTGTAAAAACATAACAACACAAAATCATAAAAGTAAATGTTGTAAAAAATGTTAATAAAGTGAGATAAAATGGGATATTTGAAAGAACTTAAATGAACATACATACCATCACTTATTTTTTTTTAAAATAAAGTGATGATATAAGGTTCCAAAGAAGTAATAAGATGGTTATGACAAACTAGACACATATATTGCTGATATAAGGTGCCAATATGCAACTATAAATGGTAGGCCTAAAAGTAAGAGGAAAATTGAAAGTTTTTCAAAAAACATTGAGTTAGTACTAAGAAATTCCTTAAAATGCCACGATTTTAGTAATTATTTAATTTCATCAAATGGACATATGAAAAAAAAAATGATTTAAAAATGAAAAAAAAAGGATGGTTTTCAAAAGGTTCATTTTTTTCAATTTTCACTATAAGTAGGTAAAAATAAAATCATTTGACCATTTATTATTTTAAGATTTTAAGATCTTTGGATGATCATTTATAATGTGGAGAAATACTATGGAAAGATGACACTAAGTTAGATGCAGAGGAGGGCATCGTGTAATGATCATTTTTCCATCAAGGTAAGTGATCTAATTAATGCTTGGGTTAGGTAGTTAGGTTAGATTTAGGAAAAGTAAGTTCTAGGTCAAATACATGTGATAGAATTTGCCCCAACAAGCATAGAATTATAAATTCAAATTTAAAAATAATGGGTAGGCAAAAAATTCATTTGTCATCAAAATTTTAGTAATTTTTAGGGGCCAAATAGGGATCACCAATGAAAATTTAAAGGAATTGGCCATGTCAATTTAGTTAGCAGTGGAAGATTGTGAAGATGGTTGATGTAGTATTAAATAATAAATATGGTTGATTTAGTATAAACTATAGTGTAAAATCTAGTAAAAATAATAAAATATGATATCATGTATGATTTAATATAAAATAGGAAAAATTAGTAAAAATTAATGTGTTTGATCTAGTTGAAAAAGTGGTGTCTTGGCCAATTTAGTAGTAAATCGAGTAGAAGGCCATTTTAGTATAAAATAAAGTGGTTAATTTAGTAGAAAAGGGGGATAACATGGTTAATTTAGTATAAAATAATATAGATTGTTGATCTAGTATAACTAACATGGATTCTCTATTCCTTTTACTAGGTTTATTGAAAGTTTGTAATTTTTCTTGATTTCAATATATTTTCACCTAAATTTTTTATTAAACAAGAAATTAATTAAGATTTTGTTGTTTATAATTTGTAATAATATATATGACCATGATTTTGGTAGTGAGTGGATACAAACTAGTTACAAGATTTGCTAGCCATAATATCGATAGAGGATAAATCTCAATTGGTGAGCCTAGGGTTTTGAGGTATCATAAAGATGTGTCAAGTGCCTCTATATAAAAAGTTGTTACTGATGTTTTTATTATAGTGGTAGATAAATATAAACACATTCATAAGGGTGGTGAATGGGAACACAATAGAGGTCACCAATACCTTAGAGGATGTGCATGTTATATTGGGTCTACCATTGGAAGGTATGCTAATTATATGCAACACAATAGAGATTATGGTTGATAGGCAAGAACTAACCTCTTGGGCCACAAGATGTGACACTTATGAGTCAACATAAATTATGTGGCTTTTTAGTGTTTATATCTCATAGAATATATACATTCAAAAATTTATTATAGGATTGATTGTTAAACATGTGAAATATCACAAGTTTGATAGAGGATTCCATTTGTTTGCTATTATGATGTGTTAGTTCACATTAAAGTAGGACACAATATACATCAAGGGTGTGAGATTTTGAGTGAACTTAAGCATGATTTGTATTGGATTTTTATGAGACAAAAATAAAATATGGTTCATATGATACTATTTTATTTCTAGATATATGAGAGATTTCCCATGTATCAACCTCCATGATTATCACATTAGGGACCAGGTGATGCACCTTGGGTTAGACTATAGGAGTAGGATGGTGGGACAAGATGCATCATTGGGTGTCTATGGTTAAATACCATCCAAAAAGTCTATATCATATACATACCTTATTAGGGGGTTGTGGTTGCTTGTATATTATGCCCATCTATTATGCAAGCTTAAGGAGTGGTTGAGTTGATTGATCACTACAACTAGTGGACGAAGCCATGCTCACATAACATAGTGTGAGAATAGTTTGGGCCAAAAAACCTAGTGGTGCCATTATAATTTCATGATTATATGGTGAAACATATTAGGTAATCAAGGAGGATAAGAGGATGAGAGCTACAACCATAAGTTCTAGTTTTAAGACCTTGATGCACCCCTCAAGACCAAAGGAGGAAGAGGTACTGGCTTCAAATAGAGGAGGAGGGAGGAGTGAGGTAAAAGAGTCTAGATAAGGATATAAAAAACATAATCATGAAGTATTAATATTATGAGAGGATTTAGTCATGGTTATTACAATGAAAAGATAGAGAAGTAGGATGCACAATCTTGGTGGTATAAATAAATAGGTCTATGGGAATCATCATAACCCAATAAAAAGGTGATGGAGGAGGGGATGAGGGAGTCATAGATGGTTGGGTATATGGGGATACCATCTTTTTAGGGCAGACATTTCAAGGTATAAAATAATTTGTATTTAAGTTTCTATCACTTTATTTTTAGACTTATAGATATACATCATAAGTATTAGTGATAGATTACTTTGGATTTGGATATAAATCATGATATAATGTTAATTTTGGTATATTTTACAAATTTAAAAACAAAGATAATATGATGGGGAGCCATAATTAATGATACACATCATGAGATTCTAGATGTCAAGATACCAAATACTGATATAATGACTATGCTAAATAATATAACACCATTTATAGGGGACTATGTTGGTTGGTTTAGATTTATAGGAGTTGATATCTAAGAGCTAAAATGATGAGATCAGGGTACTACTATGATTAAAATTATAGTTATAAAAAGGGGATATTTATGACAAATAACTAGGATACAATGGTGTAAATGACCTTAGCCACAATAATTTGCACAAATGGCTATTGTGATAGCATGTACATAGGGGGAGAGAGAACTACTAGTGTGGTGATAAAATTAGATACATGGATAGATAAAGTAAAGGGAGAGGCCAAATGATTACAGTCTTGATCTTGTACATTAGAGAGGTCTCTTAGAGAGGCTAGATCTATAGCTTATTTGTAGAGTGTGGTTCATCACCCACCTAGGGGTAAAGGTGACCCACAACTAGAGAGATCTAAATTATATTTTTGATGTAAATTTTTTTGAAGACTATATATCATTGGTTTTTATTCCCTATTTTCTACATGGGGTTTGAGTTGATTTTGACATTAACACTTGTGACATGGTTATGTAGCTTGATATCATGTATGCATATGATGATGTTGTATGTTTTATTCTCTTATAGAAAATGTGAGCATACAAATGGTAAAAAGGAATAAAATACTAATTGTAAAATGAAATCTTAAGTAAGTAAATGGAAAAGTTGAAAAAAATAAGATGCGAAAAAAATGATTGAAAAAAATATCAAATGTAAGATAGAAAATCTAAAAGGGGTGCACAACAATAAGATGGATGAAAAGTAAAGATGTCAAAGAATCTGCAAAGATAAAATGGTGGATAAAACCAAGAAGTGTAATAAATAATGCTAGGAAATTAAATTAAAAAATGTAAATGTCATAGTGAAATAAATTAAATAATGAGAAACATGTAGTGATAAAGATAGTAATGTAAAATCAAAATATATGACAAATGTGAAGTGAGTAATATGACAAAATCAATAATTGCTCAAAAATAACATGTAATGTACATACATATGCCATCAAAAACATCAAAAATATCTCATTGTAACTAGTATCTTGATTTAACCATGGTATCTTATACTCCTTTGGTAATATGTATGAGGACTTCCTTATGTTTGGCCTCGATGGAGAAAGTATGTGTGCTAGAAATCATAAGAGTCTCAAAATCCAACTATAAGTTATGCAAGAAAGCAAGTGAATCTTCTATCCACAAAGGTGGTTTTAGTTGTGAGGGAGGCCACTATTCCATCCTAGGGATGCCATGTGAATGTTGTTGTGGATCTTGATGGTTAGGCCTAAAAAAACTAGTAAAAATGCTGCTAAAGAGCTCTACATCCATCTGTATAATGGGTAAAACACTTATGCCAAAGACAATATAGATCCAAAATTTTGAGGATGTATGATGGAATCACCTTTGGAGGAGGCATATTTTATTTAAGAGTAAAATTAATAGACTCAAAATAAATGACATAAAAATACTATCAAAGAGCTTGACAAGTAGTTAAAGAATGTGTACTCATTTTATGGAAATAATAAAATCTCTTAGGATTAGATGAATGTGATGGTCAAATATCCATGGTAGGATATAAGCCTCATGACTTTTGATTATCTAAATGTATCTTTTAAACTCTATAGTCTTGATTTGAATGTATGAAGGTGTTTTGAAAGTACAAAACTACACTACTGACTCTTTTATGAAAGATTCTATGTTGGTAGGTGAATTAACTTGGCAAACATATCAGTAGGAAACAAACTTGATAGACTAAAAAATCTAGTAAAATAGTAATGTCTATTTTAGGAATGATTTTGAAGCATGATAGGAAGATCATAAAAAATTATAGGGACATCAAACACATCTAAAATGGAAACTGGATCTGTAACAGACCTATCATGAGAAGACATAACATGCTATTAATTCAGGATGCATGTATAGTTATGTCTAAAGAAGGAGAAAGATACATGTTCTCATTGATCACACTATGAATGAAATTAAAAGTAAAAAATCATTATCCTCCATGTTAGAGCAAGAAAGAGTGATCATGCAATTACTAGAGTTGAAAGAATCTTCACTGTAAGATTAATTAGGAGAGGATTATAGGATTTACACATTATTTTCTTGGACATAGCCAAACAAATAAGGGTTATATATCATATTGGCATTGTCATAATCAAAATTTTTGAGATCAATGTCAAGATATTTGACCACAATATCATTAGAAAGAGTGATAATATGATATTTATTTGAAATGATGATTGTCACAAGTATCTCATAAGTTGGATTATTATGAGAATGATGTCATAAAGTAGGAGGTAATTGAGTGATGATATTAGGATGGATATTATAATTTTGATTTTGAGGTTTATCTAATCAAGTTCATCATCATGTGATGTAATGATATATTGTGGTATATTTCCCAAAAACTTATGTTGACCACTATAATATCTTAATGAGTTGACCAGATGATTAAAACATTGGTATTATCATAATGGGATACTAAGCAAAGGTACAAGGGTAGGTATTTTATAGACATCATGTGTTTGGAATTGTTTAAAAAACCAAGGACTGGTATCATCTTGAATCTTATAGATAGATTACATGTATGAAATTTAATGCATTGACATGTCAAAGAAACTATGGCTTTCATGTAATTAGTCCATGGGTGGCCAAGGCATATATTATAGGAAACGGTAAATTTGAATATCATAACCTATATCCTACATGTTTGAGAAGGTACTGGGATAGGAATCCTTATGCATCCTAAGGGGTTAATTTGTCTTTGATCACATCCTTGGCATGTGTTACAATTGGATTTAATGTTGGTAGTACAATATCCAATAAATTTAATGAATTCCAAGGAGGAAACATAAGTAACAAAACCTTGATCTAAGATATATATTTTGACTTGGAAATATCTAATTCAAATGCTAATGAAGAGATTAGGGTCATCTACATGGATACGATGATAATCAAGGATCATAGAGGCAAGTGGAAATTTGAAAGATAAGGTTGTATCTATTGTGTAATCAATGTGAATAGACATATCTTCACATTATTTTAGGATTGGTATTATCTACACATATAATAAATCAATTATGCATGATATAATGTATATCAACACAACATAATAGATATTGGTGGGACAAGATTCCCAAATATGAAATATATTCAAAAATATAATAATACCCTTAAAGTAGGGCAACACCATACAATACTTATTTAGGAAGGAATAAATACACAATTCCACTTAAAAGGTGACACCTCCAATATACTTATAATAAATATAAGACTAAATAATTAATTGATATCTTTTACAATGATATTCATCTGATTTATATAGACCTATATTACTAATAAAAACACACAATCCCAATAGGCCAACTCACTACCTAATGTAACTAATTCCACAAGTTACTCATTTGACCTCATATATTTTACTCATATAATTAACTAAGGTGTATGTGTGCCACATGTTGGCATATCCATCAATACATATGCACTATCATATCATATCCCTAGGTACATAACATGCCATCCCTCCTTGACATGTTTCATCCATGAAACATGAGAAGAAACTAAGTAATAAGTGTTATTAAAATTATTACACACTTGTCTCCATGATTTATAATCCAACCACTAATATATGATCTTGATAGGCTATATCTCACCAAACTTGCATCTAAACTCCAATATGATACTCTGATTGCATTCATGATCATAGTTATAGCTCCATGTCAATGCATAATGATTCCTCCTTTGATTCCATGTTCCATATTTTACTATGTTATTCTGATTATATGCATGATAATAATATTTATTCTTTGTATTATATGCATATCCATACTTATTTATCCATCAATTCCCTATGCCATATTCTATTTTACTACTTTGATTCTATGTATAACCATAGTTTTTGCTCCATTAATTATATGTGTAGCCATAATTATTGTTTATTTATTATTTATAAATCCAAAATGATTATTGTTATTATGATTCATAACATGCCTCCATGATTTTTTCCTCTCATGATGATGTGGGTGTCTATATTCCCCAACCTAATGCAAAGCTTACACAACCCTTTACTCACACTTGTATTTGTCTTTCACTTGTCTTGATCCACCATTCACTTTATTGATAATGGATCCTTGGTTCATTCTTCATGTAATGGATCTTAGATTCATTTGATCAGTTTATGAAGTTGGAAACCTATAAAGATGCTCATTGCAACATTTTAAAATCCCTCATTTAATGTACACACTTCTCAAAGCATCATCTCACTACCAAACCCAACTCTGCATACCTTACAATACAGTTAATAATCCTTTTTTAGCTTATCTTCCATGTACAGATTTGTATGAATAAGATATGAAAAACTAGAAATTGAATTGAATACCCTTTATCTAGTTCTATCGGACTACAAAGTTTCATACCTAAACTCAATATTTAAACCACTTTTCTTTCCTTTTTAGGTTACTACTAAGGTCTATTAGGCTTATTCCTGCATATTATCACTCTTAGTCATGTGTTTTGGACACATACCTTTCTAATAAAAAAATTCAAAGTCTCTTAATAAACATTCAAACCAAGATAATGACTAAATTTGGGCATGTTATACTGGTGAAATCTCCATGGAAACTCATTTCTAAACAAAAACTCTAGTTTTTGGGTTTACAGGGTCTACATGACCTGTGATCTCTCCAACTGCTCCTATTTATTTCAACAAAACTTACAAGTATCTAAAAATGTTGATTAGGCTCTATGGAACGTATATTCACCTCATCCAAGTATTGTATTCACTCAGTAACTATTTTTTTTACTATTTACACCATGTTCTTAATTTAAAACAACCACACAATCAAGCATGCAGGTTTTGCTAGTACTCATTTGGGGTTTATTGAGTCTCAAATGAGTTTGTCAAATTGATAGATGATTGGAAAAGTTTAAAAAAAATTCGTCTACCTTATAAATCATTGCAAATGCATAAAACTTGTTATATTTACTTTCTTTATGATCCTCTTGATCTGACTGTGAACACAATAATGTTCTCATAGACCTTGCAATGTAATATTGACGATTAGATATTAAGCAAAGGTTTCCCACTTCTAACCAGGGATGAAAAAGTTAAAAAAAAAACACTCATGTTTATAATGAATAATAAACATGAGCAAGTCTTGACTTTCCTTTATTATCACACTTTTAGGTCTCACTATCTATACATATACACCCCTATAGAACTGTCTTATTATCTACGTGAAAAAAATGGAAATTGATAAAAGAATCATAACCAACACATTAAAATATGGAAGGAAACCTAATAAAACCAATCCATGTATCCAAATCACACCATAGTAAATCCACCTTCATTTAACAATACAACACAATCCTCACCTATAACTGTCACCTACAAAATTCTCATTCAATTTATACTAAGATATAGAAAACATCAATATTGTTAATATTGTCTATATGCATGAATAATAAATAGTCAAGGAACATTATTACAAGAAAAAACATCATTATTATTCATTATCTTTTTATCAACATATATAATTCATGACAGAACATGACTCTGCCTATCACATCCTTTCATATATCTCTCCTCTGTTCACTGTGCTCTCTCTCTAATATCTTCCTCAAGAGAATCTACCACCCTATCTTATTTATACATATAATTTAAAATCTTAAAACAAGATCTAAAACCATTTATTGATTTAAGAAAATTCTAACAATTATTAGACCTATGTAGGGTGGTGGTCACTCTAAATGCCACCTCACTCCTTAACCTAACATATTAACTCATAATAACCTTAGGACCTTTCATGAGACCTTAAAAGGTCTATTAAAACATTTTAATCATTAAATATCATTACCATTAAATTATACCACCTAAACATCTTGAAAATTTAAAAATCCCTTTTGGCAAGAAAATTGATTTTGGACTCAAATTCAAACTTTACTCATAAACATGACTCTAAGACACATCCTAGACCAACCTTGATCATTCCTAAGATGCCCCTAAATCATAATCCCAATGGGAGAAAATAAATTAACACCCATATTCTTCTTCATTCAAATGTTCGTATAAATGTGTATGCTCTTTACTTCCACACCTATGCCTCTGCTTTCTCATCCATGTTATTCTTTACTCTTTCTCTTGCTATTTTTTATACTACTGCTTGTACCTATAGTTATCCTTCTTGATTTGTTTTCTTTCATATTACTCTTCAATATTCATGTAATTTAGGATGAATTTCCATTATCCATCTATTTCTTCCTTTAATAGTGTTATTTTTGCCTCTTCATTAGTATACCTATTCCATATTATACTTTTTTCTTTCATTGGTGACCATTCCAAGGCTTCATGCTTGCCCATATTATTATTGGAAACATATTATATCCTTCTTTCATCTATTTTAGCTGCTCCTTATTTGACTTTAAAATTAGTCAACTCACTACTTTGCCTCTCCTCGTTATAGACTGGTAAATCAGTCACTTGTTCCTTAACTTGTTCAACACTTTTCTCAAGCACTTCATGTGTTTCTTGCTTCTCCACTGCTCCAATATACTCATCAAACAAACTTATTGTATCTTTATACAAAATATCATCATTATCTTCATAATATTCATCAAAAATTGCATTCAATGCATTACCTATTGTTCCCTTATCTTCTTGGTCCAACTTTATTGCCTTTATGTGGCATGTTGTGTCTTCTTTTTCACCTGCTCTTTGCTTTTCATCTCTTCACTCTTATTCATCAAGTAGTTCACTATATTTAGGGTAGAAAAATACCTCATATTTAAGTGTACCTTCAATCTTCCATTCATCAACTTCTTCTTATTTATGGACTGTTGTCCAATCAATTTCTTCATCTTAATCATACTATTCACTTTCCATTTCTTAACCTACACTCAACCATGATAAAACAATGTTAGTCTAAAATTTTTGAGGCCCAATTGCCTCTCTCTACTCTTTCATGGCAAGTTATGTTTCCATCTTCTTTAACTATCTCTCCAAATGTTCCATTACTTTGTGCTTTTCCCTCTCTTGTATTCTTTCTATAAAGATGCACTTGACTCTTTTTCTAAGTTTGATTCCACATCTAAAATTATACATAATAAACATCTATAGTAACTCTCTTTCCATACTTTCTAATGTATCCTTCATTTATTTTATCTCTATCTCCATTCTCTCACTGTGGCAATTAGATTTAGCCCTGTTTCTCACTTTTCTTTTTACCTCTCCTTTCATTTTCATCTTTAGTACCTCCCTTAGGTACATACTCTTACTCTTTTGTTGGCCTCACTTGGATCATCTTATCTTGGTTTACACTTGAAACCCCTATCACTCTCTATCTTAGACCTCACTAAGGTCTTTCCACCTCTTGTATTTCACACTAGGATTATTTTCTCTTTCTTAAGCTCTATTTATGAGCTTATCTATTTTGAGCTTATTAATAGCTCTATTGACTCAAGGCTTACCACCTTAATCCTCTTTTATATTATTTTTCTCTCACATGTCACATACCATTATCAATACATATAAACCAATAATCAACCATAAAATAGATCATACCTTTTTTATCTACTTTTTCAACTCTGTCTTTCAATAAGAATCCTTGCAAACTACCTCCTTGCTTGTTTACCTACAAATTCTTGGTCAACATACAACTTTCACTATGAATAATGTAATTACTAAGTTCATTCATGTATATACATATTCCCAAAGAATCTATATGGATCTGATACCAAATGATGTAGAGTTTACACAATCCTTTACTCACACTTGTATTTGTCTCTCACTTGTCTTGTTTCACCATTCACTTTCTTGACAATGGTTCCTTGGTTCATTCTTCATGCAATGGATCTTAGATTAATTTAATTAGTTTATGAATTTTAAAACCTATAAAAATGATCATTAAAACCTTTTATAACCCTTCATTAAATCTACACACTTCTCAAAGCATCATCTTGCTACCAAACCCAACTCTGCATACCTTACAATATAATTATTATCCCCATTTTTTTAAGCTAATCTTCCCTATATGAATTTGAACAGATGAGATATGAAAAAATAGTAATTGAATCAAATACCCTTTATCCATTTATATCAGACTATAATGTTTCATACCTCAACTCAGGCTTTAAACCACTAGTATGGAAGTAAACATACTAAAACCAATCCATGTATCCAAATCACACCATAGTGAATCCACCTTCATTTTAACAATACAACACAATCCTCACCTATAACTATCACCTACATAATTATCATTCAATTTATACTAAGACATAAAACACATCAATCTTGTTAATCTTGTCTATATACATGAATCGTAAATAGTCAAGGAACATTCTTACAAGCTAAAACACCATTATTTTTCATTATCTTTTTCTCAACATATATAATTCATGATAGACCATGACTCTGCCTATCACATCCTTTCATATATCTCTCCTCTGTTCACTATGCTCTCTCTTTAATCCCTTCCTCAAGAGAATATCTCACCCTATATTTTTTATACATACAATTTAAACTCTTAAAACAATATCTAAAACCATTTCTTGATTCAAGAAATTTATAACAATCCCTAGACCTACATAGGGTGGTGGTCACTCTAACTACCACCTCACTCCTTAACCTAACATATTGACTCATAATCACCTTAGGACATTTCATGAGACCTTAAAAGATATATCACAATATTTTAATCATTACATATCATTACCACTCACTTATACCACCTAAACATCTTGAAAATTTAAAAATCTCTTTTGGCGAGAAAACTAATTTTGTACTCAAATTCAAATTTCACTCACAAACATGACTCTAAGACACATCCTAGACCAACCTTGAGAATTCCTAAGATTCCCCTACATCATACTCCAAATGGGAGAAAATACATTGACACCCATATTCTTATTCATTAAAATGTTCATACAAATGTGTATGCTCTTTACTTCCACACCTATGCCTCTCCTTTTTGATCCATGTTATTCTTTGCTCTTTCTCCTACTATTTTTTATACTACTACTTGTACCTATAGTTATCCTTATTTCTTTGTTTTCTTTCATTGTCCTCATTAATCTTCATGTCACGTAGGATGACTTTCCATTTTCCATCTATTTCTTCCTCTAACAGTGTTGTTTTTGTCTCTTCATTAGCATACCTATTCCATATTATACTCTTTTCTTTCTTTGGTGACCATTCCAAGGCTTCATGCTTGCACATATTCTTATTGGAAACATCTTATATCCTACTATCATCCACTATAGCTTATCCTTATTTAAATGTCAAATTAGTGAACTCACTACTTTTCCTCTCCTCTTCATGGATTAGTAAATTAGTCACTTGTTCCTTAACATGTTCAACACTTTTATCAAGCACTTCATGCATTTATTGCTTCTCCACTGCTCCAGTGTACTACTAAAAAAAAACTATTGTATATTTATACAAAATAACATCATTATCTTCATAATATTCATAAAAAATTACATTCAATACATTACCTATTGTTCCCTTGCCTTCTTGGTCCAGCTTTGCTACTTTTATGTGGCATGTTGTGTCTTCTTTTTCACCTACTCTTTGATTTTCATCTCTACACTCTTATTCATCAAGTATTTCACTATCTTGAGGGTAGAAAAATACCTCATCTTCAACTATACCTTCACTCTTCCATTCATCAACTTCCTCTTCTTTATGGACTATTGTCCAATAAATTTCTTCATGCTCTTTACTTTACATTTCTTAACCTTCAATAAACCATGATAAATCAATGTTAGTCTAAAAATTTTGAGGCCCAATTTACTATCTTTTTTCTTTCATGGAAATTTGTGTTGCCATCTTCTTCAAATGTCTCTCTAAATGTTCCATTACTTGCTGGTTTTCACTCTCTTGTATTCTTTCTCTAAAGCTACACTTGACTCTTTTTCTGAGTTTGATTCCACATCTCAAATTATACACATTCAAAATTTTTAGTAACTCTCTTTCCATCCTTGCTAATGCATGATTCATTTATTTTATCTCTATCTCCATCATTATCTCATTATGATAATTAGATTTAACCCTATTTCTCACTTTTATTTCTACATCTCCTTTCCTTTTCATCTTTAGTACCTCACTTAGGTACATACTCTTCCTCTTTTATTGGCCTCATTTGGACCACCTTATTTTGGTTTAAACTTGAAACCCCTCTCACTCTCTATCTTAGACCTCACTAGGGCCTTTCCATCTCGTCCTTGACACTAAGACTATTTTCTCTTTCCTAAGCTCTATTTACAAGCTTATCTCTTTTGAGCTTGTTAATAGCTCTCTTGATTCAGGGATTACCACCTTAATCCTCTTTTATATTATTTTTATCTCACATGTCACATACCATCATCCAAACTGAATAATCAACCACAAAATATATCATACCTTCTTTTTATCTGCTTTCTCAACTCTATCTTTCAACAAGACTCCTGGCAAACTACCTCCTTACTTATTTACCTACAAATTCTTGGTCAACATGCAATATGCACTATGAAAAAATTAATTACCAAGTTTATTATCATATATACCTATTCCCAAAGCATCTAGATGTCTCTGATACCAAATTATTTAGAACTTTCACAACCCTTTACTCACACTTGTATTTATCTCTCACTTGTCTTGTTTCACCATTCACTTTCTTGATAATGGCTCCTTGGTTTATTCTTCATGCAATGTCTCTTAGATTAATTTTATTATTTTATGAATTTAGACACATATAAAGATTATAATTATCCCTCATTTAATGTACACACTTCTCAAAGCATCATCTCACTACCAAACCCAACTCTGCATACTTACAATACAATTAGTAACCCCCTTTTTTAATCTAATCTTCCCTATATGGATTTATATGGATGAGATATGAATAACAAGAAATTGAATAAAATACCCTTTATCCATTTTTATTTAACTACAAAATTTCATACCTCAACTTAATATTTAAACCACTTTTATTTCCCTTTTAAGTTACTGTTAAGGTCTATTAGGCCTGTTCTTGCATATTATCACTCTCATTCATGTTTTCCCTATACAAACACGTACCCTTATAATGAAAAAACTTAAAATTATATTAATTTACATTTAAACCAAGATAATGAAAAAATTAAGGTATGTTCTACTAGTGTAATCTCCATGGAAACTCATTTTTAAACACAAACCCTAGTTTTTATGTTTACAGGGTTTGCATGACCCATGAGCTCTCCAACTACTCCTATTTGTTTCAAAAAAACTTCCAAGACTCTAAAAAGGTTTATTAAGATATTTTTAATGTATATTCACCTCATCCAAGTATTGGATTCACTTAGTAACTATTTTGTTTACTATTTACACCATGTTCTTAGTTTAAAACAACCACATAGGTTTTTCTAGTACTCATTTTGGGTTTGTTGAGTCTCAAACGATTTTTTAAACTTGATATATGATTATAAATTTTAAAAAAAATTCATATACCTTATCAATCACTAGAAATGCATAAAACTTGTTCTACTTACCTTCTTTATGATACTCTTGATTTGACTGTGCACACAGTAATGTTCCAATAGACCTTGCAATGTAATATTGAGGATTAGATCTTAATCAAAGGTTTCCAACTTCTACCTAGGGATGAAATTTAAAAAAAAACAAATCTCATGTTTATAACCAATAATCAACATGAGCAAGTCTCGACTTTCCTCTATTATCACACTTTTAGGTCTTATTGCATGTACATATACACCCCTGTAAAACTATCTTGTTCTCTAAGCCAAAAAAACTAGAACTTGATAAAAGAATCATTAAAAAAAATTAAAAATATGGAATTAAACCTAATAAAACAAATCCATGTATCCAAATCACACCATAGTGAATCCACCTTCATTTAATAATACAACGCAGTCCTCACCTGTAATTGTCACCTACATAAATCTCATTCAATTTATACTAAGACATAGAAAACATCAATATTTTTAATCTTGTATATATTAATAAATCATAAATAGTGAAGGAACATTCTTACAAGCCAAAACACCATTTTTATTCATTATATTTTGCTCAACATATACAATTCATGATAGACCATGACTCTACGTATCACATCCTTTCATATATTTTTCCTTTGTTCACTATGCTCTCTCTATAATATCTTCCTTGAGAGCATTTTCCACCCTATCTTCTTTCTACATACAATTTAAACTCTTAAAACAAGATATAAAACTATTTCTTGATTCAAAAAACTTCTAACAATCCCTACACCTACATAAGGTGGTGGTCATTCTAACTACCACCTCACTCCTTAACATAACATATTGACTTGTAATCACCTTAGGACCTTTCATGAGAATTTAAAAGGTATATCATAACATTTTAATCATTACATATCATTACCACTCTCTTAGACCACATAAACATCTTGAAAATTAAAAAATCCCTTTCGGTAGGAAAATTGATTTTGGACTCAAATTCAAATTTCACTCATAAACATGACTCTAAGACACATCCTAGACCAACCTTTATTATTATAAGATTCCCCTTCATCATAACCTTAGTATCATTTTCTATATACTTTGACCACATCAACCTTTTATTCTACCTCTTCTAAATTTTTATTTGGTAGTGTATTTTTCTCTTGAGTATATGGAGTATTATTCTCTAGTTGTTTTATTTCTTCATAAAAATATAATTTAAGCTCTTCTTAAAATTAATCCTCATGTTATACCTTGACCTTTATTGAATCATCATTAAGTGTGATATCCTACAAAGTAACCTTCTTTCTCTTGTACCAAAGCTTCATAAACTTCTTCTAAAAATTAATATTGATTGTTCCCAAAGTCTCTAACCAAGGATATCCAAGAATAATAGGAAAACCATCCATATCCAAATAATTAAATATTGAATGAAAAAAAATATTTTTCCATTGTGAGATTCAAATATTCAAACACTTGAATCTTTCTACCATTTACTTTATCCTCCTTAATATTCTTTACTTGAATCTTTAAATATTGGGCCACATCCATATCGATGAAGTTATACATGTTTTTAGGTTTGATGGACAAAATCACCTTCTTCATTTGAATGCATCCATAAAACTAAAATATTGAAACATTTTTCTTTGGAGATAAAATGTTTGAATCCTTATCATCCATTTTCACTTCTTCCTTATAATGTTCCTTGACCTCTAGTTCTACATCATTTATAACATCATCTTCATCATAATTATTTTATTCCTCTTCCATTTTATTTTCATCCCTCTCATTTTCTTTCCCATCTGATTCCTCATCATCTTTTTCTATTATGTCCCATTTATCTAAGAAGCATTTTTCCTTTTCTTCACAAGAACAATCATGTCTGTCTAGCCTTAACTAATCCCACCAATATTTTACTTAACTTGTAAGGTACCTTGTAATTCCAGATCTCCATCTCATACTCCAAGAATATTTCCTCTCAAATTAAGCCACCATTCTATAGTCTTATCATCATCTTCTTCAAAGTAAACATTTAACTCCATAATTTACAAAATTAAGGGTTTCAAAAACATAAGTACTCAATAGATATCAAATATATATCCCTAAATATGAGAATAAAACCCTGTAGACAAGTAGATCTGAATATCTCCTTTGACTTAACTTTGACCAAATAATTTTGAAGTGAGGTCAACCTCAAAACCAAAAATTCAAATAATATACACCCACCATATTTTTTAGAGCTTTAACAAATTTGTAAATAAATCAAAAAACATCCTAAAATTATGGCTTGTAGAGAAAATTTATGAAAAAACATAAAATTACAACTCACTCTAAAATGCTCATTGAACCCTAAATGTTTTATTATAGCTTCCTTAATTTTTATTTTAAATTTTGTAAAAAAATTGTAAAATAATTCCTAAACTTTTGTATAATATAACAATTTAATAAAAACCCTAAAATATCAATAATTTTCTTTTAATTGATAATATAACCAATTTTTTTTATTAAAGCTTCCTTGAATGATGTTCCCACTCTAAATAAAAAATTGTAAAATGTTTGTGATGATTTGTGAGATATATTTAATTCTTTAAAATTAGGGTTTTGACCACACTTTTGCCCATATCAAAGCTCTGATACCACTTGGTATGATCCATACATATAATAATTCAAATATGCATAGTATTATGTAGATCACACAACACAAGAGATATTGGTGGGCCAAGATGTCTAAATATGTAATATATTCATAAATATAATAATACCTTTAAGGGAGGGCAACACCATACAATACTCTCTAAGGAAGGAATAACTCTAAAATTTCACTTCAAAGGAGACATCTCTAATATCTTTCTAAAAAATATAAGACTAAACACTTAATTTATATCCTTTACAATGATATCCATATCCTTTATATATTCCTATATTAGTAATAATGGATGGTTAAACAATTAATCCAAATGTAGGCTGACTCACTACCCAATATAACTAATTCCACAAGATAGTCATTTGAATTATAAAATTAAGGGGGTTATGTGCCAATGTCAAAATCTCCATCAAATCATATACATTATCATATCATATCCCTAGGTACATATTAAAGATACTTTCCTCAAACCTAGGGAAGGTATCCTCTTGCCTCATGGGTGGTGGTCAAGGACATTCATGTCAAATAAGATTTGCATCAAGTAGTTATAATGTCTAGGAGAAGTCCACATAAGCTTAAGGAAATGAATTTTATAAGGGAACATAGAAATCTCTTTTATCAAATTCCACTCCTCAAATATAATATGTTTTAGAGAAGATTGTAATAGAGAAATAAAGGTATTTACAATATCAGGTTTGATTATAGAAGAAGTTGGACCTATTTTCTTTTTATAGATTTGGAGTAGTTTTTGATGCGACAGACATAGGTGATTTAGTTAAGTAGTTATAAGAAACATAATTTGCCATGGTGATTTAGTTTATTTTTTAATAGATGGGATCAAACCAATCGATTCAATTTGTGAACTAAAGAACTGAATGAACATAATTAATTTAGTTAATTTTATATAATATTTTTCACTTGAATTGACATGGTTAATCTAATTATAATTTTATAATTTTTCTTACTTTAGAGGTTTGGGAAAGATTGAGATTAAAATTAGACATGTAGGATAGGCCTGAACAAAATTGTAAATCTTGGGAGGTGTTTAAAATTTATTTATACCATTAGGGGTAGTGTCAATAATAGTTATAAGGTTCTTCATTTTATTTGTGTTATGCAATTTTTGCACTTTAAAGGAAGAGGTAGGGTTAATTGTGGTATATATAACATTAGTGGTTAGAGCCTAACTTGAATGGTTTTGGGGTTGAGAATCCTTATTACTTATTTGTGAAAGTGGATTATTGGTGGTTAATAGTGATTAGGAAGAGGATTTTGGTAAATTTTAAGATGAACATTAGTTTGGTTGAGTGCATCATGCTTGAATTTACATTTGTGTTCTTTGGTGACCTTTTCTAAGACTTGTTCATGTTATCTTGTCATAACATCATGGTCAAAGATATGACCAAGATGGAATTCATATATGAAAGAGTGAATAAAATGATAATTATCATTATAATGACCCCAATTAACATGAAAGAAACAAAACTTTAGTAGGTTAGACTATTGGGGTTTAGGTCAATGATTACTAAAATATTGAGGTAAAGGTATACAAAAGTGATTCCTAAGTTATACTAGGAGAAGAGGTTGATTATGATTATTATTTTGGTTATTTAAGTAGGAGGAGGTTGGAAAGGGTTTCCATCTATGGGTGGGGAAAATATTACTTCTTAGGAACATTTTGGCATAATTACATGAATAGTATTATTAGAGTTATGATGATGATCATAAGTATCATAAACACTATCATTTGTAGTGTTATTTTTTTTAGGTCTGATAAGTGTCCAGGTTCCTTATAATTTTGAGTTTAAGATAGTTGTAAATAGGTTGAAAAGGTTATAATTAGTTGTGTTATGCTCAACTTTGTTGGCTAGTTATTGTCAATGCTAATTAAATGTTTGGGTAGTTTCATGATCCATTTATTTTCAATCAATAAAGTTATCTAGGTTATTTTTAAGCAAGTCATGATATTGGAATTATTATATCAATGCATTCACATGTATTTAAATTTGGCTATAGATCTTGACTTAAGTTGATTGTAACATTCTAAAGTATCACATATTATGTTTTTGATAAGTAGTTTAGTAGTTGAAAAGGTGTTGAGTTTGATCTAATACTTATAGATGTTACCAAATGCCTTTATATGCAAAGTAGGATTAGTGGATCCATTATAGGAGATAGTAGGAGCAATTACACCAATGTCAATGTTTGTGATTTGAGGTGATAAGGGCTTGTTTTGGAGGTGTTGGATGACTTATTATAGATAAGAGGTTATAGAATGATATTCCCAAGATTATCTCTAAGGGGGTGGGGGGAATTTGATTAGGAATTCCCCATTAAACCCAATGAGGTTTAGATTTTATTTTCCAGAGTTAGCTTTGTATTTACACAAATTTTTGAGATGCAGTTCATTGCATGCTAGTCACTTGGTTGATAAATTGAAACATTCCTTGTGTTACATCAGGTGAGTTTTGGGTTGAATTAGAATCTTAAGTAACATGTTGAGAAATTTGATAAGAATTAAAAGAACATTAATATCAGCATTGATATGAGTGATTTGGGTGGGAACACCAAATCTAAGACCTACCAAGTTTGTATTTAAAGTAGGCATGGTAGATGTAAAAGGAAGAAGGCAAGTCAAGAATTGACTTGGCCCAAGTCAAGCAGTAAAGCTATGAGGTGAAGAATATGTTTCCATAAAAGGACATAACATGAGATCATAGATGACTATGAGACACTTTCCCATATTCTTGTAGTGGATTTGGAGAAAAAAATGCATTTCCATGGTGTAGTCAAGAATATTTTATTGGATTTTTCCAAGATATCTAAATGCCCAAGAAATGCATGAAACCTTAGGAGTAGGTGAGAGAAATACAAAGCAAGAGTGAGTTAAATATTAGTCCATTATCCAAAAATTACAAAGGAGTTAAATTATATAGTGAGATATTAGGTAACCAAAAAGGTAATAATTCAACTCACTATTATAAAACACATTAAGTGTATTTTCCCTTATTGACCTTAAAAACCCTAAGCAAGATGACTAACAATCATGTAGGTAAAATTACAAATAGGAAATCTCCTACATCAACACCCTCTAAATCATATCTTAGGTGGGTAAAAGAATTAGGTCTTGACAACAAGGTCTGATGAGGTACCTAAGCACAATATAACCCCCATAAAGTAGATAAAAGGATAAAACTCATAGGAAAAACTTCTCCCCTAGAAGAGAGTAAATTGAGAGATATTACATGCTCTAAGGAAGTCAAACACAACCAAAAATGTGTCCATAAGTGATAAAAATAGATCACATAGAGAGAATAGCTAATAAGTATCCATAAAAGATGTTGAAATTGCCTATGGTAAAGCTCATAAAATGATGAATGTCTATGATGAGATCTTATACCTGAAGATTGAAGAAACTCCATCTGCATTAAACAATGTTTCTTCATTTTGCCAAAGGAAGACTATGAATCATGTAATTAAAGTCTATCCATTCCAAAATATAAGATGAAGGTATCATTACAAATAAATTTGAGTAGGGCCCAAAATAGAAGTGTAGTATAGGTCTGGAAAGATACTACACAAGAACTAAATGTAATGCCATTGACATGAACTTGTTAGAAGTAGGTATAGTGAGGAGTGGATCACCTTGGAATAATGAATGTGTCCAATAAGTTCTTGATGGATTTATAACTAAGAATTTATTCTTATATAATTAATTATACTCCTCATGCATAATAGATGGTCAAACTTCTCCATGTAATGATGGTGCATCAAAATTAGAGGAAAAGAAAGAAGTAAAATTCCCTGTAACTTTATAGTAGACTACCTAATGTCTGATGAGTCTTAGATCAATATAAATAAAACCTATAATGTATGAAGTGGACCATAGGTAGGTGGATTGGGATTAAATTAATAAATATCTAGAAGGTGATAAGGAGATAGTAAAAGTATGTACCCATCACTAATGAAGTCATCTATGCTAGAAGAAGAGTCATCAATATCAAAGATGTGCTCAGGATTAGAAATTCCATCAATTATAGGTGAGTTAAATGAATAAGAATGGCATGGATCATTCAATGAAGGAATTCCCATGTGAAGTGGAGAGCACAAATCAATAACTTTAAAAACTAGAGAAGAGACTATAGATGAAGCACAAAGATCAACAAAATGAATATCCACAGGAACATATGAGTTGTTGAAGCTCTCAAAGGGTGTAATCTCACTAGAAATAATAGACTCCTATGAAGTGAAATATTGTGAAGGATATAAAAGATAAAAATCTTGAATAAGGATGGAAGTAAAATATGAAATAAGAAAACTAAGGTCAGGCAAAATCTTATCCTATAGTGGTGGCTTGACACAAGAAAGAACATTATCCACCATAGATGTGTCATTACAATACATAGGAGTAGGAGGAGGGAGAGGAGGAGGAATGATATAAATCTCAATAGGATCTCTAAAAAGAGACTTTAGGATGCTCCAAATCATAATGGGACACATTGCGTGTTACACATGGTGATGTAGGTCTCATGAAACATGTAACAATAAACAAACACCAACCTTGTCATAAGAGTTAGCCAACTTAATATACTAATCATGATTAGTGAGAACATGAATCTATCCATATAAAAATGGAATATCATTATTTTTTATGAGAAAGTGTTCCATGCAAGCATGCAATATGCATAATTGGTATTTATAAGAAGAACCATTGGTGTAGAATCAACTTTCCTCCATAGGTATCTCTCAAGTGAAGTTGACATGATTGAGAAAAGACACTAAAAAAGTTCACAACTAAATAGTACAAAATGTAATGACCCCCTAGTTACAATATTGATACATGCTCATAAAGAGGATGTTGGGCACAACTAAGAATGCATCCAAATGAGAAATAAGTGCAAGAATCAACATAATGCATAAAATATAGTGTATAAGATCAAGAAAAGATGCAACACCACATAGTACCCACTTAAAACTAGCAGAATGACCCCCGTTAAAGTTTAAAATACAATTTTTTGGGCCCCTTTTTGTGTTACCTAGTGGACCGCACCAACTCTATACATCTTAAAATGTTGCAATCATTGCAAATGATTTATCTTTTGATAGCTTTAGTACAACTAGAAGAATCTTCATAGATCTTGTGTTAGTTGGCATGTAATTACTTAGCACTCAAGTTTGGTGGAGAATCTCATTGAGTGCTTGCACATGGTAGTTAGAAAGCACAGGTGTTAGAGTAGTAGATCCAATAGAATAATGACCCCCAATGATATTTCAACAGTTGATGTGCACCCATTTGACCTAGTAAGAAGATGCTCCTCTACCTATAAAAAATGAGCTTGAATTAGAAGGAAAAGGAGGAGACATTAAAGCAATAAATATCTGTAGGATTAGTTCTAAGATTATACATGCCTTCTAGTTTAAACCCAAGATGAATACTTTGGAGAATCACCATGTATCTCCCAAGCTCACCTATGAGCTATTAGGAATGTAGTAGTGTAGAAAAAAATTTATACTCTATTTCTTTCTATAAACTATACTTTGTTGATGAACTATGACTTAATAGAAATGGTATTGCATATTTACTTGGGTGTTAGTTCATTTCAAGTAGTGTAACTTTAATGTATGGTTTTGACTTAGTTTCTATATGAGTAATGATATAATCTTAATTATTGAGTGTATTGTGATGAAAGGTCTATTCCAGGTTACTAATGGCATCACTATTTTATATAAAAAAATTGGCATACCTATAAAATTGACTGTGTCAAATATAGCATGCACCGAGGCCCTAGTAACCATGCCTAGAGCACTAAATTGAGAGTGAGTACCTTAACATGAGCCATTCCCTTGACTTGACTAAGTTCATGAATGAATCTTAAATTGATATCTTTATGTCTTACACCATTGAGAGATATATCTAACCAAGTATGAACTTGCACCAAAAGACATGTGTCTTTAAATAAGATTGCACCTTTTGATGTTACCAAGATAATATATGCTGATAGACTGCATACGCCTATTTTGTAAATGATTAAGTCCTATTGAGAATAATGTTTCACCATGTTTCAACTAGCTCAATGTGGGCCCTAGTCCTTTCAATACTATGCTTCGAGTAAGTACACAAGGCTTATGCTTTATGTGAAATTAATACTAGCATAATAGTGTATTTAAATATTGTGCACCAAAGACCTTTGTTATGCTTGTGCCTAGTATCAAGGATAAAACTCACTTGGATTGATTTTTAAGTGAATGACTAGGTACATAAGCTAAAAAAGGAGACTTTTCTATAAAATTATAGTTCCATTACTAGGACTCATGTTAAATTTTATTGCTACAATGGTGTAACAGAGTGATACTCTAACTTTTGATCAAGAACATCAAGCACTAGCTAGATCAAGTGGAAGATATTTTTGTGGAAAAGCATCTAATATGCCAAGGATAGAAACTAAGAAAATGGGTGAAAACCAACCTATATGATGCTATGTATGAGGTGTTATTTTGAAAATTACCTGAGTATGTGTACTAGTGGTTGGTTGCCTATAACACCTATGGAAGATAAAGCTATAACCAACACTTAGAGTGTAGAAAGGAGTTCCTAGAGAGGCTTGAAATCCTAGATGATGCTTGAACATTTTCTATAGACATGTGGTGGAGTGGCATGCTGAACAACTATGTGTTAGAATTTGTAGTGTCAAACTTATATTACCTTGAAGAAATAGAGTATGAGTTCTTTCACGAACCAAGGGGCACATTCATAAGAGGGATCAACACCAAATTAAAGAAATTACTAGTGGATTATGGTATTAAAACCATAAGAATGGAAGGCTAAAATCCTTACACATATGGGAAAGCACAAAAGGTGAGAAGGGGAAGTGTAGGTGAGACACAATGGAAAGGGACAAACAACTTGACACTCAAGAGCTCTGAAGTTAGAACTATAACAAGCAAAGGCATAGATTGATAGAAGATCTAGAACCTAGAAGTACTGAGATAACCCATAGCGAGCAAGAAGGGTATGGTGAAGGATCCCTTGAATTGAAGTGACATGATGAAAGATAGGAGGAAGTAAGAGACTAAGATCAATAGTTAGGTGTAGAATGCCTTGGGTTCCTACAAGATGTGGCAAATGAGGATGTACTAGAAGCACCTACCCCATTTGAACTTAAAGCTCAAGATCATGCACTAGATTATCCACCATAAGATATAATAATAATTGACCCTATTATTGACATTGAATTTGATAGACTTCAAGATTTGAACCAAGACTTTATGATCAAACAAGTTTTACCTTACAAGGAATTAAATGAGAATAATATGAAACCAATGAGCACCAACCTAGGAATCAAAACTAGAGGTGAAAGCATTCTTGTTTAGAGGATGTTAGCTATGCCAATTAGGCAAAACCCATAGGAAATGGCTTAGTGCCACAAGTGATCAGTACAACACAAACTAGCTCGATGATGCGAGGATATGAATTAAGCTATGGTTGTTACGATAAAATGAAGGAGGATTTGTTGAAGCAATTTGATATCCCTAAATTTGAGAAACAAAGCATCATGGTACTCAAATAAATAATCTAAGGGCTATCTGAGAGCATGTGGTTATATGATGCACAGTTTAAGACCCTCCTTTCTAAGCTTCCATATGATATCCACCCCTCCCAACATGCACAATGGTTTGTTTGGGGACTATTATTACCTTTTAGGAGAGTGTTATCCATGAAGACCTTCATAAACCCCCATGAAGTGCTTGAAGCCACACTTTGGGGTAACGTAGTAGGTAGTGTCAACATCAAGATCAACCCATTTATGGAGGTGTAGATCATGTCAATGGCTTCCAATATACATAAGCTGATTGTTTGTTTGGTGCATGATACACACATAATATTATGGTGTACTGATTGTGAGTAAAAATTATAATTTACCATAAATAAATGTTTTCACCTTACTTCTCATCTATGAAGTTTGTCATGGGTTGCATGACTCTTAAAAACTGTCCCCTATTATAGCATGCCAGTCAAGTAAACACTACCATCTATTATAAGATATTTGACACTTATACTCATTCAATAGTGGATTATCAAGTCATTGATGAGATGTGCCAAAATATGAAAAGAGGCACATGATAGGAAATGACCATAATCAAAGGGTAGGTAGGCTAAGGAAATGAAGGCTATAACCAGCAAAATACTAGCTATGGGAATTAGTGAGGTATGTGTAGGTGAGGTGGAGGATGTAGTGGATGAAGGTTCCTAACATGATCATGTTATAAGTAAGGGTCAACTTAGCATTACTAGTGCAATTGTCCCATGCACCCAACATATGGGTATTATTGGGTATCATATGCAGTCAAGGATTGCCTAGACTTGTATAAAAAGTTGACTCAATGTTGGATTGATGTAGATAAGGGCATCACCATGGTGAAGTATGAGAAAAAAGAAGAGAAATGGGCTCTCAATCCATATTAGACTCGTAAGGAGCCACCTAAGGTATAGACCATGATTCAGAGTGGGTTCACCACATAATAAACTATTTCACTAATAAAAGAGATGTTGGAATATGATGAGTTAAGCCACACCAAGTGCATAACTCAACCTAAGCCAAAGGTTTTACCCTACCCTAACCTATCATGATATAAGGATATCTTGCAAAAAGACATGAGTGTAATACAAAATTTATAAGGAGAGATCTAACAGGCCAAAGATCTAAAGGCATAGGCAAGCACCTCATACAAGAAGAGATATAGTAAGAAGGTTGAAGTATAGGAGTTTATTGAGATCATACACCTCGTATAATATGATGAGATGATGCCCTTGCTAAAAAAATTGATTTTAAAGCATGCAAGGAAGAGACTAAAATAGGAGGTTGTGCCTTAGATGATTGAATTTACTGCACTACAAATGGAGTGGGTACGTGAAGTAATTCATACTAAAAACATATAATATGACCAAGAACTACTAATAAATGCCACCATAGATAGATGGTATGTTTGTGAGGTCCTTGTGGACATAGGCACTAAGTTTAACATTTTGACCAAAACTACCTGGGAGAAGATGGGATGGCCACCCTTAAAGCCCTCCCCTCATATGTTAGTTATAGCAAACAAAATTTGAGCACAACCTATTGAGATCTTGAAGGGTACCATTGTAGATATTATGGGTGCTGACCTCCAAGCTAACTTCAAGGTAATCAAGTTGGCAAAGCATGATAACTATCTAATTCTCTTAGGAAGACCATGGTACTATTCCAATAATGCAAACATGCACTTTAAGAAACACAACATAACTTTTGAGAATGGTAGAGAGGGGGTGGTGATCCCCATTGTTGAGGCCAACATACCCCCCATTTTAAAAAAAATGGGAACCTTGAGAAACCTTGAAGATTAAGCATGAAAGTATGGCATGTTAAGATCATTTTTAGAACTTTAAGATTATCTACTTTATCAAAAACAAGCTTACTTAGTTATGTTTTGATTTAATTTTGTCTAATATTGCTAATAAATGGTCTTAATAGCTTTTAGTTGCATGTTTCATGGTGTATTTTCTTGAGAAGTTCATGTTCCAAAACCTTGGAAAAATCCTTAGTTCAAATTTAAATACTGATGGAAGCTAAATTGGTGGGAACCCTTTAAACCCCACTTTGGACTTAAGTATAAATTTCATGTTTAAAGCTTAGTCATGTTTTTCAACACAACTATAACTTAGCCTAAAAATGCTTGGCCCTTTTTATTATTTATCCCCTTTGATCTCTTATATTACTAACTAATATTTATTTTATAGGGTCCTTTGATTTTTCCTATCTTGGTCCCTTTGATTTATACCTTATCCTAACATTTTAATCCTAAGTCCCCATTACATTTATTAATCCAAATAGGACCTTAGTCTTAACACCTTAGCCTAAGATCCTATTCTTCAAGTCCAATTTGATGTTATCTTGGTCCCTTTGATAAATGTCTTAGCCTAAAGGTTTAAACCTAAGGCCCCAACATATTTATTAGTATGAATGGAACCTTATTTTTAACACTCTAAGCCCAAGTCTTTACTTTAGTCCCAAGTTTTGACTTAACTTTCTTGTTTCTCACAAATCTAATGATCCTTGCTTTATCATGACATTTGATCCAATAGAGTGAGAAAGGCCCAAGCAAATTCAATTGGTTACAATTCAATTTTAAGAGAGATTTATTATGGTTTTGAGTGAAAAAGAGATACCACAGACCAATTTGCAATCCAAGGTAAATAAGCTAGCAAGTAGAAATCATGGTATCCTATAGACAATAATTGAGAGAAGAGATAGAGCTCTATCTATTAATAAATAATAAAGTTAGGTTATTCAAAGACACCAAGATAGATACTATGACCCTTAATAATGGAAATAAGAACTGGTCTTAACTTTTCTTTTCCATGGATGAATTATAACCCATCACCAAGGAGGAACAAAGGATTACTACTATCAATAGAAAATACTATGACCTGGTCACTATTTAGATGGTTGGCCTTCACTCTGTTGCTTCCAAGCTTGAGGTCCTTCATTATATATATATATATATATATTATATATATATATATATATATATATATATATATGTATGTATGTATGTATCCTTGATCCTAGATTTATTTTTTATAGGATAGATAATGATTGGATCATCCATGAAAGGACCTCCAAGAAGGTTGCATCCATCTTCCCTGTGGCCTTTAAAACATACTACAAGCTTCCCAAGACCCATGTAGACTTTCTCCAAATCAAAGAGTGGACCAACAAGCATGACTTGGAAACCATCCTCCAACCATGGTTTCTCCAAGGGAACTATGTATTGAGGGACCTTGAAGGGAGGATTCCCATTGTATAATTCAGAAAGGGAATCAGGGTAATCATGACCCTATTAAACTAAGCATCAGAAGCCCCTTCCACCACATATGTAAACATGCCCTGGGTTTCATATGTATACTTCATGATTAAAGAAAAGCTCACCTCCCCTATTGGAGAACTAATTAGTATTCACCTAAGGTGCTAGTTTGCTACCATTAACAATAAAGTTGGCAAACAATTCTATAAGATGTCCTATTAATTGACACCTTACTTGCTTCCATAAACTTCCCTAGTATGAAGAATTAGTTTCCACAAGGTTGGAACACCATTTCCCACCATTAATCCAAATTGCATATCTTTAAGTACAAGAACCACATGCAATTTATTTTTTATTATGTCTACCCAACCATAGTTGAGGCTATTATAAGTTTTCCCATGCCTAGAGTCCATCTATTGATTAAGAAATATGTAGATATGATGGGTGACATATGGTTCTATTTAGACTGCATAGTTATCAAGATTGAGGGAATCATATCCTCACCATATAGATTGCCTATGTATATACTGAGCAAGTGGGTTGAGCAGGAAATTGCTTCCCAACTCATCAATGGAGTTGATGGGATTCTTAAGGAGAAGAGGAAAGTTCTTCTCCATTCCTTCCCTCTAATTATTGGAAGGACCATGTTGAAAGATTGGAAATAGGTATAAATCATGTCCAAACATAGGGACTCATTTGGGTTTCATGTTGATGAACTCAAAATGTTGGACCCCAAGAACATACTAAGTGATCATTTGAAGGAGAAGAAGCTACCCAAGTCTAAGTATATGCATCAAATCAGTGTTCATGACACCATTTATATTAAGGAAAAGAACTATGAAGAAGTGTTGGCAAGGATCAAAGGGCACAACATCAATCTTGAGTACATATTGACAAAAGATGATAAACTAGTAGGAGGGGCATGGAAAATGTATCCTCTCTAATATCACTTGCTACTCAAACCATTTAGGACATACTAAGAACAACCTCAAGTGGAGAAGACACCACCTCAAGGGCAAAATATATAAAGGCAAGATAAATAAGGTTATGGTAAGGAGAATCTAGAAGAGAAACCTAGAGAGGGACCCTCATCTTCAGCCTTGCCACAAGGGCCACCTTCCCCAATTAAACATATAGATATGATTGCTTTAGAACTAAATGAGACAATTGAGGGTGACCTTAAGGAACTTATAGAGGCATATGACACAGATGAAGAAGGGGAATCAATTGAAGAGACTCAAATCCAAGAAGGGGAGCCTAGAGAAGAGAAAGGCAAAGAGATTGTTCTAGATGTGTTTCCATTGTCCCTTAAAAATAAGAGGAAGGTAGAAATGGCACTGGTCCTTGTTGGACCCAAAATACCAAGGTTGAATTTCACACATCCTACTAGTGAGATCAACCTATTCAGTGATAAATCCCACATTCATAGACTAGTCATCCTTGACTAGTTTATTTATGTAAAATTAAAAAAAGATAACTTCTCTCTCCCACTCATGGGCACTCAAAAAGGCTATCAACATAGACATGCATAAAGATATCAATCCATGGATCATGGATATAATGAAGGAACATGAAGAAATAAGAATTATGGCCACTCCAAGAACATAAAGTAAGAAAATGGATGCTCTAGGAGCATCAAGTAATATAGGTGTAGAAGACCCAAATCCTCTAAAATTCATAGGGTTATCCACCAACTTGTAGTTTAATCTAGAAACAACTGGATTATAAAGGGTCACCACTAGGAAAACCATGGTGAGCGCTGAGGAATTCACCTTCCAAAAGGTTAAACCTTTTATAGGTGTAACCTCGATAGGAGGGAAATAACTTGGTGAAGCTCTTATCCATGAGGAAGGTTTTTAGAGATTGATTGAAGCTCAATCAACTCAAGCAAAGGCTGGGATCTAAGGGATGAATCAAAGAATCCAAAATTTGGAAAGAGAAAAGGAAAACCTAGAAACACAAGCTATTTTATCAATACCTGATACCATGATGGATATGTTTGAGGCCTCATTCTTTGATATGTTTAATTCTTTGAGTTTAATAAAGCTAAGGTAGGATTCCCTAAGCCAACAAGGTGATGTAGCTGGGGGGTTAATAACATAATGGAAAAAACATAGACCTAAGTAAGGGATATCATTGACATTTTGATTAGGAAGAAGCTTCCTAAGTTCAAAACTATTAGCTTACCTAATTTGAACACCATATTGGGAACAATAGTAGACAAGGTCCAAGGTCTAAGTGCTTGGACAAGGAATTTGAATAGGCTTCGTATGGATGATAAAGGATTGATCATTAGAATTGAGCAGCTCTTAGGAACTATGTTGGTAAATCCTACTAAGACCACTTCCCTTGGAATCATTGATGAAGCTGAATATAAACACATGGTCACTTTGGTAATGTAGTTAGTTAGGAGCAAGAGCTAAGGCTAGTCTAGTAGAGACAATAAAAGAATCTTAGACATGATCTTCACAATCGAGGAAAAAATTGTAGAGGTAAAGAACATAAAGGAAGCTATGGCCAGGGATGATAGAGAATTAGATGACTTGGCTGATCAAGAAGAAGTCTACCTCATGAAATCAACTATGGGCCTGGAGCGCATTAAAGACCAACATCAGAAATCAATGGAGCTTTATCAAAATCAATGAGGGGACCCTTCAACAATGGGCCCACCTGGTAGATAATATTCCTTTTGTAAAAACATTGTAATATTTAAAATAAGAATATTCTTTTGTAATGCATATGCTAGTATATTAGCATATTTCCCCTAGGTTAGTCTAATTGTGAAAGATAAGTGTATTTTAGAACTTTCTAAGGAAATAAATTTGTCCTTATATTTTGTATGCCTGCATGTTGTAATTGACTGATGTACTACCTTATCTTTATATAAAAGGCATGTATCACCATCTTGTAAAGAGAAAATTTTTGAGAAAATTTTGTATACTTGAAGAAATTAATATAATAAAAGAGTTATTCAAAGATTGTCCATATTTGATATGTCAATTGTTAATATAGTTTTTCTCTCAATTGCTAGTTGTATGTCTTAAATTTGAATAGCTTCTTTGAATTCTGGGTTGCATTTTCTTATGATAGGGTTTCTAATTTGTGAATATGCTAGATTAGTTGAAGGATCTTGGATTTTCTTCACTTCATTTTGCTCTGTATTCAGATTTGAAAATGCTATTTGATTATAGTAGTAAATATTTAAAAGTAAACTTGGTTCTTACTTATGATTCTTTACATTATCCTCCAAAGTTTTCCTAGTATATAGTGAAATTTGAGCTTAGAATATTTTGCATTATATATTGGTTTGAATGCATAATCAGTTGCAATTGATACTTTGTCATAATATTTGAGACTAAGATAGGCAATCAATCATTTTCTTTTATATCTTATCCTTCTCTTTGTTTTTTTTTAATACCAAATCACCTTAGTTTAAACTTCATTATAAATATAAATCTAGATTAATGTGTAGCTTAATCTTGGATCATAATTCATTGAGTTAACAAAAATCCTCTATAATTCACAAAGAATGGACCATGATGGCTCCCAACCATCACTTATTATAAATTTTATGGAACACTCATACATATCTATGCCATTATTTCACCATAGGTAACATCAAGTTGCCATAACCTACTACTCATGCTCTGAATTCTTGGAATTATAAAATGATAAGTGTTATTTGAACACTAAAAACCTCTGAGGTGCATTTAGAGACATCAATAGGGATTTTGGCTACCACTATAAGGAGGGGATCTTTGTGAATTCTTTAGATCTTTATTAGTCTTAGCATGTTTTGATCTAAGATTAGTGTATCTTTATGTTTTTGAATGAATTATTTGCTTATAAGTATAAATATCTTGATCTTTATGGTTTATGATGTATCTTTGTGCTTTCTTAGAACAAAATCAAGGTTCTTTGAGATTTGATGCTTGGTTTTGGTAAATTTAACTTGAAATTTGAAAATCCCACAGTATTTGAGGTTAGGATGATGTGTTTTGATCAAAGGTTGGAATATATTTCATAGATATGAGTTCATTTGAGCTTGAACTTATAAATATAGATCATATTATCATAATTAGATACATCTTTGAGCTATTTTAAGAAAATATCAACATATTTTATTGGTTTTTATTTAATCTTTGCAAAATAAGCTTAATGTGTAGGTATAATCCTTGTTCCTTATAAAGATTATCCTGATTCATCATATTTAAAATAGGATCTTCAAGTTTCAAGTTAGAATTTCCAAAGATTTGAACCAGGTCACACTTAGAGATAAGGAAGCCTTTGCTTGAACTTGAGGTTCACTAAAAGGCTAAGCATAATAATGGTAGACACAAGAGATCCAAATATTTGCCAAATTCACCTCTTCAAGGTAACTTTGCCTTTGACCTTCATCCAAGTATGGCTTGGTTTGGAGAATCTTCAATCAATGTGTTAGGTGTGGTATATGATCTCCCACATAACCCTGAGAAGTATTTGCCTACATTTAGTCCAACCATTATTATAACTATTGAAGATCACATTAAGTCTTTTAAATTTTCATTAAGGTTGATAAATGTTGTGCATGAGGATGTAGCTTACAACTTATTCCCCTTTACCTTTAAGGATGCTACTTATGAATGGTTCTTAAACTTGACTAATAATTACATCACTAGTTGGAATGGTTTCATCGATGTTTTTATAGATCAATTTGGTAAGATTATTATTCCTTATGTTATTTATAATTAGTTCACCACCATTAGAAGAGATGCAAGTGAGCCTATTAATTCCTTTAATGCTATATTTCATAAAATGTATAGCAGGACCATAAAACCCTATAAGCCTGATTATGTCTTAGCTTTAGAAATTTACAAGGATGCAATAGATCCCATGACCTCTATATTTTTGAAGAGACCCATGCCAATTATAACCTCATTAGCTAGGGCCTTTTTTGAGGTAGTAACCATAAATTATTATATACAACCCAAGGGACAAATGGCATATTCTATTCCAAATGTTAACCCATATATGCCCATTTTGAACATCTTTTTAAATAACAACTAAAATATCTTAGCCTTAAATCAACTCCCAAACTTAAATCAATTGCCATTGAGTCATGTTGCTCCTAATTAGAACTTAGGATTCTTAAATCATCCTACTAATGGATTCAATAAAAATGATCAAAGGTATTTAATACCATCTACTAATAATAATTAGGTACATAATTCTGAAACCCCTAAAAATGAGAATGAATCTATCCTAAAAATGGTCCAGAAGTTGAGCACTGATTTTATTCAGCTACAAAAAGAAGTTGGAAATACTACTAAAAGCTTAGGTAGGAACTTCTCATTTCAAAGGTATAACAGATCAAATGATAGATTTTAGAATCATAGTTTTCATAATAATAGTAATAATGAGCCATCTTTTGAAAAGAAGACCATGGATATTAACCTCAGTGATATAGCATTGCCTAATTATTGTAGAGTGAATTACACAACCAAGAATGGTGAAATTGACTGCATTGAGTTTTGTAAAGATTTTGAAGCTTTTCAAGAGGAGTTAGATACATTTGAAGTGGTCCCTAACAAGGAAAGTGGTGAAGGTGCTTCTAGATCTAAGTCATCTGATCAAGCCTTGATGGTAGATACTTTTGATTTCCCTTTTCACAAAGAGAATGAGCCTAATGATATCCCTGAGGAAATCTACACCTTCCAATAGTTCTTGAAGAAGACCTATTCCTTGAGGAATATAGATCAAAGGCAGGCATTAACTACCTCAAGACCTCTAAACAATTTTAGAATTCCTCTAGACACTTATTCAAATAACAATCTTGAGCCACCTAAAGGGAGTAATTATAAACCTAACATTGATATTCCTAGTTCTTCTAAAAATGGATATAACATTGTTGAAGACATGAAGAAGATAAAGGCTAATATCACCTTGCATGAACTTACATAGATTATAGAGCAAAGGGACCTCTTGTTGGAGTCACTATCAAATAAATCTAACAAGCCATCCTAGGTTGATCATGCCAATGTGACTATTCATAAGGCCAAAGTTTAATCTCCTCTTTTCTTACTCACTATTAGGATGTTTGGTATGAATTTGCATAATTACTTATTATATTCAAGTGCATATACCAACATCATACCAACAGGTATATGCAAATAACTTGGACTGACTCCCATTAAGTCTGATAGGGTTGTCACCCAATTATACAAATATATATTTAAAGTTATTAGGGAACTTTTAAATGTGCATATGTAACTAGTTTCTGAGTCTAGAGTGCAACAGTTCATTAATATTCAAGTAGTTGATATTCTTAATGTTTATGGAATTTTATTAAGTAGGGAGTGGACCAAGGCCTTGAATGGTTATATTTCCATAGATTTCTCACATTTTTGGCTACTTTGGAAGGGAGTTCCTAATCAAATTAGGGTTGAGAGAGAACTATGGATGAAACATATGATAATAGAGTACAATGTTGTGAACAAGAGGTTCAACATAATTGACTCAGATTTAGGGGTTTTTACCCTAGAGACTGATCAGATATGTGATCCCAATAGTGCTCATATTGTTCCTAGACTATGAAAATTATATTTTGATGGTGTTAGGTGCAAGGTTGGATCTAAAGTAGGTATTGTCCTTACTAACCCTATTGTTAAGAAATACCATGCTTCCTATAGAATCTAATTCCCTTGTACTAATAATCTTTTTGAATATGGAGCCCTTATCCTAGGTTTACAATTTTTTATAAAAAATAATGTCAAAGAATTGCTAGTTTATAAGGATTCATAACTAGTGGTCAACCAAGTAAGAAACAAATACCAATGTAAGCTCTCATATCTTAAGAGGTATAAGTTCAAGGTTTGGGATTTAATTGAGTCCTTTGATGCTTTTATCATTATCTCCATCCCAAGAGAAGAAAACCAAGATACTAATGAGTTGGCATCTATTGTATCTAGCCTCATGCCCAACCAAGATTTGCCCAATTTCAGCATTGAGTTGATTCCTTGTTTTCCAGTGCCTAATAATGTTAACCATTTTTAAGTTTTCAATGATGATCAATAGATATTAGATTTCATGACCAATTATAGAGAATTTGATACCCATATAATTGATAAGACTAATGAAAATGCATCTAAGGAGGACAAGTTTGATGGTAAAGTCATTCAATTTAATGACAACAAGATCCCTAAGGGGATGATTGCTTTAGAGAGATTGTTTGATTAGGACAAACTAGTTGAATTTTCTAAGATTCCCAAGGTAAGTGGGAAGGAATATAATGATATTTATCTTGGTCTCCAAGATCAACACTAGCTAGTAAACATTGGAAAATCCTACACAAACATTGATAACAAAAAATCCAAAGAGCTCCTCACCCAATACAAGTATGTCATAACATGGTCCTATGATGAATTGAATATATTTTATCCTAAGGTCATCAATCACACCATCCCTCTTAAAGAAAATTGTAAACCATTCAGGTAGAAATAGAGGCCTGTAAACCCTTGTCTTAGAGCCAATGATTTTTAAAGAGGTTAAGAGACTACTAGATTCTAAGATAGTCTTCCTTAGCAGACATTCTACTTGGGTGGCTAATTTGGTGCTAGTCAGGAAGAATAATGGTGATATTAAGATCTATATTGATTTTAAGAATTTAAACAAAGCATCTGAGAAGGATAACTATCCTCTTCCTTCTCTTGATCATGTTATACAAGTTGTTTTAGGTTCAACCATGATGTCTCTTCTTGATGGATTTTTAGGTTATAACCAGGTATTGGTTGATAAAGAAGATAGGATGAAGACAATGTTCACCACCAAGTGGGGAAATTTTTATTACAAGAGGATGCCCTTTGGGCTAATTAATGCAGGATTTACTTCTCAAAGAGCTATGGAACATGCCTTTTAGGGCCTGATAAGTAAATGCATCATTATTTATATGGATGATGTAACATTTTTTTCTAAAAATAGGGAAGATCACTTCATGTATTAGCAACAAGTGTTTGAAAGATGCAGAAGGTATGAGATTTCCTTAAACCCTAAGAAAAGTATTTTCTATGTTACTAAAGGTAAACTATTGGGACATGTTATAACCAAGGATGGGATCTCTATAGATCTTGAAAGGGTAGAGGCTATATCCAAAATAGATCCCCCAAATAGTAGGAAAGAACTAAAGTCATTATTTAGTAAGATAAAATTTGTAAGAAAATTAATTTATGGATTTATAGATATTTTCAAGCCATTGAATGACATACTAAAGAAGGGTGCCAAGGTATCATGGAATGAAGAATATAGAAAGGCATTCAATGACTTTAACTAGGCCATTATCCAAGCTCTAGTTTTGATGAGTCCTAACTTTTCAAAGGACTTCTAACTCTATTCATTTGCCTCTGATCATACCATGGATGCTTTATTAACTCAAAAAGTTGAAGGGTGTGATCACCTAATAGCTTTTATGAGCACTAATTTCAAGAATGCTAAGCTAAACTATTCATTGATTGATAATCAAGCATATGCATTAGTAAAGGTAGTAAAGAAATTCAAGCATTATATCCTTAGAAATAAGGTGCATGTTATTCTACCTAACCCCACCACAAAGCTTATGTTAAGCTGGAATGAACTCGAAGAATGTAGAGGTAAGTAGATGTTAGTTTTGTAGGAGTATGACATAGAAATGAAAATAGAAAAACTGGTAAGGTGCTAAGGTTTGATCCAAATCATTGATAATACCAACCCTAAGTTAAGTATTATGCAATTTGATCAACAAAAAATTCAAACTAGTGAATGATATGATTCTATTATTCATTTTCTAATTAATGATACCTATCCTACATGATTAACAAGGGAGCAAAAGAGGGCTCTAATGCTCAAATTTTCTCATTATATGATTAATAATGGAGTCTTGTATAGGAAAAACTTTGAGGGAGTCTACCTTAGGTATGTTTCAAAATAAGAATCTACTCAAATTATGAGTACCTTTTATGAGAAGTTTGGTAATGAACACCCATTAAGGAAGACTATTGCACATAAGATTCTTAGAGATTTCTAGTACTGGCCAACTATCTTTAAGGATGCTCACAAGCATGTGAGAGAATGCCACTCTTGCCAAATTTTTAGCACCAATGAACCTAAGGTAACAATTCCTTTAGAACCAGTCATGGTTGACAAACCATTTGCATAATGGGGGTTAGACTTTGTAGGAGTAATCAACCCATATTCATCTGAAGGCCACAAATTCATCCTGACTACCACATATTACTGTATAAGGTACATTGAATCTATAGACACTAAACAATGCAAAAAAAAAAGAAGTGATCAACTTCATGGAGGAGCATATTTTTACTAGACTTGGAACTCTCACCTCTTTAGTATGTGATAATGGGTCTATATTTTCATCCATATAGATGACTGAATGGGATTATGATAATGGTATCTATTTGAAGTTTTCATCCAACCATTATCTCCAAGGGAATGGAGTTTCTGAGTCTACCAATAAAAATTTGATGAAAGCAATCAATAAATCTATTGAAGACAAACCTAGGACTTGGAACAAATTGATCAAGTATGCATTATGGGTAGATAGGATCAAGATTAAATAAACCTTGAAGGCATCACCTTTTTTATTGGTGTATGGTTGGGAACCAATCTTCCCTATCACCCTTAGTTACCCACATATAGATTCATGCAGGAATATATGGAAGAGGGTCAATAATAAGCAAACTCAAGATTTTTAGACGTAATTTATATGGAAGATGTAAGGGAGAAAGCCTTTGCTAATTTTAGTAGATATCAAACCATAGTGAAAAGATAGTTTGATAAAAGATCAAAGATTAAGGTGTTTAGACAAGGGGATAGTTCTCCTTTGAGACAAAGCATTTGAACCTAATGTTAAACATGGAAAATTCATAAATTTTTGGATTGGCCCCTATGGGATTGTAGAAACACTGGGGAACAACACCTTCAAGCTCAAAGATCTAGAAGGAGCAGATTTCACACTGCCCACCAATGGATAGTAACTCAAGCACTACTTTTATGCTGCTCTTCTTGAGGTCTTTATGAAGTAAAATATAAGATGATTATATTTAGTGTAGGTAGGCTAGTTAGTTTACTTTTGTTCTTTCCTTCTTGTCCCTTATTTATATATAAATATGTATATAATTATTTGCTTTCCTTTGATTTCTTGCTTTCCTATTTTTTATTGTGTGTTTTCTTGTGGTGCCTTGTTCCTTCATTCTAATAAGTACTTTTGGATAGTTTTAAGCTCAAAGTTATGCAGTTTTATTCAAAACTCATGAAATTTATAAATTAGGTGTGTACCTCATACATATGATGGATATGGTTCTAAAATGCAAGCCTAATGTTGTAATTTAAAGAAACTAGTAAAGACCAATAGAAGAAGCCAATTGTTCCATAAGAACTTAAGCATTATCTTGACCTCAAATTGGTTTTAAGAATATTTACACTTATAGAGTGAGATCTCAAACTATCATTGTATAGCCACACTAGAACTTAATCAACATCCATGCTTGGTGTAAGGGTTGCAGCCTAAGTTATTCTATAAAAATCAAACACTTGACCAAATCTTAAAACCTATCTATTTTGGTTCCCAACCTTTTTGAAAGCATAAAGATCTAAATAGAATACAAAAAAGAATAATTCAATGCAAAATCAAAAGCTTTATGAGCATAGGTGATTCTGCTAATCTCCACCAAAGCTATGGATGCCTGGCTGGCAATGGAGCAAGCCCTTGAGTGGAGCCAAAGACATCTCTATCAAGGTTGTGGACACCTAGATGGTAGTAGAGCAATGCCTAAGCCTTCCCTAAGATAAAAACATAGTTCTTAATAAACATATTAACATGCTATAAGTCAATGTTAGTGATTAAGTACATGAAACCTAGAAGTTATTTCTTAAACCCCATGGTAAACAATAAGTGGAATCAAAGCACACACATAGTGTGACTATATCTTGATATTTGACCCTAATTTTGTAAGTGCAAGGTTTTTTTCAACCATAATTTGATTTGGATAATGATATTGATCAAGTAGAGTGAATGACTTAATTATTTGTTTAAATTAGAGTATTTAGGTTCTAACATATTGCTATGTTTCTCCCATGAGTCACCATTTGTTGAGGCCATCATACCCCCCATTTTTGAAAATTGGGACCCTTGAGAAACCTTAAAGATTAAGCATGAAAGTATGGCATGTTAAGATCATTTGTAGAATTTTAATGTCATCTACTTTATAAAAATCAAGCTTACTTAGTTATGTTTTGCCTTAATTTTGTCTAACATTGCTAATAAATGGTCTTCATAGATTTTAGTTGTAAGTTCCATGGTGTATTTTACTAAGAATTCATGTTCCAAAACCTTGGAAAAACCCTTAGTTCAAATTTGAATACTGGAGAGAGCTAAATTAGTGGGAAGCCTTTAAAACCTACTTTGGACTAAGCATAAATTCTATGTTTAAAGTTTAGTCATGATTTTCAACACAACTATAACTTAACCTAAAAATGATTGGCCCTTTTTATTATTTCCCACCTTTGATATCTTATATTCCTAACCAATATTCATTTTACAAGATCCTTTTAATTTTTCCTAGCTTGGTCTCTTTGATTTATACCTTAGCCTAACATTTTAATCCTAAGTCCCCATTATATTTATTAATACAAACAGGACCTTAGTCTTAACATCTTAGCCTAAGCTCCTATTCCCCAAGTCTAATTTTATGTTAGCTTGGTCCCTTTGATAAACATCTTAGCCTAAAGGTTTAAACTTAAGGCCTCGACATATTTATTAATAAAAATAAAACCTTAGCTTTAACAATCTAAGCCTAAGTCTTTACTTTAGTCTTGAGTTCTGAATTAATATTCTTATTTCTCACAGATCTAATAATCCTCGCTTTATCATGGCATTTGATCCAATGGAGTGATAAAGGCTTAAAATTTGACTTAAAAAAAATGCATCTTAGAATATCTAATGATCTGTACTTCATCATAGAAAAAGGATCCAACGGTGTGAAATCCCTAACAAAGCTACACCCTTAGCCTTCATCTAATGGTTCTCACTTCTTCATGGAGACTTGATCAAATGGAGTGAGGCATAGTTGAAAAGTCAAAGGATTATGGAAGGCCCATAGGATCAACACACAATGCCCTTACATTCAAGGATTAAAAACAAATGGGTCCCACTTGACAAAAATAACCAATCACTAAAAAACCCTTGGATCATAATCCTATGGCTCTCACTTACTTACAAGACCTTGATCCAATAGAGCATATTGAGCCCAAGATCCTAGGAATCCCCATGGAGGTGCCAAGTGGCACTCTCACATTAGGTCATAGGAAGTTGATGAGCTTAAAATTAATGATCACATGAATGTCAAATGATGTCCATGAGGATGTATTTGATGTTTGTATGACCATCAAATTTAAGCGCATTAAATTAAAAGTTTCACTAGCTTAAAATTAACATTCGTACAACTATCATTAGACATTCACAAGGATGTATTTGATATCTACAAGGTTGTCAAATTTAAGCTAATGAATTATTCTACTCAGGATCAAAATACACTCTAAAATGTTCCTAGAAAGGTCATGAATTACCATGTAGACTAATGGAATCCCTCAAAAGATGCTCAAAGACTGGAAATATTCAATCTAAAAATATAGAAATGGTCTTATGGTCTAAGTATATGAAAAATAAACTTAGTCTAAGTATATAATTTAAGGTCCCCATTGAATTTTGTTCAAATACAGTGAACCTTGAACTATAGACTTATATTAACTCTTATTTTAAAAGAGTCTTTGTTACGTAGAACTTAGACCAAGTGTTTGTAACTAAAGGTTTTAGTGTGTTTGTTAATGTAATAAAAATCTATTTGATATTATACCATTATATCATTTTGACACCTTTGAGCATGTTTTATAAGCTTGGTATAAATATTTTAGCCTGAAGTATACATTGTGTTATTTAACACAACATAAACTTTAGCCTAAAATATTTAATTATGGTCTCCTTTGCATAAATTTAGAAAACTTAGGCATAAATTTCTTAGCCTTAGGTTTATTTCATGTTTAATAAACATGAAATAAACCTTAGCTTAAGGAATTTAAGCCTAAATCCCACCTTAATAATATGATAACTTAAAGTTTAGGCATCTTTGTAGATCAATGGTTCATGCTTCATTTTGGGAAGATGATCCAACAATGCAAGGACCCTAAAGACTTGTCAATGGAGTCTCGAGAGCTTGTGGGCCTGATGCATGGAAAAATCACATTCAAAGTAGAAATAACAAATTATCCAATGGTTTGTGCTTCATCATGCTTCATGATCTAATGGCACAAAAACACCAATGATTTTTTAAAGGAACTTAGGGGGCCCATGGAGGTGTCAAGTGGCATAACCATAGGGCACCAGAACCAAAGAGCCAATTAACAGGTAAGAGCATGGATCATGATAAAAAAAATCATGCCAATCTAGGATTTTAATCCAATGGAGTGAAGTAATTAAGGCATTTTAAATACCAATAGCTAGTGATTAAAGGCATTTATGAAAAATGCCATGAAAGGTCCATATCAATGCCACATAAGCACCATGCAAGTAGAAAAAGATAAAATAAGAGATATTGTGGGCTTGAAAATGCAAAAGTATAAAGGAAAAGGTCTAAATCAAATCCCAAGCACATATGAGCTGAAGTCTAGATATATCCTACCATTAAAGCTCTAAAACCCTAAAACCTACATAAAAGTGACCTAAGCAAACTCAATTGGTTATAATTCAATCCAAAGAGAGCTTGATTGTGGTTTTGAGCATAAAAGAGCTACCACAAAGACCAATTTGCAATCCAGGGTAAATAAATTAGCAAGTAAAAGTCATGGCAGCCTATAGACAATAATTAAGAGGATAAAAAAAGCTCTATCTATCAACATATAATGAAGGTAGGATCTTCAAAGACACTGAGCTAGATACTATAATCCTCAATAATGGCAATAAGAATTGGTATGAAATTTTCTACACTATGGATGAATTACAACCCATCACTAAGGAGGAATAGAGGATTGTTACTATCAACAAAAAATAATATGATATGGCCATTTTTTAGATGGTTGGCCTTTACTCTACCACTACCATGCTTGAGGTACTTCATTGTATATATATCTTTGCTGGTATATTTTTTGATTGTAGGATAGATAATGACTAGATCATCCATGAAATGACCTCCAAGAAGGCTGCATACATCTCCCTTATGGCCTTTGAAACATACTACAAGCTTCCCAACCCATATGTAGACTTGCCCCAAATCAAAGAGTGGACCAACAAGCACAACCTGGACACCATCCTCTAACCATGGTTTCTCCAAGGGAACCATGTGTTCAAGGACCTTAAAGGGAGGATTCCCATTATATAATTTAGAGAGGGAATCAAGGTAATCATGACCCTATTAAATCTAATATCAGGATCCCCTTATATCACATATGTAAACATAACCTAGGTTTCATATGTATACTTCATGATTGAAGAAAAGATCACCCTCCTATTAGAGAACTAATCAGTTTTCACCTAGGGTGCTAGTTTACTGCCATTAAAAATAAAATTAACAAGAAATTCTAGATGATGTCTTATTTACTTGATGCCTTACTTTCTTCCATCTACTTCTCTGGCATCAAGAATTAGTTTCCACAAGGTCAAACCACCATTTCCCACCATTAATCCAAATTGCACATCTTTAAGCACATGAACCATATGAAATTTAGCTGTGATTGTGTCTACCTTATGATAGTGGAGGATACTATAGGTTTTCCCATGCCTAGATTCCATCCAATGATCAATAAATATGTAGAGATTATGGGTGATATATGGTTCTATTTAGACTACATAGCTATCAAGATTGAGTAAATCATGTCCTCACCATATAGATTGCCTATGTATATACCAAGCAAGCTAGATGAACAAGAATTTGCTTCCCAAGTCATTAATGGAGTTGATGGAATTTTTAAGGAGAAGAGGAAATGTATTCTCCATCCCTTCCCTCTAATTATTGGAAGGACCATGTTGAAAGATTAGAAACAGATAGAAATCATGTCTAAACATAAAGACTCATTTACGTTTCAAGTTGATGAACTCAAAATGTGGGACCCCAAGAACATAGAAAGTGATAATTTGAAGGAGAAGATGCTACCGAAGCCTGAGTATATGCATTATTTTGATGTTCATGACACCATTTACATTAAGGCAAAGAATTATGAAGAAGTGTTGGCCAGGATCAAAGGGCACAACATCAATTTTGAGCATGGATTGAAAAAAGATGATAAACCAATAGGAGAGGCATGGTAGATGCATCCTCTCTAATATCACTTGCTTCTTAGACCATCTAATACATCCCAAGAACAAACTAAAATAGATTAGCCACCACCACAAGGGAAAATCTTCAAAGACAAGATGAACAAGGCCATGGTAAGGATAAGTTACAAGATAGACCTGGAGAACGACCTTCATCTTTAGCCTTGCCACAAAGTCCACCTTCCCCAGTTGATCATATAGATATGATTACCTTAGAATTATATTAGACACTTGAGGGTGCCCTCAAGGAACTTGCAAAGGCATATGGCATAGATGAAGAAGGGGAATAGATTGAAGAGACTCAAATCTAAGTAGGGGAGCCTGAAGAAGAGAAAGGAAAATATGTTGTTCTAGATGTGGTCCTATTATCCCTTAAAGAGAAGAGGAAGGAATAAATGGCATTGGTCCATACTGGACCCAAAATACCAAGGTTAACTTTCACACATCCTATTAGTAAGATAAATCTATTTAGTGATGAATTCCCCATTCATGGACTAGTCATCCTTGACTAGTTTATTTATGGAAAATTATAAAACATACATTCTCTCTCCCACTCATGGGCACTCACAAAGGTTTTAAACATAGACATACATGAAGATATCAAGCCATGGATTAGGGATATAATGAAGGAATATTAAGAAAGAAGAATTTTGGTCACTCCAAGACCAAATAACAAGAAAATAAATACTCCAATATCATGGAGTAGTATAGGTGTAGAGGTTTCAGAGCCTCTAAAATTCATAGGGTCATCCACCACCATGTATTTTAATTTAGAAACAATTGCATTGGAAAGGGTCAGCACCAAGAAAGCCATGGTAGGAGCTAAGGAATTCACCTTCCAAAAGGTGGAACCTTTTATAGGTCTAACCCTATTAGGAGGGAAACAACTTGGTGAAGATCCTATCCATGAGGAAGATGTTGAGAGCTTGATTGAGCCTCAATAATCTCAAGCAAAGGTTGGGATCCAAGGGATGAAATAAAGAATCCAAAGTTTGGAAAGAGAAAAGGAAAAGCTAAAAACACAAGCCATTTTTTTAGTACCTAATGCCATGATGGATATGTTTGAGGCCTCACTATTTGATATTTTTAATTCTTTGGGTTCAATAAAGATAATGTAGGATTCCCTAAGACAACAAGGTGAAGTAGTTAATGGGTTAATAATAAAATGGCAAAAAGCAAAGACCTAAGTAAAGGATCTCATTGACATTCTTATTAGGAACAAGATTCCTACATTCAAAACTATTAGCTCAGCTCATTTGAACACCATATTGAGAATAATAGTAGACAAGGTCTAAGGTATAAGTGCTTGGACAAGGAATTTGAACAAGTTTCTGACAGATGATAAAGGATTGATCATTAGAATTGAGAAGCTCTTAGGAACTATGTTGTTAAATTCTACCAAGACCACTACCCTTGGAATCATTGATGAAGCTGAATATAAACATAGGGTCACTTTGGTAATGATATCAATTAAGAGTAAGAGCCAATGCCTATCTAGTAGAGACAACAAAATAATCTTGGACATGATCTTCATAGTTAAGGAGAAAATTGTAGAGGTAAGGATCATAAAGGAAGCTATGGCTAGGGATGATATATACTTGGATGACTTGGCTAATTAAGAAGAAGTCTACCTCATGAAGCCAATTATGGACCTAGAACTCATCAAATATCAACATTAAAAAGTAATGGAACTTTTACAAAATCAACAAGGGGACCCTTCAGCAATGGGCCCACCTAGTAGACAATATTCCTTTTGTAAAAAACATTGTAAAATTTAAAATAGGAATATTCTTTTGTAAGGCATATGTTATTCTATTAGCATATTTCCCCTAGGTCAGTCTAATTCTAAAAGACAAGTGTATTTTATAACTTTCTAAGGAAGGATAATTGTCCTATCTTTTGTATGCCTGTATATTGTAATTAACCAGTGTACTGCCTTATCTTTCTATAAAATAGATGTATCACCATATTTTAAAGAGAGATAATTTTTGAGAAAATTTTGTATACATGAAGCAATTAATATAATCAAGGACTTTTCAAAATATTATCCCTATTTGATATGTCAATTACTAATATAGTTTTTATCTCAATTGTTAGTTTTATGTCTTAAATTTGAATAACTTCTTTAAATTCTAGGTTGCATTTTCTTATCATAGGGTTTCTAATTTGTGCATATGCTAGAATAGTTGAAGAATCTTGGATTTGCTTCACTTCATTTTTCTTTGTATTCAGATGTGAAAATGCTATTTGATTATAGTAGTAGATCTTTAAAAGTAAACCTTGTTCTTACTTATGATTCTTTACATTATCCTCTAAAGTTTTCCTAGTATATAGTGAAATATGAGCTTAGGTTATTTTGCATTATATATTGGTTTGAATGCATACTAAATTGTAATTGATGATTTTTCATAATATTTGATACTAAGATAGGCAATCACTCATTTTATCTTCTACCTTACCCTTCTCTTTGTTCTTTTTTTACACTAGATCACCTTAGTTTAAGCTTCATTATAAGTATACATATAGATAAATGCGTAGCTTAAGTTTGGATCATAATTCACTGAGTTAACATAAATACTCAAATATTTATAAGGAATGGACCATGATGGCTCCCAACCATCAATTATTATAAATTTTATGGAACACTCATACATATCTTTGCCACTATTTCACCATAGGTAACATCAAGTTGCCACAACCTATTACTTATTCTCTAAATTCTTAGAATTCTAAAATGAGAAGTGTTCTTTGAACACTAAGAACCTTTGTGGTGCATTTAGAGACATCAACACCCATATCAAGTGATCAAGGGCCTCCATATGTGGAAAGTGTTGATATTAAAGATGAGATCAACCACATTTATAACATCACAATGTGGGGAGCTGAGAAGCTTAATCCAAGTGACCAAAGAGTGCTCAAATGAGAGGATGGACATTCAACTTTTGATATAATTGATGTAGCCTATGATTTATGGGTTGGAAATGCTTATGAAGTTACGTATTGAAGGTACCATCTAGTGTGTGAAATTGAGCTAAGATAAGTCAAAATGAGACTGATCAGGGTTGATCACACTTAAAAGAAATGGGCTCCCCATGGCCAAAGAGGTAAGAAAAAGGGTGTTTCAGTTGAGTAAAGGGAAGTTTGTAGTTCTCCCAAAGTATGGAGGGATCCATCCTATAGAGAACTATGTCCATGACATTGAAACATGTGTTCTCAAGGAAATAGATAGAATGGGAGCACTAGTGTATACCCTAAAGAGCACTAGTACTCATTGGTGGGCAGTGCAAAGGCCTAGCTTTCCAACATGGCAAGATGTGAAGGCAACAATATGCACTAGGCTTGGAAAGAGTAATGAGGACTTAGACATACCTAATTACTCGGGTGATTCTAATCCAATCACACATGTGCACTTATGTGAAGAAACCTAGACTGTCTATGATGAGAATGCACCTAGAAGTCTGTAGGTGCATATCTTATATAGGAATTTGAAAACATAAGCATGAGCATGGTACAATGTAAATGAAACATGCTAAGAGATAGGATATTAGGAGGTACTTAAGGAGAGGTTCATGTACACCTTATCTTTCTCTTCACAGAACTTAGATCTACTAGAACCACTATAAGTCTTTTTTAGGGTAGTGTTTGAGGATACTTCTATCTTAGAAGAGTGCCTTAGAGATATGTTTGGGGAGAAAGGATTGTCAATCCCAATTTTCTTTAAAGAGAAGGTGCTTAATAGTGACTCTAATGAGGAGGATGATAATACCATGAAGGAGCATAATTAGAAGGCTCTAATAAGAAGACAAAAACTTGTGAACCTTGTGGATGATAACACCCTAGATGAAGAAGATCTGAATCATCTTTAAATTGAAATACTAGAGGGGACAAGTCAAGTTGAATACTCTCATCAGGAGAGGAATGAACCCTATCGCATGTTACTCAAGACCAGTAAAGTAGACATCAACATAGAAGGCAAGATGAATATTACTACTATATGTGCTTACTAGTCTAAGTTAGAGATGGCATATATCATAGACTTCCTAAAGGAGTTTTAGGACTTGTTCCCTTGTAACTATTGAGACATGAAGGGAACCCACTCTTATTTTGGCAAAATGAGCATCAAGCTAGTGGATGGTGTGAGGCCTATCAATAAGTGCCCATATAATATGAATCCAAATATTTATGCCAAGGTAAAAATGGAGATTGATGTAATGTTGGTTGTTGGCATCATCTACCTTGTACAAGAGTTTGAATGGGTGAGATCGATGGTTGTAAGCATCAAGAAGGATGGGCACATATGGATATGCATCAACTAGAAAATTTTGAATGTTGCCTATGTAACTAACTCATTCTTGACCCCATTCACTGACGAGGTCTTGGATGGCATCACAGGTTGAAAAATCTATACTTTTACTGATGGTTTTTTAGGCTACCATTAGGTGCAAATCAAAGAGGAGGATAAGCCTAAGACAACCTTTGCAACTAAATGGGGTTGTTTTACTTATATTGTGATGCCCTTTGGACTCAAGAATGCACCATCCATATTCTATAGAGTGGAGATTAATTCTTTCAAAGACTTCATCCATAGGTTCCGCTAAGTTTATCTTGATGACTGGACTATGTATGGCCTTATAAAGGACAACTATGACAATCTGTGCCTCATGTTTGAGAGGTGTAGGTAGATATAAATATCTTTCAACTTGAAGAAGTGAATATTCATAACCCCCTTTGGAACATTTCTTAGGCACATCATCTGCAAGGATGGTTTTTTTATTGACCCTACAAAGATAGCCATTATATTTCAGCTCTAGACTATTTTAATGTAGAAAGATGTTCACACCTTTCTAGGACATTATGGCTAATACAGGAAGTTTATATGGAACTATGTGAAGATTTTAGCACCTTTGGAAGATATATTTTGTAAATATGACCCATTATATTAGGGTGGGGTGTAAGAAGAGCCTTTTGAAACATTAAAACTGAAGTTGGCTAGCATAATAATTCTATAATTTCTATACTAGAATACTCCTTTCCATGTCAATGTCAATGTTAATGCTTCAGAATCCATAATTGGAACCATATTGGTGAAACCAAGTAAATTCAAGATGGACCACACCATTTCCTTTGAAAGTAGGAAATTGATGCAAGTAGAACAAAATTACACCACCACTGAGCATAAGGCACTAGCAATGGTTTATGCCTTAAAAAAATTTAGTCAATATTTATTGGTGATCCTATTCATCATTTTCACTAACCACGAGGCACTAAAGTACATTATGAACAATATTTTTTTACATGGGCCCATATTCATATGGATAGTCCTCTTCTAAGAGTTCTAGTTCTCCATTGTTGTTAAATTTAGAAAGCAAAACTTAGGGTTAGACTATTTGTCTTGCATAAATTTTGGTGATGTAGTTGCATCAATTGAAGATGACATGCTAAAAACACAACTGTGTGAACTATGAATTTGACTCAAGAGAGGTGTTAGTATCTTTTTAGTGATAAAATGAAAAACAAATTGACAAAAACACACTAACTAGCATATATCTCTAGGCCTAGTTATTAGGGAGAGCTTAGTGAAGGAAAACCATTTGAAAACACAACTAAAAATGGAAAAAGATGATAAATATGAACACAAAACACCAATTTCTTACCAAATCCTTGATTTCTCCAAAAGGATCCTTCTTTGGCTTGCTTGGATTGTGCTTCAAGAGATCTTCAATGGAGTGTGGCTACCTTCATCTCTTCTTGGCACCTTTGGATTTGGCTTGGCTCAATAATTTGGAAATTATAAAACTAATTGAAATGGATTTTGGAATAAATTTGGCATGGTAAATTTTCACAAATTAAGCTTAAAATTCATGTGGCATGGCCTCCTATTTATAGATTTTTACAAATGGGTAGAATCAACCTAAATCATCCATCTCAGGATTGAGATGTGTGGCTAAGGATTAATATAATTTTGTAATTAAAATTCATAAATAGGCTCATAAATATTTGGGATATAAGAGCAATTAAGAGTCATGGAGGGCATTGATGAGACATGGGAGGCATGAATCTTGATATTTGTGGCATTTATGGCCTAAGGATGTCTTTCCAAGAAATGATGTCACCTGATGATACAAATATTAAATATTCATTTTTAAAAACAATTATTCAACAAGTTTCCATGTAATTATTAATTAGGATATAATTTGGTTTAATTAGATCTTAAACATGATTAATCACTTTGTGCATAAATTACTCAAATTGATCAAAATGCCTTGTTATTGGTCCAAAATTTGACTGGATTAGAATTATAATGTGATGTCAGATGCGTTAGATCTATTATTACATTTAAGATGTTACCAACACCAAATAATAAAGGCATGCCTATTTTACAAGAGATTTGATAGAAAATAGCAATCTAAAGCACCTAGGTGCAAAATTGGCATTTTGACTCAGAATGATCTTATCAAAGTTAGTTGGCCCTTAAATTGCACTACCCTATTTAATGATACTCTAGCCAAAATCATCACTTTAATATATCAAATTCAACTAATTTAATGTTTTTTAGTGTTTTTAGGCTAAATTATCCATTTTAGGAAGAAATTGGTCAAATGCTTAGTTGGAGGTCATTGGTGGCCATATTTAGGTGTCTACAGTTTACCTCTATTTGGGAAGGCATTGCAAGCTATAAGCACAATAACATCTTCTCAAAGAATGAAAGGGTCATGTATGCCTAAAACTACAATGATGATAAACTAACTATATGATTCCCCCTTGAGAGAATGGTTGGCACAATTAGGTCGGTAAATGGTCCCTCAAAAAGAAAGAAGTAAAATGAGGGGACCAAAGAAAGGAAAGACGATGGGAGGAAAACACAATGATTTTGAAAAATAGTCAAAATCATTGAGAATGGAAGTGGGATGGTGTACAATGGTTTTCCCAAAGGTAGTTATAATCGTTATACCCTGATAGTGGCAACGTGGTAGGATAACATAATGATTTGCCTGAAGGCAATTATAATCATTGAGAAGATGGAAATACCCCAGTTAGGATATACAGACAAGATAATAACATCCCCCTATATGGGCAAAAAAATTAAAGTGGTGACAACATAATGATTTGCCTAAAGGTATTTATAATCATTGAAAAATGTAGGTGGGATGGTGTGAAATGATTTTCCCATAGGCAGTTATAACCATTGGACCCTGATTATGGAAAACATGATTGATCGGCTAATTGATGATGCTAACTTAACACACAGGGAAAATGATTAATTAAAACAACCTATTAGTAGGGAGATGCTCATCCAAACTAACAAAGTTTTTAAATTCTTTCGTGGTTAATTAATTTATTTGGGATATGATTGGGATTGAAATAGGATGTGGTGTTAAGGAGATGTTGATTCTACCATTGCTGAATAGACTTCTTGAAGCTAAAGTTTGTTGTAGCATGTGTTGGTAGGCATCATGGTATAACATCATGAGGACGTGGCCAAAATATGCATAAAGACTTACTCCCATAATCTAATACTCAATAGAAAACAATTCACCAATGATAGAAACCATGATGGCAATGTAAACATATTAATATGGATGGATTTAAGTGTAAGTGTGGGCAAGGACTCACCTAATGAACACACATAAACCAAATTAAGGAAATAGTGTTGAAAGTAAACAAATAGGTAGATAAACAAATAAAATAAGTAAAAACAAACAAACAAACAACATAATAGAAACCACATGAATATTTCACTTAGAAAATAGGTGAGAACTTAACAAACAAACAAAATGGGGTAATAGAAGCAAATGAAGGGGGTGGCTAAGTTGTCTCTAGATGCACTAGGCAAGTGGATGTTATCTATATAGTTCCATGAACATAATATCCAAGAAAAACTTTAGGTCAAATGTAGTTCTCCCAGGGAATGGGAAGAAAATGATAACTAATGAAAACAAATAGAATAGATGTGAAAGAAGAATAAGAATGGTCTTACAAAATGACAAGTTCATGAGAGAAAAAGGTCAAAAAGGATGGGGAAACTAAGAAACAAGTGATTACTTTGTGACATAGTAAAGGTTCCTATAATCCTTAAGGCAAAGAAGGGGTCAATGTTTTTGGTTTTCTAATGATTGTATAAATGTTGTTAGAATTTTTGAAGTATCTCAACTTGATCAAGAATGATGAGACACTAAATGGTTGAAGCTCACAAAATGGCAAGAGCATTTAAACTTAGGTTGCTCACAAAATGAATAGAGCATTTAAACATAGGTTGTTCACAAAATAGTGAGAGCATGGTGAAAAGGGTGACTGATCTGACCTCAATAAGTATCAATAACTACCTATATAGTCCCACAGTAGGACCTCAAGTCATTATAGTTATGTCCTTACAGCATAGGAACCTAACTAGCATAGCCATCAATTCAAAAAAAATAGGATAAGTTGGTAAAAAGGCATAAGAAATGGCAAGTTGGTACATCAAGGCTCAATAAAAAAATGTTTCCCCTAATTTGCCCATAGGTAGTTATAACTAGGACATAATGGCATAAATAAATGGTACTAATTTGCCCAAAGGTAGTTATAATTAGTAGTAAGACCAGTGATAAGAAAGGAACAACAAATGAAAGATACAAATGTTGAAACTTTTATCATACTACTCTAAAATATGATCTCTATTTGAAGTACTTAAAATAACTAATGAAATTGATCAAATTCCTTTGTGCTAAAATGGTGCAACCAATGATGAAACCAAGGTCTAACAAGCTAGGTAGATAGGATTTAAAACATGCTTAGTTGATAGAAAAAAATGATAAAGTAGATGTAATGGGATAAGAGGAATGACAAGCATGATACTTGTACAAGAAAGAAAAGGGAAAAAATGGCACAACTAGAATGGTCCTTATTGACAATACATCCTAGCGCTCAAGCATAGTAATGCTTAAGGTGAATAATATTCATCAGCTTAAGAAGTTCATCTTTGTTTGGTGTGGTGAGCCTTTATGCTCCTGATCCATAATCTAAAATTATGATGAAAGGCTTATCCAATTTGGTTTGAATTTACCTTTATGCTTCTTCTCAGTCATGGTATTCTTTTGGTTTTCTTTAAGAACAAGATCACCAAGTTCAAATATTCTATACTTGACACACTGATTGTTGGCCTTTGAGTTAGTTATAATATGATTGAATATTATTGAGTGTAGTTGTGTATTTTTCATCAAGTAGGTCTAGCTCTTGCAGGTGAGCTACTCGATAGTCATGATCATCTAGGACATGCTTGAAAGATATGCATAGTGAAGTCAACTCAACCTCAATGGGAAGGATGGATTTTATACCATAAAAAAGTGAATATGGAGTGGCTCTTGTGGGGGTATGATGATTGGTATGGTATGCCCAAATGGCACAAAATATCTATAGGTGTCAATCATGACCAACATCATTAACAATCTTTTTGACAATATTGACAATGGTTTTGTTTGATGCTTCATCTTGGCCATTACCTTAAGGATAATAAGCTATAGAAAAATGTCATGTGATGTTATATTTGGTACATATCTTTTTGACATACTTATTCTTGAATGATCCTCCATTATCAGATATAATGTCAGAGGGAATACCGTAGTGGCAAATGAGATGGTTGAAGATGAACTTTGAAATTTACTTTCCAGTCACATGAGTGAGGGGTATAGCTTCAACCCACTTGATGAAGTATTCGGTTGTGGTAAGGATATGTTTATAGCCATTAGATGAAGTGGGATTGATCTTCCCAATGAGGGTGAGTCCCCATGTAACAAATGGCCATGGTATCAACATTAGTTTTAGAGTTTAGGCTAGGGCATGAATCAAATTATCATGCCATTGACATTTGTCACATTTATTTACATATGTTGTTACATCTGCATCTATCATGGGCCAATAATAAACAGTACGTAAGATATTTTTGGATAGGAATACCATACTAGAGTGAGATCCACATATCCCTTCATGAAATTCTCTTAATGCTAGTGTAGACTCTATCAAAGTTAAACAATAAAGCAGAGTTCCATCAAAACTATGATGGTAAAGGATGGATCCAAGTAGAGTATAATGAGTGGAGTGATGAATAAATGCTTTGGTTTGTTTTTGAGATAGGTTATGTGGTATAACTTGGTCATGGAGGTAGTTTTAAAGGTTTAAGTAACAAATAGATTAGGACCAATAATATCATAAATCATTACAATCGTTAAAGGTTCATGAGCTGGTGTGAACAAATTCTCAACAAGGAACTAATATTATCTAGCTTTATCTATTTATCAAATTAGAGAACTAATAGTAGCCATGGCATCTATAGTTATATTACTAGCCCTTGGTATATGCTCAAATTGGATATTTATAATTTGTTGTTTTAGGGTATCAACCATATCCTTATATGGAACCAACTTTTCATCTTTAGTTTAGATATGGTCTATGGACAAGTGCTTCATACTTAGCCATATTGTTTGTACAAGGAAAAATGACTCTGAATGATTTAAGGATTAGATCCCCCTGTGGTGTAATAAATAAGAGGCCTACCCCTGATCCATGTGCAATAAATGAACCATCAAAACATAGCTTCTAGTGTTACTCCTCAAGAGGTGTGTCAATGATAGTCATTATGGATTCATTAGGAAATTGAAATGTGAGGGTATTTATGTCTACAATGGGTGCTTCATCAAGTTGATCTGCAAGGACCTATCCCTTGATTGCCTTTTGATTGACATACTCTATGCCAAACTCACTAATAAGCATGATCCATTTGGCCATTTTGCCTTGTAAATCAGTTTTAGATAGTAGATACTTGAGTGGATCTACTTTTGAAATGACCATGGTCTTATTGTTCAACATGTAATGGCACAATTTCTGAGCTGTGAAGAACATGGCTAGACAAGATTTTTCAATAGGTGCATAGTTGTGTTCATATGTGACAAAGGTACAGCTTAAGTATTTTACTACATGATCTTTTCCATTGTTATCATGTTGAGCCAAAAGTGCCCCCAAGGCATTATTGGTAGCTGATAGATACAACAATAATGGATTTTTTGGCATAGGAGGTAACAAAATAGGTGGATTAGCTAGATAGTCCTTGAATTGTTTAAAATATATTTAGCAGTGATCATCCAAATTAAATACAACTCCCTTCTTTAGAATATGTGTAAATGGATGACACTTATCTATTAACTAATAGATGAAGCATCAAATTGACTGGATCTTACCCTAAAAATTATAGAGTTGCTTCAAATTGGTTGGTGGTGGCATCTCAGTTATAGCATGGATTTTGGCTAGATCAACTTTAATGTCTCTATAAGACATGATGAAGCCAAGTAATTTTCTTGAGGTTACTCCAAACACACATTTCTTTGGATTGAGTCTAACTTTGTACTCCCACAGTCTTTCAAATATCCTACATAACACTACTAGATGGTTAGCCCTGGTCTTTGATTTCCTAATATGTCATCGACATAATATTCAACAATATCATGCATCATATCATGGAATATGACTATCATGGCCCTTTGATATGTAGCTCCAGGATTCTTAAGACCAAATGACATTACCTAATAATAAAATTTTCCCTATAGAGTGGTAAACACTATTTTATATTGGTCTTCAGGTGTTATTTTGATCTGGTTGTGTCTTGAAAAGCCATCTATGAGTGAAATCATTTCATAACCTACTGTGGAGTCAATGATCATATCAATATTAGGTAATGAAAATTTTTCCTTAGTGAAAGCTTTGTTGATGTCTCAAAAATCAATATAGATTCTGATTCCTTCAAGTTTTTTGCTAATAGGTACAACATTAGATATCCATTCTGAGTATTCAATGGATTAGATACAACCTACTTCTAAGAGTTTTTCCAACTCTTTCTTTACCAAGACAAAAATGCGAGGATACATCTTACGTAACTTTTTTTTTACTAGTTTAACATCAGGATTGACCACAAGGTGTTGTAGAACCAAGGCAGGGTCCAAACTTGGCATGTTAGAATAATCCCATGCAAAGATATCTACAAATTCTACTAGTAGAGATATAAAGACTTCACATTCATCCTTAGTAAGGGACATGCCTAATTTTATCCATTTTAGGTCTGATAGAGTCTCAATGTTTACCTCTATTGTATCTTTGACTAGAAGGGTCAAACCATCTTCTAGGATAGTAGGCAAAGACTTGAATTGTTTGACTATATCAGGGTCCTCTGTTAGGACTTACTCTTGAACTTCTCCTAGGCATGATGAATCTTAGTCCCCTAATGGGAGATTTGGCCATGTGACAAAAATAGTTAAAAATTCTTGAAGAACTCGATCAAACACTTGTTGTTGTTCAAAATTAAACTTAGATCCATAGGTAAGTTCATTGTTGGTGGGCTCTTTATCTAAATTCAAAGAAGAATGAACACCCCCATCTAATGGCACCTGAAACAAGTTTTCACAAGTAGACTGGCCTTTATCTTTACTTTTTCCCTAGTCAAAAAATGCCTCAAAGAGTTTTTCACTTTGGGACCTCAATTTTTTATTTATTTTATTTTAGCTAAGGGTATTCACCTGCTCTCCATTAGATGTGTGCATAATCTATAATCAGCTTGGTTGTCATTGTACAACCATGATGCATCCCCTTCAAGAGGGTCTAGATCTATGTCAGATGCTGATACAAGCATGACAGGTCCCTTATCTTTGTTCTTTTGTTGATAATGCACATGTGGGGTAACTTTAGGTCATCCAAAGGTCTTTAGATTTTAAGGAAAATTAGAAATATGGAAGGTATCATGGGTCACATATTCCCCTGGGCCATTATCTAAAATGGTGAAATGATTGAAAGCTTCAGGAGGTGGCATGTGGGAAAGGGAATCCAAGGTATTAGGATTTATGTAATTATATTATGAAGGATCACTAAGTATGGCCTTTCCTTTATCCTACTTGGAACTTAGATTCATATCATATTGGTAATTGTATCTTTGAAACTCAACCTAGAGGTGCTTATGGTGCTCATATGGGTATAAATCTCCTAGAATATTTACTTACATCCTTGAGTGAGAGAACTTGATACATTGGTGTAGAGTTGATGGGAATTCATGAATCTCATATAACCAAGGCCTTCTTAGAATCATATAATATGATAACTCAAGATCAAGCACATGGTAAAGTGTATCATGGGTCAAAGGCCCAATGATAACTGGTAAGTTAATGGTGCCTTGTGATTCTCTCTCTTGATGATCATAGGCTTTGATAATTATCATTTTTGGTTGGAGATATGCCATTGTATACCCAAGAAGCTTGATAAGCTTTAAAGACACTATGTTGAGGCCTGATCCATTGTCTATAAGGACACATTTCAATTTATGCCACTTTATATAAACTTTTATGTATAATGGATTATTATAGAGTGGTCTAAGAGAAGACATATTGCTTTGGTTAAATGTGACTTGTTGGGCTGAAGCTAGGTGTCCAACCAAATCTTGAATTTATTAGGGGGCATGTCACTGGAAATAGTTGATTGGGTTAAAAACTCATTCAAAATGTTCTTGTGTATTATTGACATTCATAATAAATCTAAAATAGATATCTATGCTAGTGTCTTATGTAATTATTCCACAATATCAAATTTCTTGTCTTGGTCAATGGTGAATGGTTTATTTTGACGCTGAATGATTGGATGGATAATAGGTAAAGTGGTAGATGGTTGTGGGCATAAGATAGTAATTTTTGACCTTTGAGTTGTTATTACACAATCAAGATGAGATGTTGGACCATGATTGCTAACAAATGCTAGGAATTGTGTGGGACCAAATAGGATAAGTCTCAATTACCAGTGCACTTGTATGTGGTCACATGGCAAGGGTGAGTTATCAGTATAAGGTCCAAAAGTGGAAGTCCCAATTTTATCATTCACTTGTGTGTAGTCCCAAGTCAAAGAAGGATTATCCATGTAATTTGGTTGAGTGGTATTATTTAGCAATGGTCTAGATTGATTAGTGCTCGATCTAGGATTAATAGAGATGGTATTAATGCTACCCCCTACAATATGGCCTACAACCCTATTTAGTCATGTGAAAATGCATGGTAGGTTTGTTGGTTTTTACCATTCTAACCTTGGTTTTATCTATTGTTCTGACATTGTGGGTTATACTATTGATTCTGCTAGTTCAGCCTTTAATTTTTATACTATTGATTTTATTATTGTATTAGTTGGTGTTGTTGTTATTGCGGTTACTAATTGTTATGTTGTTGTTGAGTGTTATATTGGGGAAAGGGGTTTTGATAAATCCCAAGAGTTTTATTGGAGGTGGAAGCACCATTATCCAATTCTATTTCCCCATTCTCCAACATATTCTCAATCAAATGCTTGATTTGCACACATCTTCATAGATTATGCCCATTGACCCGATGATATTCATAGAATTCATTTTCATGGTACCAATCAAGATAAGGAATGCCTTGTAGATAATTATTTGGTATAGGCCAACTAATTAGATTAGTAGCCATAAGTTTGTGAAATAAAAACTCAATAGGCTCTCCTAGGTCACTAAAGGCATGATGAGTAGGCACAATTTTTCTTGGAGGAGGGGTTTACAATGGTAAAGTTTGTTATATTTATTGCATGGGTCTTAGTTATTATAATTGTGGTATTGGTTGGAGAGGTTTTTGGGTAGGAGTAAGCTAAAAAGGTGGTGTAAATGATTTTTTCATTATTTGGACATGATGCGACTTAGTTACTCTATTGCACACAACATTCCTATTATGGCTGAATTAATTTTGGTGTATCTTAGCTATTGATCTATGCTAGTTGTGATGTTTGTACTTGGATTGGATGTTGGTTTTGTCCATTTCCCTTATTGGTACCTTTATTTTTATTAGTTGAAGTAATCTTGATGATCCTTTTATTAATAAGGTCTTTCTCAATCAATAAGCCTTTGTCTATGATCTCTTTAAAAGTATGTACACATTGTAGTTCCAGATGATAAGCTATCTCACTATGAAAATTTTTAGTAAATACAGTGGATAATTATTTATCTAGTAAACTATGGGTGAATTAGCTTGAAAGGGCTCTCTATCACTATAGATAACTTGCAAAATTCTCATTGACTTTTTGTTTTGCTTGTGTCAAATCAGCCAATGAAATCTCATGTTTGAGATTATAGGAAAAGTGTTGCACAAAATTATAAAAAAGATCATCAAAATTTGTTACTAAATTCTTGGGAAAATTTCAAAACCACTCCAAGGCTTGTCTATCCAAGCTCCTTGGAAATAAAAAAAAAAGGTATATATCACTATATGGCACTGGTTGACATGCAATAAATAACTAGATTAAATGGGCCTTAAGGTCACCTTTCCCTTTGTATTTGTCAAATTTTTGTGGTTTTTATTTTAGAAGAAATAGTATCTGAAAGTATTCCATGTTGAAAGGATAAGAACACATGTCATCTAACTTAAACTTTTTAGTCTATTTCCCAGCTTGAATGGTAGCAATTACATCCTTCATCTATTGCAATTCTTGGGCTAGGAAACTAGAGGGAAGATTGGTTTGAGAGAGAACATTGGTTTGGGTAGATGGTTGTGAGGTCATAAGTTAGATAATTTGACTAGGTTATGATGGAGATATATATTAAGGTATGTTGGTTTGGTTGGGAAATGGACTAGGAATATACATGCATGGATTAGGATGTACTTGAAATTACACATTTGGTTGTGTGATATTATAGTTTGGGTTGGCTATGAAGGTTTGAATAAGAGGATATTTTGGTTAGGATGGAGGGATATAACTATACTATGCTTGTTGTGGTTGAAAAGGGACATATTACTGACTAATCAAACCTTGTTGTTGAGTGGGAACTTATGAACTAAGACCATGTCTTTGAAATTGTAGCACATTTTGAACCAATTTTTTCCTAGTAGGTACTTGAGAAACATGGGAGCCTCCATGTTACATGAATCCTTATTGGGAAGTGAATGCATGTTGAAGATTCAGTGCCTGTCATTGACTAGTGTTTACACATTGTTGGCTAATCATCATTTGGTTTTGGATTGGTACACTAGTCTATGACTGAAGAGGTATGTTTGTCACTACCTAATGAGGTATAACATTAGTTTCCCCCTATTAATGTATATTTAGCCTTTTTTGCATTGGTACACTATATTATGATTGCTATTATGGAATACTACTTGTCACTTATTACGAAGGAGTAGGATCCATCACATTCTATTGTTGAGGCATGACATTGGTTGTTGGTTGAATACATAATCCTATTGGTTGCACACTTTATGAAGTATCTAGTTTATGTTGGGATGTAGAAAATCTTACTCCCTAATTTTGAGAACCACTCATGGTATCAAATATATGCACATGTTGTTGACTAGTTATTTGTGCATTAGTACCACTTTGATTTGGATTGGATGTTACTTATGCATTGTCCACTATATTTTGGCCACTGTACTACATGGAAGCAGAAGAGACTTCTTTGATTTTTAGGGTATGAAATAAGTTTTCAACCAAAGTGTTATACATGAATGGGATTGAACTTTGATTGTCTAGACTAGTAAACTCTATCAAAATTCTTGTTGAAGGAACTAAGTCAATAAGAGGTTTGCTTACCATGGTCATTTGATTGAAATTGCATGCTAGATTCAGGTAGGTTTGATATGCCATATGCATTTGGTTAAAGTGGTCTTCCATAATGTTTTTTCCTTTGTTATTCATATTAGGATCAATTACATGCTAGATTTAGGTAGGTTTGATATGCCATATGCATTTGGTTAAAGTTGTCTTCCATAATGTTTTTTCCTTTTTTAGGCATATTAGGATCCTAATATGTTGTTTGGACTAGAGCCAAAGGATTTCTAGAAGAAGCTTATTGATCATAAATTATGTTGTGGGTCATTCTTAATAGGATTGGGAAATTCTCATGGGGGAAGTCTATTGGAAACTTGGCCCCTACCTCTGTGGCTCAAACCAAAATCTCATCTTTGTTTTCCAACAAAGGATGTTAAAATAAAAATGTATCATATGTGGAAGGCATATTAGTAGAGCATGACTGTTGAAGAACTAGTTCATCATCTGTGGGTATTGTAGCTAGGTATTATGTGGTTTGTTCTTGGTCTTGTTTTAAATAAGGTGGTATATTAATAAAATATTTATCTAATGGATCTTGGCTTTGTACCCCTAACTGAGTATTATAAGAGGGATAAGAATTCATATTATAAGCAATATTATATATGTAAGGGTCTTGCACCATTTCTTCTTGTGCATCCACATTACTAATCCCTAGATTGTACATGAGTCCATTAAGAGTATAGGAGTACATGTTAGGATCCATAGTCAATGCTTTGTGATAGAAAGGGAAGAGAGTTATACAAACTCTAAAAGGACAATGTCTGAAAAGATAATGTTCAAACTTGGTCTAGATATGTAAAAAGGATCAAAAGGTTTATGCAAAGATTTGTGATAACACAAGCTGACATTAAGTTTCTAATGTTACATGTCTTACACAAAAAGATTAAGTAAATGAACCAAAAATTGAAATGCCAAATGCTAAGGTCAAAGTGTTTCAAATCAATATAATCTAGGAATTTAAAAGTTGCTAGGTCTTTTGGCCAAAACATGGTGTCAAAAGCTAGACTCAAATAAGGCATGCACTAGGACTCTTGTCCAAATGATGTCAAAATCTAGACTTTGAAATAGAGGAAATTTTTAATCTAATGGATTTGAAAAACTTCTAACAAACACTAGGTATTTGAGTATTGGACATGGACTTGATCAAATAGGTATAAGGTATGAATAAAAAGGCACTTTAGAGATAGTTTATTTACTCACAAATAATGATATAAAACTTGGTTATTTTGACAAATAAGGTAGACAAAAGTGAATAATGTAATTGTGTTAGACAAAGGTTCAAAAAGGTACACCCAGATTGGTTTGAAAATACAAGAATAAATTTGAACTATATGTAAGAGAGATTATGAAACAATATCTGAAATGTTTTGGGCAGTGTAACAATACTAGACTACTCAAAATATGTGACAAAATGTTTGTTTCAAAAACTCTCTAAGGCAAACATAGTTTCACATAAATTTGATAGCATAACACTACTTTTATTGACTCAAAATTTTGTAGTACATAGACTCAAAGTGCAAGTGTTTAGCACACAATGACTTAATTCTATCAAGTGGTAATAATGATCATGAGTCTTAAATGACCTTGAACCCAAATTGGAAATTGAACCTAAGTTCCCTCAAGTTTAGTGAAAATGGTGAATACACTTAACACATCAACCCTATGAGACTTATGAAGGTGAAATTTTGAATTTAGATTATAAATGAAGGATTTAAACACACTTTAACAAAGGTCTAGACTCAATGGGGTAGCATAACTATGCCAAAGTGGATGATATGAATCCAAGTTTTGATGAACTTTGAACAAGGCAAATTGATGATTCATGCGGGTAGAATAATGCCTCTTTTTTCAAAGGAAAATGAGGACTATGTGTTTTGGTTTGTATCATTTGTTTAGAACAATTTTTGACTCTAAAAAATATTTAATCTAGGATAAAACTAACTAATTAATCACTCTTAGATCCTAAACTAATAAGGTTTCTTGGTATTGTTGAAATCTATCAATATACATCATTTGAGAGGATTTTAAGAGTTCATCTAAAAGTAAATGCGCATTATATAGTAGGTTTTTTATACCCCCCTTCTCTCAAATGATAGTACCATGACATGGACCTTGAGGCACACTTTGTACCAACTATACTTTTATGGCATGTGGGGATTTGTCTAAGATCTACAAGTTTTTGAACGTCTTTAGGGGAAATAATTGCACAATAAATTTCATGTCAAATGCTACAAAATAAAAGTATGGAAATTAGGTGTTTATGGTACTTGGCTTGTTACAAAAAGGTCTAATCCTTTTTATAACCACTACATCCTACTATTCACTCGGTGTAGTGCAAAGTCCAAAGTGTAGACACGTCTCGTGTGATACTCCAATATGGACTAAAATGAAGTCAGTGTTGGGAGATGAAACCTTAGGTTAAAGCTTCCCTAAAGAACTCATGGGAGGTAATGAAGTCCCCCTCGCAAGCCAAGTTACAATGAAATGAAAGACATAAAAAGAAAGACTTTAGGGTCATTTTCAAGGTCACCCAAACCATGATGAGTTTTTAGGGAGTGCTTTAGATGACATTCTTTCTAAGACTTGGACTAGGATTTTTGTAATAAGGATGGTGCTTTTGATTCCAAGGGTTCCCTAAAGGGGACAAGTGGAAGATTGTACACATGACATCCTTATATTTTCCCATCAAAAAATAAATAACCATTGAAGACAAGAAATAGACAAGTGATTTCAATTTTAAGCACTAATTTGAAAAATTAGGTGGTGTTCTTTTGACCCCTTGGTCTTAATTTGTAACTTTGAAAGCTAACTACAAGATTTAAGCAATAACACCCTAAATGATTTCCTGTAAGCACCAAAATGAAAGGTTTTATCTTTTTAAAACACCCCAAAATAAGTTTTAAAATATCTATTTAAGCATGGTTTGATGATTTTTCAAGTAAATCCTATAAGAAAAATGTTAGCAAGTCATTTAGCTTTAAATCACTTTTGAAGATCAAACAATCAACTTAGGAAAATGAGCTCTCGAGTTGACATAGTGCAATCCCACTACTTGATAGAGAAATATCATAACTCTATAAAACCACCACCTAGGTCAACAATTCTACTATTTAGGTTAGTTTAACAAAGAAAAACAATCTTGCTACTGAGTTCTGTAATACTGTGACTCAGAGTAACAATACCATAACTCAGGGTAACAATACCGTGAGTCAGGTTGATAATACCACTATTCAAGTTGACAATGTTACTACTCTTGGTTTTAACAAATTTTCAAAAATTTATACAACTTCAAGTGAAACCAATTGCATATTTAGAAAATTTGGAAGAAAACACTTGGTTATAAAAAAAATCATCAAAAATAAAGTCTAGATGACCCCAAATGAAGCTCTAGAAAATAGCCTATCTCACTACAAAACCATGATTCATAATGATAGTCTCTCCACTCTGTCAATCAAGAGAGTATTAGGATTGTCAATATTGGTACTAAACATGCAAACAAAGACAAATGTTAAGCTAAAAAAATAGTTAAAACATAATACCATGACTTGCAGTGATAATCCCATGAGTTGCAGGGCAATCTCATGAGTTTTAGGATAATACCACGACTGATTGAGTAGCATTATTATCAAATTTAGTCTTAAAAAAAATTTAAACACAATATTGTGACTCTGAACAACAATCCTATGACTGTGTCTAGGCAAATCTGTGACTTACAAAATAACGTGTTTTACTTAATTTTCTCACTCTTTTGAGCCTCCCACTCCAAGATTCTACATAACAAAAGTTAGTGATCAATTTTGTGAGGTTTTTTGCATCCCACCAAGCTTTCCATTATGTGAACTAGGAATTTGACTCAAAAGAGGCGTTAGTATCTTGTTAGTGACAAAATGAAAAACAAATTGACAAAACCACACTAACTAGCATACATCTCTAGGCCTAGTTACTAGGGAGAGATTAGTGAGGGAAAACCATTTGAAAACACATAAAAATGGAAATATGAATACAAAAAACCAATTTATTACCAAATCCTTGATTGCTCCAAAAGGCTCCTTGTTTGGCTTGCTCGGATTGTGCTTCAAGAGATTTTCTTCAATAGAGTGTGGCTACCTTCATCTCCTCTTGGCACTTTTGGCTTTGGCTTGGATTGGCTCAATAATTTATAAATTATAACACTAATTACAATGGATCTTGGAATCACTTTGGAATGGTAAATTTGCACAAATTAAGCTTAAAATTCATGTGGTGAGGCCTCCTATTTATAAATTTTTGAAAATGGGTAGAATCAACCTGAACCATCCATATTAGGATTGAGATGTGAGGATAAGGATTAATCTAATTTTGAAATTAAAATTCATAAATAGGCTCATCAATTTTTGGGATAAAGGAGCAACTAAAGGCATGGAGGGCATTGATGAGGCATAAGAGCCATGAATCCTGATATTTGTGGCATTTATGGCCTAGGGATATCTTCCCAAGAAATGATGTCACTTGATGATATAGATATTCAATATTCATTTATAAAACAAGTATTTGACAAGTTTTTATGGAATTATTAATTAGGCTCTAATTTGGTTTAGTTAGCTCTTAAGCATGGTTAAGCACTTTGTGCACAAATTACTCAAATTGATCTGAATGCCTTGTTATTGGTCTAAAATTTGACTAGATTGGAATTAGAATGCAATGTCAAATGCATTGGATATGTTATCTCATTTAGGATTTTACCAACACTAAATAACAAAGGCACGTGTCTTGTATAAGAGATTTGATAGAAAAGAGCAATCCAGAGCACCTAGGTGTAAAATTGGCATTTTGACTCAGAATGTTCTAATCAAAGTTAGTTGGCCCATAAATTTTACTACCTTATTTAATGATACTCTGGCCAAAATCATCACTTGAATATATCAATTTTAACTCATTTAATGTGTTTTAGTGTTTTTAGGCCAAATTATGAATTTTAGGTGGAAATTGTTCAAAAGCCTAGTTAGAGGTAATTGGTGGCTAGATTTAGGTTTCTAAAAACTATATAGAGTCCAACATGTCCTTGAAGACTTGGAGGTGATTGATACTTTCCTAACATCTAGGTTTGTAGCCTAAGCCATGTCAAATAAGGAGAAGAAGCAACTTGTTGTTCACACCACCCCCTTCTGACTCATTAAGGGGGAGTTGTACAAACTAAGTAGAGATGAAGCCTTGTGTTAGTGTGTTCTGGAACATGAAAGGGACTCCATATTACAATAATTGCATGATAAAATTTCCATTTCACTAGAGACCTAATAGTGTGCAATATATTATATTCAGGCTTGTGGTGGCCAAGCCTATTCCAAGATGCAAAGGAGTGTGCTAAAGCATGTGACATATGCCAATGTACTAGGAATCCCAACCATTGAGATGAGATTACTCTCATCCCCATTCTTTCCTAGGTGCCATTCAAGAAATAGGCCATTGATTTTTCTAGATCGATAACTCTCATAACATGGTACATAGGTGCAAGGTTTATCTTGGTGGCCACTAACTATTTCACTAAGTGGGTTGAGGCCACATTGAAAAAAGATTATATAGCTATGAAAACTAGGAACTTCATCTAGGAGAACATAATAAGTCAATATGGGTACCCATTAAGTCTAACTATTGATAGGGGTACTCATTTCATCAATGAGAAGGTATGCATCCTCTTAACTAAATACATGGTGGTGCACCACAAGACCATACCATATCATCCACAAGTAAATTATAGTGTTGAAGCATTAAACAAGATCTTGGGAATGTGCCTAACAAATATATATGACATTAGTCATAAGGATTGTGATGATCATATTTTAGTAGTACTATGGGCATGCCACATGACATATAATCACCTGAAAAAAGCTACACCCTTTCAACTAGTGTTTAGAACTGAAGCAATTCTCCTCATAGAATTCATGGTGCCATCATTACATATTACATGGATTAGTCACTTAAGACAACCAATAATATTTTAACACAAGGTTAGAAGACTTAAAGCACTTGGATGAAAATCTTGCCCAAGAAAGATAGAGTTAGCAAATCAAAATGGTGCACCAGAAGCTCTGGCATGAAAAACACATCAAGTGCAAGGGGTTGACTAAAGGAACATTGGTTCTTCTCTATAATTAAAAGTACCTTAAGCACCCATTCAAATTATAAATAAGGTGTATGGCCTCCTACATCATCCAACACATATTATAGATAGGTGCATGCATGTTAGACATGTTATTTGATAAAATGCTCCTAGGTCATTTCAATGATAACTAATTGAATCTGTATTGGTAGTAAGATGATGCTTGTACCATAAGAACACTGACTTCTTGGTCATTAGTTAGTTTGAGTTGAGCTGACTAGAATATAATTTGGCACAAGCCAAACCATTCTTTTTCTTTTATTTTATTCCTTGTATAGTGTAAAGAGGTAAAAAGTGGCACATGGTGGCTGTAAGGACTTATCTACTAGTACTTCATGAATAATTCTAGCTAGGTGAATCAAGCACTTACACTTTCTAAGCACATGAGTAAATGACACCTAAGTTATGGGTACATGAATCAAACCTAGCTCTAGTGAATCTATCTAGCCTCTCATGCATAATTTCAACTAGGTGAGTCAAGTACTTAAGCTTTCTAAGCACTTGAGGCTAGACATCTAAGTGGTGGGCATGTGAGACTCATCAAACTTAGAAAAGAAGCACATAGAACTCCATGCACAAGGTTCTAAATGAAAGGTGCTTCCAAGCCCATACATGAACTACTATATCCTCTCACACATAATTATAATCAAATGAGTCGATCACTTGTGCCCTCTAAGTGCTTGAGGTCAGACATCTAAGTGGTAGGTGTGTGAAACTCACTAGATGCAAGTAAAAGATGCACAAGATCCATATGCATAAGGTGAACATTGTAGGGCTCTTGGGGGCCTAATAATGAACTAATATAATACTTTTATGGATAATACCAATTGGGTGAGTTCAACCCATTTGCTTCCTAAGCACCTAGTTCTAGATGTCTAAGTTTCTAGGATTGAGGAAGTTACCAGACCTTGAAGATTTGAGAAAAAATGACAAAATACATAAGCACAAAGGTAACCTTTGTGTCATAATTGGAAAAATGTGCATCAACATGGTTGGGTGTAAGAAAGATAGTGAAGATGCTCAACATGGTTGGTCATAATAAAGAAAGTGAAGATGCATAATTTGACCATGTATAAGAGAACTAAAAGAGAAGCTAGGTGATGGAGGAGTAGTGCAAGGTATTTATATGGGGTAGGATAGGCTAAGGTAAGATGAAGTATAATAAATTGACCAAAATAGAGAAGTGTGCTTGAAATGGAAGTGTAGATAGAAAAGCAAGTGGAACCAAAGAGGATGAATCATGTGCATGTGAGGCACTGTGCCTATGTTACCACAAGGAAGGTGAAGGTCATGCCAAGTGAACAAATATAGGAGAAGAATCATCTAAGACAGTTGGAGTCCACTCATATTTGGGTGAGAAGTGATCATTTGAATTAAACATCACTTCACTAAATTACCAGTAGAGATTATTAAATGAAGTAATAGTGGAGGCACACAGATACACAATTAATGCATTGATGACAAAGGATTTCCATGAATTTCATAAAATTTTGCATTTTTCAAGAAATCTAGGTGTTGCCACACCATAAAGTACCTACATTAATGATGGTAGATAAGGAAATGGTATAAATTAGCAAGTGACATACTTTCTTAAGTTACAAATTTTATACTAACTTAAGACTGAGAGCAAACTTAAGCAAAAACTAGAGAGCTGAGGTGTGAATACCTTATACTAGTAAGAATTTGAGCATTTTTTAGGCACTAAGAATGAGAAACTATGTACTAGGAATGATCACATTCACATTAAATTTTATTTTTAAAAGTGTGGAAAGATGATACTATAGAAATTAGGCAATTAGTGAAGTGAGTGGGCACTTAGGCCACCATTAAAGGCTAGTAAAGCTCAAAAATTGAGGGAAAAGTCACATATCTCATAACTATAGAGACACCACCACCATTCGGGGCTTTGATAAACCATAACTATCAAATTTCAACACTAGTAGGTTTAGGATGGTGAATAAATAGAAGGGATCAAGCTCTGAATAAGCACAATAGGACCTAAAATGGGCATGTATAGAGCTGAAGTAGCCACTTAAAAAATAGTGACATAGAAAGTAGAGGTAGTGAGCATGGCATAGGTAGATATTGAGGTGATCACCAAAGTGTCCTAACAAGTCATGCATTTTCCTTCAGAGGTCATGATAGGGGAGGATTGACACTCTTTTTTTCACATCTTCTAGTTAAAATAATATAATCACTACACATCCAATCACTTGTAAGACCTCATGCTAGATTGGATGGTGGCCATAGGGTGGAAGATGATGTAAGGTGATGCCTTATTTGATGTCTCAATCTAAGAAAAATTGACAACTTTTGGCACAACTTAACATTATGAGTTACCATGCTTTGGGAAACTAGAAGAGATAATATAATTCCTATTCTTACACATCCATGAGGACCACATTTACTTTACAGGGAGGCCATAAATATTTTAGCATAATTTATAAAGAGAATAACTAGGCTTCTAGATATTGATAAGGACATCCATCAGATTATGGATGATGATGAAGAGGTGAAGAGGTGGAGCACATAGCCTATCTCTTAAAGTATTTCAAGGGGGGTTTCAGATTCCCAATAAAGTAGTGTAAGGACCCCAAAATGAGGGTGGTAGTATGCCTTGTAAGCTCCAAGCTATGCCTAGGTGGTTAATGGACTGATGTGACTAAGACATACCTTTGTATTTCTTATCAAATAGTGCAAGGTGTATAATTTAATATTTCCAAATTCATCACCGATGAATTTGTGAAAAATACATAAAAGTGTTATAGGGAAAAAGGGACATTTAGGTGGGGATCCACTCTAATTATCATTATCATGGAAGAGATTTGGATTCTAGACGTGGATGAGGATAACCTCTGGGTCCATCCAAAGTATAACAAATCCCTATCATAAAATTATAAAGGCTTCATGATCCCCCCTCTTTCAACACCAAATATAAGACTCACATCATGGGGTGGTGAGAGAGGTACATAGAGTCCTTCAAGATAGAATGGTGCATCCCTCAAGGGCTCCCTTAGAGTATGTTTGAAATGGAAACCTTTTCCCTAATGTAACACTATTGTGTAGTGAATTTATTGCTAGTTTATGGAAACATGTTAGGGTGGCTAAAGCTTCCCTACACCTTCTTAGTAAGATACTTCAGGGGCACACTACACCGAATCCCTAATGCATAATAATTAGACATTCCAATAAAGGAACTAGATGTAGAGAGGTGCATGATGAGGTGCCAGTTCACTTGCATAGATGGGAAAGCCACTAAGGATGAAGATGATGAATTAGACCACCCAAATATCTACCTCCTTTAAGAGGAAACCATACACAGCCACATCCATAGATTATACTATGAGATGAATCCATGAAAGACGAGCTTCAACATTGAGTAAAGTGAATACCCCCCAATCTAGATTGGTGATGAAGGAACTTCAGTGCCATTAGAGAAGAAGTCTCTCAAGAAAAATATGGGGGAGACTTTGGAAAAGATAGAGGAATGAATAAGGCTCAAAATCACCTTAAAATAAGAAACCTCTCCTTTGGCATCCATAAAAAAGCATGTGAAATTAGTGAAAAAGGTTTTCCCTAGTGTAAGGAAAAAGAAGAAGGGGAAGGCTCTTCTTGTGGTTCCCAAGACAATCTTAATTGATATAAAGGAGTAAGTATAGGAAGAGGATATGGAGGAAGAAATAATTATGAGGGGCATATACATCATGAGGTGCTAGTTCACTTGTATATATGGGAAGGTCACTAAGGATGAAGATGATGAATTAGATCACCCATATATGTACCTCCTTTAAGAGGTAACCATATATGGCCACATCCATATATTATACTATGAGATGAGGCCATAGAAGAAGGACCTCAACATTGAGTAAAGTGAATAACCCCCAATCTAGATTGGTGATAAAGGAACTTCAGTACCAGCAGAGAATAAGTCTCTCAAGAAAAATATGGGGGAGACTTTGGAAAATATAGAGGAATTAATAAGGCTCAAAATCACCTTAAAATAAGAAACCTCTCCTTTGGCATTCATAAAAAATCATGTGCAATTAGTACCAAAGGCTTCCCCTAGCGTAAGGGAAAAGAAGGGGAAGGTTCTTCCTATGGTGCCCAAGACAATCTTATTTGATATAAAGGAGTAAGTAGAGGAAGAGGAGATGGAGGAAGAAATAGTTACGAGGGGAATATACATCATGCTCAAGGAAGATGACTCCTCATTGAGTGAAAAAACCCCCTCTCCATCCCCTTAGACTGAATTGGAGAAGATGTGAAGATGGAGGAAACTCAACCTCAGTAATGTTGATATGTAGAAGGTTATGGAGATGAAGGAACAAATAGAAGAAATGACAAAGTCCAAGATGTCAAAATAAGCCATTGAGATGGTCAAGGTTAAAGAGCATAGGAAATAAGTGAAGAAACTTAAGGTGTAAGAGATGAAAGGGAGGAAAGAAGAAAAGAGGGAAGAAGGAAAGAAATTGAAGAGAAAGTGGCCCAAGCAAAAAGGGACAAAATGAAGAAAGATATAGAGGAAAATGTTGTTACTCGCATGGAACCTAGAAAGGAAAATACAACTGAAGAGGTGCCTAGCACCCACTTTAGTCTAGCAGAGGAAGCTACATAATAGGTATGCCCTAGTTCTGAAGGGGCACTTGAAGATAAAGAAGGTGATGTTGGCACCTCAAAAGAATAAATAGAGAAGGTAGTAAAGACCTTACTGGGGTAAGAGGAAAGTAAGGCTAGCACTAAGGAGGTTTTTGCCAAAGAAAAAAATAAGAAGAAGAAGCAAATAAGGGGGAAAAGTCTGAGGAAGAACTCCTCCAAAAATAAGATGGTGAAACTAGAACTGAGGAAAGATAGGGGATGAACCAATCATAGTAGTTTGATGAATAACCCCTAGTAGAAAAAGTAGAAGAAGGAGAAGGAGAAGAAGAAGAAAGAACTGGAGAAAGCACCAACACTAGTATAAAAGAGATAAATCTATCTGAGGAAGAGGAATATGAGCCAAGCTATAGGGAAAAAACACAAATAGAGTTCATAAAAGATGATGGCTTCTACATGTTGGAGTACATGCACCCCAAAACTACCATAACCCTAATGCAACATCAAGTTTCTACATGCTAGAGTATATGCACCCCAAAACTACCGCAACCCTAATATGGCATTAAGTTTCTTGGGCTCTTGATTTATACATGATGAAACTTAGTTTAAGGTACCAAAGAAGGCAATCCAAAGTGCCAAAAAACTGAAAGAGGGGCATGACTACCAGCTTGTAAATCTTAGAGATATGAACCCTGTAAGGTCAATGAATTCACTCCTCAAGATGGCCTCATCAGTAGTGCGCAAGAACATCATCAATGATATTCATGCCAATAAGTGGAAATAGATCATGTAAGAGGTAGAAGAATTGAAGGTAATGAAGCTCAAACTCTAGTAACTAGTCGATTACATCAAAGAGGTAGAGCCATCTCTTTTAGATGGTGTTGATACCTTAGAAATGAAAGAAGTTGATAAATTTTACATGCTATTAGAACAAATTCTCCCCTAGATGAAGCCAACACTAGAGGAAAAAGAAGATCCTTATGAATCCATCAAAAGAGAGCTAAACAAAAAGCTCGATATGGTGAAGGACCTTTTAACCAAATTAGAAGAAGGTGTAGAAGAAATAAATGCCATCTTTTTCAACTTTTCCACTCAAGCATTAGTCATTGATGCACACCTTAAAAAGGAGAAAGAGGATATGGATGCTTTGATGAAGCATAATTTCACTATGGGTAGGACTAAACAGGTACAAGTTATGGCATAGGTCAACACCTTAAGTGGCAAGTTAAAAACCTAGGAACAAGACCTAGAAGCACTTTTTCATGCCTTTCAAATAAAGACAAGTGAACAAGGGGACATTTTAGATGGTGGGGTGAGGAGAGATAAAGAAGGACTAGAAGCCTTCATAAAATAAATAGAGAGCACAAACATATCCACACTTGAGGCCACATTGACAAAATTAGATGCATCCACCAAAAAGATCAAGCTTGTCATTCAAATATTTGAGAAATTTAAAACAAAGCTATAAAATAGTACACCCAAATTTTGCATAACAAAGGTGCTAAAAGACTAGTCTGAGGGTAGACTAGCAATTTTGTATGGGGTAATGTCGGGCCTCTTTTTGTGTTACCTAGTGGACCACACTAATTCTACAAATCTTGTTGCATGGAAATCATTGCAAATTATTACTCTTTTGATACCTTTAGCATCATCTACAAGAATATTGAAGGATCTTGTGCCAGTTGACAAGCAATTGCTTACCACCTAAATTTGGGGGAGAATCTCATTGAGTGATTACATGTAGTAGCTGGAGAGTGAAAGTGTTAGATCAGTGGAGCTGATGGCATAATGACCCCAAGAAGCAACTCAGCACTTGACATACACCCATCTAACCTAGAAAAAATATTCTCCACCTATAAAAATGAGCTTGAACTAGAAGAAAAAGGAGGAGACATTAATGTAATGAAGTTTTGTAATATTATTTCTAGAATTATAAATGCATTCTAGTTTAAACCCAGCATGAATTCTTTAGAGAATCACCATGTATTTCCCAAGCTCACTTGTGAGTTGATGGGCATGTATTAGTGTATAAAATATGTTATACTCTATTTCTTTCTATAAACTATACTTTGTTAATGAATTGTGACTTAATAGAAATGGTATTGTATATTTACTTGGGTATTGATTCATTTCATGTAGTGTAGCTTTAATGTATGTTTATGACTTGGATTCTGTATGAGTAATGATATAATCTTCATTATTGAGTGTATTGTGATGAGAAGTCTACTCCAAGTCACTAATGGCATTGTTGTTCCATATATCAATTTTGACATACCTATAAAATTGACTAAGTGTCGAAGCTAGCATGCACTGTGGCCTTAGAAACCATGCCTAGAGTGATAACTTAAGAGTGAGTACCTTAACATGATTCATCCATTTGAATCAATTAAGTGCTTGCATGGATCTTAACTTATTATCCCTATAGCTTTCACTATTAAGAGCTATATCTAGCTAGACATGAACTTGTACCAAAAGACTTATGCCTTTGAATAGGCTTATGCCTCCTGATCTTATCCAAGATAACATGTGCTGATAGATTGCCTAAGCCTATTTTGTAAATGATTAAGTCCCATTGAGACTAAGATTTCACCATGTTTCAATGAGCCCAATGTGGGCCCTGGTCCCTTCACTACTATGCTTTGGGTGAACACACAAGGCTTGCACCTTGTGTGAAATTGATATCAGTGTAGTAGTGTGTTTAAATGTCGTGTAGCATAGATCTTTGTTATGCTTGTACCTAGCTATATAAAGGATAGAATTGACTTGGATTGATTGCTAAGTGTATGACTAGGCACATAAGATAAATAAGGAGACTTTTTTACAACACAAGTACACTTATGTAGATGTTGGGCACAATCAACAATGTGTCTTGAGTAATTAGTACGTAAGTATAATGAATCAAATGGATGTTGAGATTAGTCGATAATGCATCCATGAGAGTATTTTTCACTTGATTAAATTTGATGGCCTTCTAGATGTCACAACATGCAAAGAGGGTATTCAAAGATCATAGAGTGATTGTACAAGGTTTAGTTTTTATATGTGTACATGTAGGGGTCTTGAGTTCTAATGTGAGTGCACACAAGGGTGTCAGCATCTGACAAGCATGCATGTAGGGGTGTCAAGTTTTGATAGGTGTACACATAGGGGTGTCAATTTATTTTAGATGTGCATATAGGGGTATTAGGGTTCAAAAAGATTACAAACATAGGGGTGAAATTATTCTAAGGCTATAATGTTTTCATAGGGTTATTTTCCTACCACTAAAAGTTTGACCAAGTCCAAAAAATTATCAAAACTACCTAAAATAAGAAATCCTTAAAAAAATTCAATTTTCATATGGATCCTTAAAAAATAAATAAAGACCCACTTGAGAACATGGAAAACCCAAAAAAAGTTTCCTAATTTGAGATCCTACCTATATGAATATGCATAAAGATCATGAAAAAGCCTGAAGCCCTCCAAAAATGGCTATCATGAATATAGGTTGTGTTTACAACTAATTTTAGGTTTTTGATACATTTAAAATATGATGATGCTGTCTATTTTATGATCGTAGACTTCATCTATATATTTTCCATGGATTTTCATGAAATCCAACCAAACCTATGAAACTACCAAAAATAACATACAAGAAATATCTTACTAAATATTTTAGAAATGGTAAACCAATCATTAGATAAGCTCTAATACCATGTTATGATGGTGCATCAAAATTAGAGGCGAAGAAAGAAAGTAAAATGCCCTATAATTTTGTAGTAGACTACCTAATGTCTGATGAGTCTTGGATCAATATAAAAAAATCTTGTAATGTATGAAGTCGACCATAGGAAGGTGGATCAAGGACAAACTAATCAATATCTAGAAGGTGACAAAGAGATAATACAAGTGTGTACCCATCACTAATGAAGGCATCTATGCTAGAATAAGAGTCATCAATATCAAAGATGTGCTTAGGATTAGAAATTTCATCAATTATAGGTGAGCTAAATGAATAAGAATGGCATGGATTATTCAATGAAGGAATGCCCATGTGAAGTGGAAAGCACAAATCAATAACTTTAAAAACTAGAGAAGAGACTATAGATGAAGCACACAGATCAACTAAATGAATATCCACAGGAACATATGAGTCATTAAAGCTCTCAAAGGGTGTACTCTCACTAGAAATAATAGACTCCTATGAAGTGAAAGATTGTGAAGGATATAAAAGATAAAAATCCTGAATATGGATGGAAGTAAAATATGAAATAAGAAAACTAAGTTCAGGCAAAATCTTATCCTATAGCAGTGGCTTGACACAAGAAAGAACATTATCCACCATGGATGTGTCATCACAATACATAGGCGTAGGAGGAGGGAGAGGAGGAGGAATGATATAAATCTCAATAGGATCTCTAAAAAGAGACCTTAGGATGCTCCAAATAGTAATGGGACACATTGCATATTGCACATGGTGATGTAGGTCTCATGAAACATGTAACAATAAACAACCACCAACCTTGTAATAAGAGTTAGCCAACTTAATATACTGATCATGATTAGTGAGAACATGAATCTATCCATATAAAAATGGAATATAATTATTTTTTTGAGAAAGTGTTCCATGTAAGCATGTCAAGATGCATAGTTGGTATTTATAAGAAGAACCACTGGTGTAGAATCAACTTTTCTCCATAGGTATCTCTCAAGTGAAGTTGACATGATTGAGAAAAGACACTAAAAAAGTTCACAACTACATAGTACAAAATGTAATGACCCCCTAGTTACAATATTGATACATGCTCATAAAGAGGATGTTGGGCACAACTAAGAATGCATCAAAATGAGAAATAAGTGCAGGAATCAACATAATGCATAAAATATAGTGTATAAGATCAAGAAAAGATGCAACACCACACATTACCCACTTAAAACTATCAGAATGACCCCCCGTTAAAGTTTAAAATACAATTTTTTGGGCCCCTTTTTGTGTTACCTAGTGGACCGCACCAACTCTATACATCTTAACATGTTGCAATCATTGCAAATGATTTATCTTTTGATACCTTTAGTACAACTAGAAGAATCTTAATAGATCTTGTGTTAGTTGGCATGTAATTGCTTAGCACTCAAGTTTGGTGGAGAATCTCATTGAGTGCTTGCACATGGTAGTTAGAAAGCATAGGTGTTAGAGTAGTAGATCCAATAGAATAATGACTCCCAATGATAGTTCAACAGTTGTGTACCCATTTGACCTGGTAAGAAGATGCTCCTCTACCTATAAAAAATGAGCTTAAACTAGAAGAAAAAGGAGGAGATATTAATGCAATAAATATCTGTAGGATTAGTTCTAGGATTATACATGCATTCTAGTTTAAACCCAAGATGAATACTTTAGAGAATCACCATGTATCTCCCAAGCTCACCTATGAGCTGTTGGACATGTAGTAGTGTAGAAAAAAATTTATACTCTATTTCTTTCTATAAACTATACTTTGTTGATGAACTATGCTTTAATAGAAATGGTATTTCATATTTACTTGGGTGTTGGTTCATTTCATGTATTGTAACTTTAATGTATGGTTGTGACTTAGTTTCTATATGAGTAATGATATAATATTAATTATTGAGTGTATTGTGATGAAAGGTCTATTCCAGGTCACTAATGGCATCGCTATTCTATATAGAAAATTTGGCATACCTGTAAAATTGACTAGGTGTCAAATCTAGCATGCATCGAGGCCCTAGTAACCATGCCTAGAGCACTAAATTGAGAGTGAGTACCTTAACATGAGCCATTACCTTAACATAACTAAGTTATTGAATAAATCTTAACTTGATATGTTTATGTCTTGCACCCTTGAGAGATATATCTAACAAGGTATGAACTTGTACCAAAAGACATGTGTCTAAAAATAAGATTGCACCTTTTGATTTTACCAAGATAATATATGTTGATAGACTACATATGCCTATTTTGTAAATGACTAAGTCCTATTGAGAATAAGGTTTCACCATGTTTCAACTAGACCAATGTGGGCCCCAATCCTTTCAATACTATGCTTTGAGTAAGTACACAAGGCTTATGCTTTATGTGAAATTAATACCAACACAATAGTGTATTTAAATATTGTGCACCATAGACCTTTGTTATGCTTGTGCCTAGTTGTATCAAGGATAAAATTGACTTGGATTGATTTTTAAGTGCATGACTAGGTACATAAGCTAAACAAGGAGGCTTTTCTATAAAATTATGGTTCCATTACTAGGACTCATGTTAAATTTTGTTGCTACAATGGTGTAACAAAGTGATACTCTAACTTTCAATCGAGAACATTGAGTCCTAGCTAGATCAAGTGGAAGATATTTTTGTGGAAAATCATCTAATATGCCAAAGATAGAAACTAAGAGAATGGGTACAAACCAACCTATATGATGCTCTGTATGAGGTGTTATTTTTAAAATTACCTAAGTATGTTTACCAGTGGTTGGTTGCCTATAACACCTATAGAAGATAAAGATATAACCAACACTTAGAGTGGACAAAGGAGTTCCTAAAGAGGCTAGAAATCCTAGATGATGCTTGAACATTTTCTATATACATGTGGTGGAGTGGTGTGCTAAACAACTATGTGTTAGAATTTGTAGTGTCAAACTTATATTACCTTGAAGAAGCAGAGTATGAGTTCTCTCGCGAACCAAAGGGCACATTCATAAGAGGGCTCAACACCAAATTAAAGAAATTACTAGTGGATTATGGTATTAAAACCATAAGAATGGAAGGCTAAAATCCTTATGCATATGGCAAAACATAAAAGGTGAGAAGGGGAAGTGTAGGTGAGACACAATGGAAAGGGACAAAAAAATTGAAACTCAAGAGCTTTGAAGTTAGAACTATAACAAGAAAAGGCATAGACTGATAGAAGATCTAGAACCTAGAAGTACTGAGATGACCCATAGTGAGCAATCAGGGTATGGGGAAGGATCCCTTGAATTGAAGTGACATGATGAAAGATAGGAGGAAGCAAGAGACTAAGATCAATAGTTAGGTATAAAATGCCTTGGGTTCCTACAAGATGTGGCCACTAGAAGCACCTACCCCCTTTGAACTTAAAGCTCAAGATCATGCACTAGATTATCCACCATAGGATATAAGAATAATAATTGACCCTATTATTGACATTGAATTTGATATACATTAAATTTGAACCAAGACTTTATGATTAAACAAGTGTTACCTTACAAGGAATTAAATGAGAATACCATGAAACCAATGAGCACCAATCCAAGAATAAAAACCAGAAGTGAAAGCATTCTTGTTTAGAGGATGGTAGCTATGCCAATTGGGCAAAACCCATAAGAAGTGGCTTAGTGCCACAAGTGATCAGTACAACACAAAATAGCTCGATGATGCCAGGATATGAATTAAGCTATGGTTGTTATGATAAAATGAAAGAGGATTTCTTGAAGTAATTTGATATCCCTATATTTTAGAAACAAAGCATAGTGGTACTCAAAGAAATAATCCAAGGGCTATCTGAGAGCATGTGGTTATATGATGCACAGTTTAAGACCCTCCTTTCTAAGCTTCCATATGATATCCACCCCTCCCAACATGCACAATGGTTTGTTTGGGGACTATTATTACCTTTTAGGAGAGTGTTATCCACGAAGACCTTCATAAACCCCAATGAAGTGCTTGAAGCCACACTTTGGGCTAACGTAGTAGGCAGTGTTGACATCAAGATCAACCCATTTATGGAGGTGTAGATCATGTCAATGGCTTCCAATATACATAAGCTGATAATTTGTTTGGTGCATGATACACACATCAAATTATGGTGTACTGATTGTGAGTAAAAATAATAATTTCCCATAAATAAATGTTTTCACCTTACTTCCCATCTATGAAGTTTGTCATGGGTTGCATGACTCTTAAAATTGTCCCCTATTATAGCATGCCAGTCAAGTAAACGCTACCATCTATTATAAGATATTTGACACTTATACTCATTCAATAGTGGATTATCAAATCATTGATGAGATGTGCCAAAATATGAAAAGAGGCACATGATAGTCAATAACCATAATCAAAGGGTAGGTAGGCTAAGGAAATGAAGGCTATAGCCAACAAAATACTAGTTGTGGGAATTAGTGAGGTGCATGTAGGTGAGGTGGAGGATGCAGTGGAGGAAGGTTCCCAACATGATCATGTTATAAGTAAGGGTCAACTTAGCATTACTAGTGCAATTGTCCCATGCACCCAACATATGGGTATTATTGGGTATCACATGCAGTCGAGGATTGCCTAGACTTGTATAAAAAATTGACTCAATGTTGGATGGATGTAGATAAGGGTGTCACCATGGTTAAGTATGAGAAAAAAGAAGAGAAATGGGCTCTCAATCCATATTAGACTTATAAGGAGCCACCTAAGGTATAGACCATGATTCAGAGTGGGTTCACCACACAATAACCTATTTCATTAATAAAAGAGCTACACTTGGAATATGATGAGTTAAGCCACACCAAGTGCATAACTCAACCTAAGCCAAAAGTTGTACCCTACCCTAGCCTATCATGATATAAGGACATATTTCAAAAAGACATGAGTGTGATACAAAATTTATAAGGAGATATCCAACAGGCCAAAGATCTAAAGGCATAGGCAAGCACCTCATACAAGAAGAAAGATAGTAAGGAGGTTGAAGTATAGGAGTTGATTGAGATCCTACACCTCTTATAATTTGATGAGATGATGCCCTTGCTAAAAAAATTGATTTTAGAGCATGAAAGGAAGAGACCAAAAGAGGAGGTTGTGCCTTAGATGATTAAAGTTACTACAGTGCATATGGAGTGGGCACGTGAAGTAAGGCATACTAAAACATAGAATATGACCAAGAACTACTAATAAATGCCACCATAGATGGATGGTATGTTTGTGAGGTCCTTGTGGACATAAGCACTAAGGTTAACATTCTGACCAAAACTACCTGGGAGAAGATGGGATGGCCACCCTTAAAGCCCTCCCCTCATATGTTAGTTATAGCCAACAAAATTTGAGCACAACCTATTGAGATCCTGAAGGGTACCATTGTAGATATTATGGGTGCTGAAAATCAAGCTAACTTCAAGGTAATCAAGTTGGCAGAGCATGATAACTATCTAATGTTCTTAGGAAGACCATGGTACTATTCCAATAATGTAGACATGTACTTTAAGAAACACAGCATAACTTTTGAGAATGGTAGAGAGGGGGTGGTGATCCCTCTTGTTGAGGCCAACATACCCCCCATTTTTTAAAAATTGGGAACCTTGAGAAACCTTGAAGATTAAGGATGAAAGTATGGCATGTTAAGATCTTTTTTAGAATTTTAGGATTATCTACTTTATCAAAAACAAGCTTATTTAGTTATGTTTTGCTTTAATTTTGTCTAACATTGATAATAAATGGTCTTAATAGCTTTTAGTTGCATGTTTCATGGTGTATTTTCTTGAGAATTTCATGTTCTAAAACCTTGGAAAAAGCCTTAGTTCAAATTTGAATACTGATGGAAGCTAAACTAGTGGGAACCCTTTAAACCCCACTTTGGACTTAAGTATAAATTTCATGTTTAAAGCTTAGTCATGTTTTTCAACACAACTATAACTTAGCCTAAAAATGATTGGCCCTTTTTATTATTTCTCCCCTTTGATCTCTTATATTACTAACTAATATTTATTTTATAGGGTCCTTTAATTTTTCCTATCTTGGTCCCTTTGATTTATACCTTATCCTAACATTTTAATCCTAAGTCCCCATTATATTTATTAATACAAATAGGACCTTAGTCTTAACACCTTTGCCTAAGATCCTATTCTTCAAGTCCAATTTTATGTTATCTTGGTCCCTTTGATAAATGTCTTAGCCTAAAGGTTTAAACCTAAGGCCCCAACATATTTATTAGTATGAATGGAACCTTAGTTTTAACACTCTAAGCCTAAGTCTTTACTTTACTCCCAAGTTTTGACTTAACTTTCTTGTTTCTCACAGATCCAATGATCCTTGCTTTATCATGACATTTGATCCAATAGAGTGAGAAAGGCCCAAGATTTGACTTAAATAACATGCATCTTAGAAGATCTAATGATCCACATTTCATCATAGGAAAAGGATCCAATGGTGCAAAGTCCCCAACAAAGTTACACCCTTAGCCTTCATCCAATGATTTTCACTTCATCATGAAGACTTGATTAGATAGAGTAAGGCAAAATTTAACAGTCAAAGGATAATGGAAGGCCTACAGGATCGACACGTGCCACCCTTACATTTGAGGATTAAAATAAAATGGGTCTTGCCTAAAAAAATCAACCAATCACTAGCAAACCCTCAAATCATGATCTTACAGCTCTCACTTACTTGTTGGACCTCAATCTAATATAGTGCATTGAGTACAAGATCCTAGGAATCTCTGTGGAAGTACCAAGTGGCACTCTTGCATTGGGTCATAGGAAGTTGACAAGCTTAAAATTGATGCTCGTGCGACCATCAAATGATGTCTGTGAGGACATATTTGACATCTGCATGACCATCAACTTTAAGCCCATTTTTCACTAACTTAAAATTAGCATTCACACAACTATCATTCAATGTTCATAAGGACATACTTGAAATCCATGAGGCAATCAAATTTAAGCTAATAAATTATTCTACTCAGGATCAAAATACACTCCAAAATGTTTCTAGAAAGCTCGTGAATTGCCATGCAAACTAATGGAAGCCCTCTGAAGATGCTCAAAGACTATAAATATTCAATCTACAAATATGGAAATGGTCTTATGGTCTAAGTATATGAAAAATAAACTTAGTCTAAGTCTATAATTTAAGGTCCCCATTGCATTTTGTTCAAATATTTTGAACCTTAAACTATAGACTTATACTAACTCTTATTTTAAAATAGTCTTTGTTACGTAAAACTTAGACCAAGTGTTTCTAACCAAAGGTTTTAGTGTGTTTGTTAATGCAATAAAAATCTATTTGATATTAGAACATTATATCATTTTGACCCCTTTGATCATGTTTCATAGGTTTGGCATAAATATTTTAGCCCAAAGTATACATTGTGCTATTTAACACAGCGTAAACTTTAGCCTAAAATATTTAACTGTGGTTTCCTTCGCATAAATTTTTAAAACTTAGGCATAAATTTATTAACCTTAGATTTATTTCATGTTTAATAAACATGAAATAAACCTTCGTCTAAAGAATTTAAGCCTAAGTCCCACCTTAATAATATGATAACTTAAAGTTTGGGCATCTTTGCAAATCAATGGTTCATGTTTCATCACAGGAAGATGATCTAATGGTGTGAGGACCCCAAAGACTTTTCAATGGAGTCCTTAGATCCCATGGGCTTGATGCATAGTGAAAGTACATTTGAATTAAAACTTATAGATCATGTAATGGTCTGCACTTCATCATTCTTCACAATCTGATGGCATGAAATCACCAATGACTTTTTAAAGGAACTTAGGAGGCTTTTAGAGGTGCTAAGAGGCATAACCATAGGGCACTAGAACCAAAGAGACAATTAAAAATCAAGATATAGGATCACAATCAATAAATCACACTAATCCAAGATTTTAATCCCACAGACTGAAGCAAATAAGGCATTTTGAATACCAACAGCTAGTGCTCAAAGGTATTTATGAAAAATACCATGAAAGGTATAGATCAATGCCACATAAGTGCCATGCAAGTAGAAAAGGACAAAATCTGAGATATTTTGGGCTTAAAACTATAAAATTATAAAGGCAAAGGTCCAAATAAAATCCCAAGAATGTATGAGCTGAAGGTTGGATATATCCTGCCATTAAAGCTCTAAAACCCTAAACCCTGCATAAAGCAACCCAAGCAAAATCAATTGGTTAAAATTCAATTTGAAGAGAGATTTATTATGGTTTTGAGTGAAAAATAGATACCATAGAGACCAATTTGCAATCCAAGGTAAATAAACTAGCAAGTAGAAGTCATGGTATCCTGTAGACAATAATTGAGAGAAGAGATAGAGCTCTATCTATTAATAAATAATAAAGTTAGGATATTCAAAGACACCAAGATAGATACTGTGACCCTCAATAATGGAAATAAGAATTGGTCTTAACTTTTCTTTTCCATGGATGAATAATAACCCATCACCAAGGAGGAACAAAGGATTACTACTATCAATAGAAAATACTATGACCTAGTCACTGTTTAGATGGTTGGCCTTCACTCTGCTGCTTCCAAGCTTGAGGTCCTTCATTATATATATATATATATATATATATATATATATATCCTTGATCATATATTTGTTTTTAATAGGTTAGATAATGATTGGATCATCCATGAAAGGACCTCCAAGAAGGTTGCATCCATCTCCCCTGTGGCCTTTAAAACATACTCCAAGCTTCCCAAGCCCCATGTAGACTTAATCCAAATCAAAGAGTGGACCAACAAGCATGACTTGGAAACCATCCTCCAACCATGGTTTCTCCAAGGGAACTATGTATTCAGGGACCTTGAAGGGAGGATTCCCATTATATAATTTAGAAAGGGAATCAGGGTAATCATGACCCTATTAAACTAAGCATCAGAAGCCCCTTCCACCACATATGCAAACATGCCCTAGGTTTCATATGTATACTTCATGATTGAAGAAAAGATAACCTCCCCTATTGGAGAACTAATTAGTATTCACCTAAGGTGCTAGTTTGCTACCATTAAGAATAAATCTGGCAAGCAATTCTATAAGATGTCCTATTACTTGACACCATACTTGCTTCCATCAACTTCCCTAGTATGAAGAATTAGTTTCCACAAGGTTGGAACACCATTTCCCACCATTACTCCAAATTGCACATCTTTAAGTACAGGAACCACATGCAATTTATTTTTTATTATGTCTACCCAACCATAGTTGAGGCTATTATAAGTTTTCCCATGCCTAGAGTCTGTCTACTAATCAAGAAATATGTAGATATGATGGGTGACATATGGTTCTATCTAGACTACATAGTTATCAAGATTGAGGGAATCATGTCCTCACCATATAGATTGCCTATGTATGTACTGAGCAAGTGGGTTGAGCAAGAAATTGCTTCCCAACTCATCAATGGAGTTGATGGAATTTTTAAGGAGAAGAGGAAAGTTCTTCTCTATTCCTTCCCTCTAATTATTGGAAGGACCATGTTGAAAGATTGGAAATAGGTATAAATCATGTCCAAACATAAGAACTAATTTGGGTTTCATGTTGATGAACTCAAAATGTTGGACCCCAAGAACATACTAAGTGATCATTTGAAGGAGAAGAAGCTACCCAAGCCTAAGTATATGCATCAGCTCAGTGTTCATGACACCATTTACATTAAGGAAAAGAACTATGAAGAAGTGTTGGCAAGGATCAAAGGGCACAACATCAATCTTGAGTACATATTGACAAAAGATGATGAACTAGTAGGAGAGGCATGTCAAATGTATCCTCTCTAATATCACTTACTACTTGAACCATTTGGGACATCCTAGGAACAACCTCAAGTGGAGCAACCACCACCTCAAGGGCAAAATATATAAAGGCAAGATAAATAAGGTTATGGTAAGGAGAAGCTAGAAGAGAAACCTAGAGAGGGACCCTCATCTTCAGCCTTGCCACAAGGGCCACCTTCCTCAATTAAGCATATAGATATGATTGCTTTAGAACTAAATGAGACAATTAAGGGTGACCTTAAGGAACTTGTAGAGGCATATGACATAGATGAAGAAGGGAAATCGATTGAAGAGACTCAAATCCAAGAAGGGGAGCCTAGAGAAGAGAAAGTCAAAGAGATTTTTCTAGATGTGGTTCCATTAGCCCTTAAAAATAAGAGGAAGGTAGAAATGGCACTAGTCCTTATTGGACCCAAAATACCAAGGTTGAATCTCACACATCCTACTAGTGAGATCAACCTATTCAGTGATAAATTCCACATTCATAGATTAGTCATCCTTGACTAGTTTATTTATGTAAAATTGAATAAACATCCCTTCTCTCTCCCACTCATGGGCACTCAAAAAGGCTATCAACATAGACATGCACAAAGATATCAATCCATGGATCATGGATATAATGAAGGAACATGAATAAATAAGAATTATGGCCACTCCAAGACTAAAAAGTAAGAAAATGGATGCTCTAGGAGCATCAGGTAATACAGGTGTAGAAGTCCCAAATCCTCTAAAATTCATAGGGTTATCCACCATCTTGTAGTTTAATCTAGAAACAACTGGATTATAAAGGCTCACCACTAGGAAAACCATGATGAGAGCTGAGGAATTCACCTTCTAAAAGGTTAAACCTTTTATAGGTCTAACCTCAATAGGAGGGAAATAACTTGGTGAAGCTCCTATCCATGAGGAAGATTTTGAGAGCTTTATTAAATCTTAATCAGCTCAAGCAAAGGTTGGGATCTAAGGGACGAAACAAAGAATCCAAAATTTGGAAAGAGAAAAGGAAAACCTAGAAACACAAGCTATTTTTTCAATACATGATACCATGATGGATATGTTTGAGGCCTCATTATTTGATATGTTTAATTATTTGAGTTTAATAAAGCTAAGGTAGGATTCCCTAAGCCAACAAGGTGATGTAGCTGGCGGGTTAATAACATAATGGAAAAAACATAGACCTAAGTAAGGGATATCATTGACATTTTGATTAGGAAGAAGATTCCTAAGTTCAAAACTATTAGCTTAGCTAATTTGAACACCATATTGGGAACAATAGTAGACAAGGTCCAAGGTCTAAGTGCTTGGACAATGAATTTGAATATGCTTCTTATGGATGATAAAGGATTGATCATTAGAATTAAGCAGATCTTAGGAACTATGTTGGTAAATCCTACTAAGACCACTTCCCTTGGAATCATTGATGAAGCTAAATATAAACACATGGTCACTTTGGTAATGTAGTTAGTTAGGAGCAAGAGCTAAGGCTAGTCTAGTAGAGACAACAAAATAATCTTAGACATGATCTTCACAATCAAGGAAAAAATTGTAGAGGTAAAGAACATAAAAGAAGCTATGGCCAGGGATGATAGAGAATTGGATGACTTGGCTGATCAAGAAAAAGTATACCTCATGAAATCAACTGTGGGCCTAGAGCTCATTAAAGACCAACATCAGAAAGCAATGGAGCTTTATCAAAATCAATGAGGGGACCCTTCGATAATGGGCCCATCCAGTAGATAATATTCCTTTTGTAAAAACATTGTCATATTTAAAATAAGAATATTCTTTTGTAATGCATATGCTAGTATATTAGCATATTGCCCCTAGGTTAGTCTAATTATGAAAGACAAGTGTATTTTAGAACTTTCTAAGGAAATAAAGTTATCCTTATATTTTGTATGCCTACATGTTGTAACTGACTGATGTACTACCTTATCTTGTAAAGAGAGAATTTTTGAGAAAATTTTGTATACTTGAAGAAATTAATATAATCAAAGAGTTATTCAAAGATTGTCCATACTTGATATGTCAATTGTTAATGTAGTTTTTCTCTCAATTGCTAGTTTTATGTCTTAAATTTGAATAGCTTCTTTGAATTCTGGGTTGCATTTTCTTATGATAGGGTTTCTAATTTGTGAATATGCTAGATTAGTTGAAGGATCTTGGATTTTCTTCACTTCATTTTGCTCTGTATTCAGATGTGAAAATGCTATTTGATTATAGTAGTAAATATTTAAAAGTAAACTTGGTTCTTACTTATGATTCTTTACATTATCCTCCAAAGTTTTCCTAGTATATAGTGAAATGTGAGCTTAGAATATTTTGCATTATATATTGGTTTGAATGCATAATCAATTGCAATTGATGCTTTGTCATAATATTTGAGACTAAGCTAGGCAATCAATCATTTTCTTTTCTATCTTATCCTTCTCTTTGCTTTTTTTTTAATACCAAATCACCTTAGTTTAAACTTCATTATAAATATACATCCAGATTAATGTGTAGCTTAAGCTTGGATCATAATTCACTAAGTTAACATAAATCCTCTATAATTCATAAAGAATGGACCATGATGGCTCCCAACCATCACTTATTATAAATTTTATGGAACACTCATACATATCTATGTCATTATTTCACCATAGGTAACATCAAGTTACCATAACCTACTACTCATGCTCTAAATTCTTGGAATTATAAAATGATAATTGTTATTTGAACACTATAAACCTCTGTGGTGCATTTAGAGACATCAACAGGGATTTTGGCTACCACTATAAGGAGGGCATCTTTGTGAATTCTTTGAATCTTTATTAGTCTTAGCATGTTTTGATCTAAGATTAGAGTATATTTATGTTTTTGAGTGAATTATTTGCTTATAATTATAAATATCATTGTTCTTTATGGTTTATGATGTGTCTTTGTGCTTTCCTAGACAAAAATCAAGGTTCTTTGAGATTTGATGCTTGGTTTTAGTAAATTTAACTTGAAATTTGAAAAATCCACAGTATTTGAGGTTAGGATGACGTGTTTTGATTATAAATTGGCATATATTTTATAGATATAAGTTCATTTGAGCTTAAACTTATAAATATAGATCATATTATCATATTTGGATACATCTTTGAGCTACTGTAAGCAAAGATCAACATCTTTTATTGTTTTTTATGTAATCTTTGCAAAATGAGCTTAATGTGTAGGTATAATCCTTGTTCCTTATAAATATTAGCCTAATAAATCATATTTAAAATAGGATCTTCAAGTTTCAAGCTAGAATTTCTAAAGATTTGAACCAGGTCACACTTAGAGATAAGGAAGCCTTTGCTTGAACTTGAGGTTAACTGAAAGGCTAAGCATGATAATGGTAGACACAAGAGATCCAATCTTTGTCAAATTCACCTCTTCAATGTACATTTTCCTTTGACCTTCATCCAAGTATGTCTTGGTTAAGAGAATCTTCAATCAATGTGTCAGGTGTGGTATATGATCTCCCACATAACCCTGAGAAGTATTTGCCTACATTTAGTCCAACCATTATTATAACTATTGAAGAGAACATTAAGTCTTTTAAATTTTCATTAAGGTTGATAAATTTTGTGCATAAGGATGTAGCTTAAAACTTATTCCCCTTTACATTTAAGGATGCTACTTATGCATGGTTCTTAAACTTGACTAATAATTACATCACTAGTTGGAATGGTTTCATCGATGTTTTTATAGATCAATTTGGTAAGATTGTTATTCCTTATGTTATTTATCATTAGTTAACCACCATTAAAAGAGATGCAAGTGAGCCTATTAAGTCCTTGAATTCTATATTTCATAAAATGTATAACAGGACCATAAAACCCTATAAGCTTGATGATGTCTTAGCTTTAGAAATTTACAAGGATGCAATAGATCCCATGACCTCTTTATTTTTGAAGAGACCCATACCAACTATAACCTCATTAGCTAGGGCCTATTTTTAGGTAGTAACCATAAATTATTAGATACAACCCAAGGGACAAATGGCATATTCTATTCCAAATGTTAACCCACATATGCCCATTTTGAACATCTTTCTAAATAACAACTAAAATATCCTAGCCTTAAATCAACTCCCAAACTTAAATCAGTTGCCATTGAGTCATGTTGCTCCTAATTAAAACTTAGGATTCTTAAATCATCATACTAATGGCTTCAATAAAAATGATCAAAGGTATTTAATACCATCTACTAATAATAATCAGGGACATAATTCTGAAACCCCTAAAAATGAGAATGAATCTATCCTAAAAATGGTCCAAAAGTTGAGCATTGATTTTATTCAACTACAAAAACAAGTTGGAAATACTACTAAAAGCTTAGGTAGGAACTTCTCATTTCAAAGGTATAACAGTTCAAATGATAGATTTTAGAATGATAGTTTTCATAATAATAGTAATAATGAGCCATCTTTTGAAAAGAAGACCATGGATATTAACCTTAGTGATATAACATTGCCTGATTATTGTAGAGTGCATTACACAACCAAGAATGGTGAAATTGACTTCATTGAGATTTGTAAAGATTTTGAAGCTTTTCAAGAGGAGTTGGATACATTTGAAGTGGTCCCTAACAAGGAAAATGGTGTAGGTGCTTCTAGATCCAAGTCATCTGATCAAGCCTTTATGGTAGATACTTTTGATTTCCCTTTTCATGAAGAGAATGAGCCTAATGAGATCCCTAAGGAAATCTAAGCCTTCCAACAGTTCTTAAAGAAGACCTATCCCTTGAGGAATAGAGATCAGAGGCAGGCCTTAACTACCTCAACACCTCCAAACAATTTTAAAACTCCTCTAGACACTTCTTCAGACAACAATCTTGAGCCACCTAAAGGGAGTAATTCTAAACCTAGCATTGATATTCCTAGTTCTTCTAAAACTGGATATAACATTGTTGAAGACATGAAGAATATAAAGGCTAATATCACCTTGCATGAACTTACATAGATTATAGAGCAAAGGGACCTCTTGCTGGAGTCACTATCAAATAAATCTAACAAGCCACCCAAGGCTGATCATACCAATGTGACTATGCATAAGGCCAAGGTTGAATCTCCTCCTTTCTTACTCATTATTAGGATGTTTGGTAAGAATTTGCATAGTTGCTTATTATATTCAAGTGTATCTAAACAATAATGAGACACATTGCATGTTGCAGGATGGTGATGTAAATCCCATGAAACATGTAACAATAAACAACTACTAACTTTGTCATAAGAGTTATCCTACTTAATTTATTGATCATGTTCAGTGGGAACAAGAATCTATCCATATAAAAATGAAATATTATTATTTTTTATGAGAAAGTGTTATATGCAAGCATGTCAAAAAGCATAATTGGTATTTATTGAAAGAACCACTAGTGGAGAATCAACTTTCCCCCATAGGTATCTCTCAAGTGAAGTCAACATGACTAAGAGAAGACACCAAAAAATTTCACCACTACATAGTAAAAACTATAATGACCCCTAATTACAAGAATAATACATGCTCATAAAGAAGATGTTGGGCACAATCGAGAATGCATCCATATGAGAAATAAGTGATGGAATCAACACAATGCATAAAAGAGAGTGTAGAAGATAAATAAAAAAATGCAAAACCATACAATACCCACTTAAAACTATCAGAGTGACCCCCCTTAAAGTTTCAAATACAAGTGCACTTATGCAGATATTGGGCACAACCAAGAATGTGTCTTGAGTAATTAGTGCATAAGTACAAGGAAATGGATGGATGTTGAGATTAGTCAATAATGAATCCATGAGAGTATTTTTAACTTGATTAAAATTTTATGGACTTCTAGATATTAAAACATGCAAAGAGTGTGGTCAGAGATCACAAATTAATCATACAAGGTTTGGTTCTACTATGTGTGTATATAGGGGTCTCAAGTTCTGATGTGAGTGCACATAAGGGTGTGAGGATCTGACAAGTGTGCATGTAGGGGTGTCAAGTTCTAATATGTGTGCACATAGGGGTTTCAAGTTCTATAAAGTGTGTACACATGGGTGTTAGGGTCTAAAAATATTACAAACATAGGGGTGAAAGTATGTTAAGGCTATAATGTCTGCCTAGGGATATTTTCCTACCACCAAAAGTTTGATCAATTCCAAAAAACTATCAAAACTACCTACAATAATAAAACCCTAAAAAAATGCAATTTTCATGTCTCCTTAAAAATCAACAAAGACCAACTTGAGAACTTGGAAAACCCAAAAAATTCCAAAAAATGTTTCCTGATTTGAGATCCTAGTTGTACGAATATGCATAAGGACCATGAAAAAGCCTTGAAACCCTCCAAAATGGCTATCATGAATCTAGGTTATGTTTAAAATCAATTTTAGGGTTTTGATACATTTAAAAATATGATAATTCTATCTATTTTATGATTAGAGATTTCAGCTATATAATTTCCATGGATTTTCATGAAATCCTGCCAAACCTATGAAACTACCAAAAATCAAGAAAACTAACAAGAACATGCAAGAAATATCTCACCGAGCATTTTAGAAATGATAAAACAATAATTATATAAGATTTGATACCATGTTCTAATGGTGCATCAAATTTATAGGCAAAGAAAGAAAGTAAAATGCCCCATAAATTTGTAGTAGACTACCTAATGTCTAATGAGTCTTGTATCAATATTATTAAACCCAATAATGTATGAAGTGGACTATAGTTAGGTGTGTCAAGAAAAAAATAATCAATATCTAAAAGGTGAAAAAAATGTGGTATAAGTGTGTACCCATCACTAATAAAGTCATCTATGCTAGAAGAAGAGTCATCAATCTCAAAGATGTGCTCAGGATTAGAAATGTCATCAATTATAGGTGAGTCCGATGAAGAAGAATGGCATGGAGTATTAAATGAATGAATGCCCATGTGAAGTGGAGAGTATAAATTAATAACTATGAAAACTATAGAAGAGACTATAGATGAAGCACATAGATCCACAAAATGAACATCTATAGGAACATATGAGTCATTGAAGCTCTCAATGGGTGTACACTCACTAGAAATAATAGACTCCTACAAAGTGAAAGATTGTGAAGGATATAAAATATAAACAACCTAAATAAGGATGGAAGTAAAATATGAAATAGAAAAATTGAGGTCAGGCAAAATATGATCCTATAGTGGTGGCTTGACACAAGGAATAACATTATCCACCATGGATGTGTCATCACAATACATAGGAGTAGGAGGAGGGAGAGGAGGAGAAGTGATATAAATCTCAATAGGATCTCTAAAAATAGACTATAGGATGCTCCAAATAGTAATGGAACACATTGTGTGTTGCACATGGTGATGTAGATCCCATGAAACATGTAACAATAAACAACCACCAACCTTGTCATAAGAGTTAGCACACTTAATATATTGATCATGATTAGTGAGAACATGAATCTATCCACATAAAAATGGAATACAATTTTTTATTTTTGAGAAAGTGTTCCATGTAAGTATGTCAAGAAGCATATTTGGTATTTCCAAGAAGAATCACTGGTGTAGAATCAACTTTTTCCCACATGTATCTCTCAAGTGAAGTCAACATGACTAAGGGAAGACACTAAAAAAGTTCACAACTAAATATTATAAACTGTAATGACCCCCTAGTTACAATAATAATGCATGCTCATAAAGAGGACATTGGGCACAATCGAGAATGCATCCAATACATAGTACCCACTTAATACATAAATCAACATAATACATAAAAGAGAGTGTAAAAGATCAATAAAAATGCAACACCACATAGTACCCACTTAAAACTATCAGAGTGAACCCCCTTAAAGTTTCAAATACTAGTACACTTACGTAGATGTTGGGCAAAACCAAGAATGTGTCTTGAGTAACTAGTGTGACAAGGAACTAGAGGGATGTTGAGATTAGTTGATAATGCATCCATGAGATTATTTTTCACTTGATTAAATTTGATGGACTTTTAGATGTCACAAAATGCAAAGAGGGTGGTCAGAGATCATAGAGTGATTATACAAGGTTTTGTTCTACTATGTGTGCATGTAGGGATCTCGAGTTCTGATGTGAGTGCACACAAGGGTGTCAGGATCTGATAAGTGTGTACATATGGGTGTTAGGTTATGCTAGGTGTGCACATAGGGGTGTCAATTTATGTTAGGTGTTCATGTAGGGGTGTTAGGGTCCAAAAATATTACAAACATAGGGGTGAAATTATGTTAAGGCTATAATGTCTTCCTAGGGCTATTTTCCTACCACCAAAAGTTTGATCAAGTCTAAAAAACTTTTAAAATTGCCATCAACAAGAAAACCCTAAAAAATGTAATTTTCATATGGATTATTAAAAAATCAACAAATACCCACTTGAGAACTTGGAAAACCCAAAAAAACCAAAAAAAGTTTCCTAATTTGAGATCCTAGTTATACGAATATGCGTAAAGACCATGAAAAAGCCTTGAAACCCTCCAAAAATAGATATCATGAATCTAGGTTGTGTTTACAACCAATTTTAGGGTTTTGATACCTTTAAAATATGATGGTGCTATCTATTTTGTGATTAGAGACTTCAGCTATATAGTTTCCATGATTTTTCATGAAATCCCACCAAACTTATGAAACTACCAAAAATCAAGAAAACCAACAAGAACATGTAAGAAAGATCTCACTAATTATTTTAGAAATGGAAGAAAAATCATTAGATAATCTCAGATATCATGTTATGATGGTTCATCAAAATTAGAGGCAAAGAGAGAAATTAAAATGCCTTGTAACTTTATAGTAGAATACCTAATGTCTGATGAGTCTTGGATCAATATAACTAAACCTTGTAATGTATGAAGTGGACCATAGGTAGGTGGATCAAGAACAAACTAATAAATATATAGAAGGTGACAAGGAGATGGTATAAGTGTGTACCCATCACTAATGCAGTCATCTATGCTATAAAAAGAGTCATCAATCTCAAATATGTGCTCAGGCTTAACAATGTCATAAATTATAGGTGAGTCCAATGAAAAATGGCATGGAGTATTCAATGAAGGAATGCCCATGTGAAGTGGAGAGAATAAATCGATAACTCAAGAAACTAGAGAAGAGACTATAGATGAAGCACATAGATCCACAAAATAAATATCCATAGGAACATATGAGTCATTAAAGCTCTCAAAGGGTGTACTCTCACTAGAAATAATAAACTCCTAAAAAGTACAAGATTGTGAAGGATATAAGAGATAAACATGCTGAGTAAGGATGGAAGTAAAATATGAAATAGGAAAACTAGAGTTAGGAAAAATCTCATCCTATAGTGGTGGCTTGACACAAGGAAGAACATTATCCACCATGGATGTGTCATCATAATACGTAGGATTAGGAAGAGGGAGAGGAGGAAGAGTGATATAAATCTCAGTAGGATCTATAAAAAGAGAATGTAGGATGCTCTAAATAGTAATGAGACACATTATGTGTTGCACATGGTGATGTAGATCCCATGAAACATGTAATAATAAACAACCACCAACCTTGTCATTAGAGTCATCCCACTAAATATAGTGATCATGATTAGTGGGAACATGAATCTATCCATATAAAAATGGAATAAGATTATTTTATGTGAGAAAGTGTTCCATGTAAGCATTTCAAGAAGCATAGTTGGTATTTCTTGGAAGAACCACTGGTGTAGAATCAACTTTCCCCCATAGGTATATCTCAAGTGAAGTTGACATGATTGAGAGAAGACACCAAAAAAGTTCACAACTACATAGTACAAACTGTAATGACCCCTTAGTTACAAGAATAATACATGCTCATAAAGAGGATGTTGGACATAATTTAGAATGCATCCAAATGAGAAATAAGTGTCAAAATCAACACAATGCATAAAAAAGAGTCTAGACGATGTATAAAAAATGCAACACCACATAGTACCCACTTAAAACTATCAAAGTGACCCACCTTAAAGTTTCAAATAAAAGTACACTTATGTAGATGTTGGGCACAACCAAGAATGTGTCTTGAGTAATTAATGTATAAGTTAAAGGAACTGGAGGGTTGTTGAGATTAGTTGATAATGCATCTATGTGAGTATTTTTCACTTGATTAAATTTGATGGATTTATATATGTCACAACATTAAAAGAGGGTGGTTAAAGATCAAAAAGTGATCATACAAGGTTTGGTTCTATTATGTATGCATGGAAGGGTCTTGAGTTCTGATGTGAGTACACACAAGGGTGTCAGGATCTGATATATGTGCACGTAAGGGTGTAAATTTTTGATAGGTGTGCACATAGGGGTGTCAAGTTCTAAAAATATTACAAACATAAGGGTGAAATTATGCTAAGGCTATAATGTCTACCTAGGGCTATTTTCCTAGAATCAAAAGTTTGGCCAAGTCCAAAAAATTATCAAAATTGTTTGCAATAAAAAAAACCCTAAAAATGCAATTTTCATATGGCTCCTTAAAAAATAAACAAAGACCCACTTGAGAACTTGGAAAACCCAAAAAAAAAAAAAAATGTTTCTTGATTTGAGATCCTAGCTGTACGAATATGCATAAAGACTGTGAAAAAGCCTTGAAACCCTCCAAAAATGGCTATCATAAATTGAGGTTATGTTTACAACCAATTTTAGGGTTTTGATATCTTTAGAATATGATGGTGCTATCTATTTTGAGATTGAAGACTTCAACTATATAGTTTCCATGGATTTTCATGAAATCCACCAAACCTATAAAACAACCAAAAATCAAGAAAAATAACAAGAACATGCAAGAAAGATCTCATCAAGTATTTTAGAAATGGCAAAATAATCTTTATATAATCTCTAATACCATTTTATGATGGTTTATTAAAATTAGAGGCAAAAAAAGGAAAGTAAAATGCCCTTTAACTTTGTAGTAGACCACCTAATGTCTAATGAGTCTTGGATCAATATAACTAAACCTAGTAATTTATGAAGTGGACCATGGGTAGGTGGATCAAGAACAAAATAATAAATATTTATAAGGTAACAAAGAGATGGTAGAAGTGTGTACCCATCACTAATGAAGTCATCTATTCTATATTAAGAGTCATCAATCTCAAAGATGTGCTTAGGCTTAGAAATGTCATCAATTATAGGTAATCCCAATGAAGAAGAATGGTATAGATTATTCAATGAAGGAATGCCCATGTGAACTAGATAGCACAAATAAATAACTCTAGAAACTATAGAAAGGACTATATATGAAGCACATAGATCCACAAAATGAATATCCATAGGAACATATGAGTCATTGAAGCTCTCAAAGAGTGTACTCTCACTATAAATAATAGACTCCTATGAAGTGCAATATTATGAAGGTTATAAAATATCAACATCCTAAATAAGGATGGAAGTAAAATATGAAATAAGAAAACTAAGATTAGGGAAAATCTCATCCTATAGTGGTGTCCCGACACAAGAACATTATCCACCATAGATGTATCATCACAATACATAGGAGTAGGAGGAGGGAAAGGAGGAGTGATATAAATCTCAACAGGATCTCTAAAAGAGACTGTAAGATGCCCCAAATAGTAATGGGACACATTACATATTGCACATGGTGATGTAGATCCCATGAAACATGTAACAATAAACAACCACCAACCTTGTTATAAGAGTTAGACCACTTAATATATTGATCATGATTAGTAGGAACATGAATGTATCTATATAAAAATGGGATATGATTATTTTTTATGGGAAAGTGTTCCATGTAAGTACATCAAAAAGCATAGTTTGTATTTCCAAGAAGAACCATTGGTGTAGAATCAAATTTCCCCCATAGGTATCTCTCTAGTGAGTCAACATGACTGAGAGAAGACACTAAAAAATTTTACAAATGCATAATGAAAATTGTAATGACCCCCTAGTTACAAGAATAATACATGTTCATAAAGAGGATGTTGGGCACAATCGAGAATGCATCTAAATGAGAAATAAGTGTAGAAAACAACACAATGTATAAAATAGAGTGTATAAAATTAAGAAAACATTTAACACCACAAAATACCCACTTAAAAATATTAGAGTTACCCCCCTTAAAGTTTCAAATACAAGTACACTTATGGAGATGTTGGGCACAATTAAGAATGTGTCTCGATTAATTAATGAGTAAGTACAAGGAACTTGAGGGATATCAAAATTAGTCAATAATGCATCCATGAGAGTATTTTTCACTTGATTAAATTTGATGGGATTTTAGATGTCAAAACATGTAAAGAGGGTGGTCAAAGATCATAGATTGATTGTACAAGGTTTGGATATATTATGTGTGCATGAAGGGGTCTCAAGTTTTAATATGAGTGCACACAAGGGTGTTAGTATCTGACATGTGTACATGTAAGGGTGTCAAGTTCTAATAGGTGTGCACATAGGGGTATCAATTTCTATCAGGTGTGCATGTAGGGGTGTCAAGGTCCAAAAATATTACAAAATAGGGGTGAAACTATGATAAGGCTATAATTTATGCCTAGAGCTATTTTCCTACCACTAAAAGTTTAGCCAAGTCCAAAAAATTGTCAAAACTACCTACAATAAGAAAACCCTTTAAAAAATGCAATTTTCATATGGCTCCTTAAAAAATAAACAAAGACCCACTTGAGAACTTGTAAAACCCACTAAAAAAATGTTTCCTAATTTGAGATCCTAGCTATACGAATATGTGTAAAGATCATGTAAAAGCCTTGAAACCCTCCAAAAATGGCTATCATGAATCTAGGTTGTGTTACAACCAATTTTAGGGTTTCGATACATTTAAAATATTATGGTGCTATCTATTTTGTGATTGAAGACTTAAGCTATATAGTTTCCATGGATTTTCATGAAATCCACCAAACCTATAAAACTACCAAAAATCAAGAAAACCAAAAAGAACGTGTAAGAAACATCTCACCGAGTGTTTTAGAAATGATAAAACAATCGTTAGATAAGCTCTGATACCATGTCATGATGGTGCATCAAAATTAGAAGCAAAGAAAGAAAGTAAAAAGCCCTGTAAATTTTTAGTAGACTACCTAATGTTTGATGAGTCTTGGATCAATATATCTAAACCCTATAATGTATGAAGTGAACCATAGGTAGGTGGATCAGGAAAAAACTAATCAATATCTAGAAGGTGACAAAGAGATGATATAAGTGTGTACCCATCACTAATGAATTCATCTATGCTAGAAGAAGAGTCTTCAATCTCAAAGATGTGCTCAGGCTTAGAAATGTCATCAATTATATGTGAGTCTGATGAATAAGAATGGCATGGAGTATTCAATGAAGGAATGCCCATGTGAAGTGAAGAGCACAAATCAATAACTCTAAAAACTAGAGAAAAGATTATAGATGAAGCACACATATCCACAAAATGAATATCCATAAGAAAATATGAGTCATTGAAGCTCTCAAAGGGTGTAATCTCACTAGAAATAATAGACTCCTACAAAGTGCAAGATTGTGAAGGCTATAAAAGATCAACATCTTGAATAAGGATGGAAGTAAAATATGAAATAGGAAAACTAAGGTCAAGCAAAATTTGATCTTATAGTGGTAGCTCGACACAAGGAATAACATTATACACCATGGATGTGTCATCACAATATATAGGAGTAAGAGGAGGGAGAGGAGGAGTGATATAAATCTCAGTAGGTTCCCTAAAAAGAGACTATAGGATGCTCCAAATAGTAATTTCACATATTGTGTGTTGCACATGGTGATGTACATCCCATGAAACATGTAATAATAAATAACCACCAACCTTGTCATAAGAGTTAGCCCAATTAATATACTGATCATGATGAGTGAGAACATTAATCTATCCATATAAAAATGGAATACAATTATTTTTTGTGATAAATTGTTCTATGTAAGCACATCAAGAAGCATAGTTGGTATTTCTAAGAAGAACCACTCATATAGAATCAACTTTCCTCCATAGGTATCTCTAAAGTAAGGTTGACATGACTGAGATAAGACACCAAAAAAGTTCACAACTGCATAGTACAAACTGTAATAACCCCTAGTTACAATAATAATACATTCTCATAAAGAGGATGTTGGGCACAATTGAGAATGCATCCAAATGAGAAATAAGTGCAATAATCGACATAATTCATAAAAGAGAGTGTAGAAGATCACGAAAAAATATAATACCACACAATACCCACTTAAAAATATTAGAGTGACCCCCATTAAAGTTTTAAATACAAGTACACTTATGTAGATGTTTGGTAAAACCTAGAATGTGTCTTGAGTAATTAGTACATAAGTACAAGAAATTGGAGGGATGTCAATATTAGTTGATAATGCATCCATGAGAGTATTTTTAAATTGATCAAATTTTATGGCCTTCTATATGTCACAACATGCAAAGAGGGTGGTCAAAGATCATAGAGTGATCGTACAAGGTTTGGTTCTGCTATGTGTATATGTAGGGGTCTTGAGTTCTGATGTGAGTGCACACAAGGGTGTCAAAATCCAATAGGTATACATGTAGGCTTGTCAGGGTATGATAGGTGTGCACATAGGGGTATAAATTTATATTAGGTGTACATGTAGGGGTGTCAAGGTCCAAAAATATTACAAACATAGGGGTGAAATTATGCTAAGGTTATAATGTCTACATAGGGCTATTTTTGTACCACAAAAAGTTTGACCCAGTCCAAAAAACTATCAAAACTACCTCCAACAAGAAAATTTTCCCTAAACAAAAAAAATGAAAACCCAATTTTCATATGTATCCTTAAAAAATAAACAAAGACCCACTTGATAACTTAGAAAGTTTTACCCAAAAAATGTTTCTTGATTTGAGATCTTAGCTATATGAATATGCATAAAGATAATGAAAAAGCCCAACCGGCGTCGGTCTGAAACCCTCCAAAAATGGCTATCAGGCAGAATCGGTAGGTTGTGTTCACGAAACTAGAGCTATTTTAGACTGAGAGCTGTGGTTTTAATATGGTAATTAATGTCTAATTATTGTTTGGATGAGATCTATATGATAGACTCATGGTTATATTGGAAAAGTTTTCTAGTTTGAGTTGAGCAAAGTTTGTTCCTTCTGTGTGTGAGGTGAGCAAGGGTGTTCCTCCTAGTTCCACAGTACCTAGGTGGGTGCTAGTTTTGGAGAGAGAGTTAAAATACCTATAAAATCATCATTGATCTGCAAACCAATAAGAACATGTAAGAAATATCTCACCTAGTATTTTAGAAATGGCAGGTTCATGGGAGATCTACTTGAATACCACTTGTAGAGTACGTGGAGTACTTGTGGAGTGCGTGGAGCACTTGTGGTGTGTGTGTAGCATAGGAGGTGAACACCAACTCTGTATTTGAGTTGGGTGTTGGGACCTGAGAGGGAGAGCTTTGGGGAGAAGAATTACTATTCAGATATTTAAAATTTCATGAAATTCATGAAACCCTTGGTGAATCTGGTTTATTTCCACATATTAAGTTGCTTGGTTTGGTAATCATATTGTGCTCTTTTGGTGGAGCAAGATCCTGACATGAAAGGCAAGCATGAGTTTCATATTAGTCTATTAGATAAAAAATATAAAGGAGGTACATTATATAGTGAGATATTAGGTCACCAAAAAGTTAACAACTCAACTCACTATTGGAAAACACATTAATTGTATATTTCCATAATAACCTTAATAACTCTAAGCAAGATAACTAACAACCATGTAGGTAAAATTGCAAGTGGAAAAAATCCTACATCAACACATTCCTCTTCATCCTTAGATTTATGGGTTTAAGGGTTGTTTTGCTTAGGTTTCTTGGTATTGTATGTCACAGAGCCTTTAGTTCTAGTTGAAGTTATGTTATAATTATTATAAGAGTGATCTTGGTGTTTAATAATTTTTGGAAATAAGGATTAATATGAAAGAGTAGCATAAAAAGTAAAGAGTAAGCTACTTGAAAATTAGGTCAATTAAATGAATTTGTATTTTATTGATATTCTGATGAGATATACTGAATCTAAGCATATGCCATATATGCAAAGTATAACATTCAATATTATGATAATAAAAATATGAAGGATAAATTATACTTAACTTATACAATTATGTGTAGGTAGATCTGAGTGCTATAGGTGTAGAAGTGGATTGTATGAAGATCTGGATCCTATTGTTATATTTTGGATAATTTTTTTCTATTAGCTTAGATAGTTATGTTTCCCTATAAACATTAATGTCAACACTATTATCTTGATTTCAATGTTTCTATCTAGATTACAATATAGAATCTTTTCTATAAATTATATTTGCACATGTTAGATGTCATTATCACCTTACAACTTATTAGTCTAGATTATGTGCATAGGTTATCGATGTTAGTATTTTGATCAAAATATTAGATCCTCTTATTAGGGCATGCCACCTTGAAAAATGGGGATTAGAGGGCTCAAGTGAAGTTGATCTAACCTCAAAGACCCCTCTATCAATGAGTGCTACTTACATAGACATATACTCTAAATAGGACCTCAAATCAATGTAGTTGTCCCCTTATGTGGGATTATGTATGAACAAATGTGTAATATACTATATACAAGTGCATGTAGTGATCTATCTTGTAACTTGGCAAATACTGCTCATGGATTTTTCTTTTAATGATTCAGACCTATGATATGACTGATCCTATGACTTATTTAGAAATAGGAAAGAATGGGGAAGAACAACTTAGTTGTGTGATTGATGTTTTGTAGAGTAGTATAATTTTTAGAGGTACTTGTTAGATGATTAATGAGTAGGCTTTAACTTGTAATTATACCTCCTCTTTTGAAAATTTTCTCACATAAAGCTTAATGAAATCAAATATTTTGACCTGTACATTTCAAAATATTTACAAATTTGAGTGTTTATAAGGTATGAAAATGTGTTATCCCCACAAGGTAGATAGGTTAGGTGGGTTAGATGGTTTCCATCGACCACACCATGATTCAAATCTTAGCTAAGTAAATTGATATCTCTAAGGCTTAGGTGCAAGTATGATGCTCGAGGATTAGTCTATAGGACTCACCATACATTTATGCACTTTTGTGTGCATCAAGTTATTGGGTCCTCATTAGTGTTAATGTTGACTGAGTTGAGTGGGATAATTTTAATATAAAAAAAGGTATGAACACATGTTTGAGCAGGGACACTAGTGTCCAAATTTGAATGCAAGTATTCAAGAAGATATAAATGTGTTAAAGTTATATAACTAACAATGAAAGATATAAATTAGGTTTTGATCATAATATGGGATAAATGTGATATAGGTAATCAAAATATCATATTTAGACTATAATATAATCATTTAAGCATAGTGAGATGGTGAACATGAAGCTTTCAAATGCAAGCTAGGTCAAGAACTAAAGGGTAAATCCATGACTAGTATTTTACAAGTGTACAAGATTAGTTTTAATTGTAATAATTAGTTTTTCCCTACTTTTTAATGGTTTCACCCTTGAAATTGATGGTTTCACTAATAAATTAGTGGTTTTGCCTTTTAGTTTCTAATTTTCTATCAGTTTACAAGTTATCATAATCAATAATTTTACCCTATTTTTCGGTGGTTAACCCTATTCTTCAATATTTTTTACCTATGTATAAGTGGTTTAAATCATGTATCGATGGTTTTTCCCTACTAATTAGTGGTTTTACCACTTTTTTATTTGTTTTATGTTTGTAAAAATTGATAATTTCACCCTTACAAACTATGGTTTCACCCTATGTGCAAAAACATTTCTAAGACTTAAACAAAAACACTTTTGAATTCCTTTTCCAATTTGAAATTGCATTTAAAAATTATAATCACTTTAATTGTAGGACCTTAGCCAAAAGATTGAATTTTAGACCTAAAAATCAAAGTATTTCTTTTCACATTTTTTTCAATTTGGGCTTAAAAAGAATGCACAATTTTAATTTGGGTTTAAAACTTTTTGCTTTCTTAAGTTATTTATTTTATCACATTTGTCTTGTTTTTCCTATGTATTATGTGATTACTTCACACATATGCTCTCCCATATATGGGTGACCTACAAACATGAAGGTAACCATTTACCTTTAATTTGAGAGATTCACCAAGTATGCTCTTCGCTTGCCCTTAGTGGGATTCCTATGAATCATAAATGTGATACCTTTCCTTCTTATTTTAGGCTAATAAATTGGGGTGTCATTTCCTTCTCATGTGTCTTTAGGTCATGACAACTAAGAATTCATCATCCATTGTTTGTAACATCCTTGTACATCGAATGAGGGATATAAATCATTGGCATGTGTCATTAAGGCCGAACATAATTTACCATAAAGGTTTTCATGAAAGTAATAGGTTAAATCCTAATGCTAATCCATTAGACATCACCATTAAGGAATCTAAGGTATTTTTGTTAGGTTATGTATCCCCTATGAACAACAATGCACCTAGATATCTTCTTTGATGGATTTTTCACCCTTTGAGGACCATCTAGAAATCCAAGCAAAAATTTAACTAGTCAAAAAGAAATTTGGTAGCACTTCACTAAAATCCAATGGATCAAGTGGTCATGAAGGGAATAGACCCTCCCACGAATAACCTAATTTTATATTTATTTATAGGAAACTTTTTTTATATGGAACATTCATTGATGAGTGGGTGCAAAGGCAATATCCCTTAAAGATTTCCTTACACATATATACCTTTGAGAGAAGGGTGGGATTAAAACACCATCATAATTACATTTAATTATTTAATGAAGCCTTAAAATTTTAATTCTCTCAAAGGAAAGTATATTGAAGGATCAATGATTGTGATGTAATCATGTGTTAGTTATTAAAATAACCTTATAACTCTTGATTGTCATGTCAAAAACCTATTTAAATTCAAATCTAAATCTAACAACAAGTCAAGACCAAATACTAAGCCTAAAAACAATGTCATACTATACCTAATCAAAGAGACATTACTCTTCAAAAATCACTCTTTCTATATGTCTTGTTGAAACTTGTCCAAATACATACCATTCTTGTTTAAACCAAACCATTAGGTTGTCTAATTTGAACCAAGTTCTAGTCCCAAGCAAATTATGATTTACAATTCCAAAAATAAGATCTAATTTCTTATCCAACCATTTTTATTATGTTATTAATTTATTTCCAAACCTAATCCAAATTCTAATTATAGTTCCAATTCTAAAGGTAAATATAGCCAATTTCTAGTTCCACAGTCAAAATTTAAACTCTTAATTTTAAAAAATCAATACCTAGTTCAATTCCTGATAAACATTATCTAAAGCCAACTTTGATCCAAAGTTTGTGAAATTCAAAACCAAGTCAATTTACCATAGCACACTTTTTTTAAACCTAAGGTTAAAATATTTTAAATTTAATCAGACAATTTACCACAAACATTTCAAGTTCAAAGGTTCCTAAGCTATCAAGTATCATTTCTACATTCACTAATTGTGATTCAAAGTCAAGTACAAGTTAAAATAAGTTCAAAACCCAACTATAGAGAACTTGAAACCCTAGTAAGACGCAAACATTTGAGAACATTTGACATACCTAAAAAAACTTAGTCCACATACACATCTTTCTAAACCATTTACATGGACACACATTTGATTAAACTATTTCTCCTTTGATGTTCACTCTAAATGTAACCAAAGTAGGCTATTTTTAAAACATCCTATCCTATTTTAATCAAAACTACATTCTAAATTCAAACAATTTTCAAACATTCAAGATTGTTTCAAGATGAAGATCATAAACACAAACATCCTAAATTATACTCATAGTGGATGTATTTATAACCCCTCTTTTAATGATGAGGTAATTTATAATCTATACAAATATGATCATTAATATTAAAGAAGAGGTAAATCAATAATACCTCCCAAGTATAATTCTAGTGATAAAGATGGACACAATCAAAAATACCTCCCAAATGTATCATCTAATGTCAAACTTGATAAAAACCAACAATACTTATTAAACGTGTCATCTAGCACTGACTATGGACAAAACCAATTTACATGACACCTCTTCAATTACAAAGATGAAAACCTTATCAGACTATTAGACTTCAGTGTTAAATTTTTAGTTGGATTTCTATTAGAAAACTTATGCTATTTGGTTATAAATTCCAAGGAGACACCCCTTGCATTAATAGATAATCAATATACATCTAGCCAAAGTTAGACCCTTATACCAGCCTCTAGTTAATCCCTTGGAACATCTAGCAAAGGAAAAGTCCAACTTGTTGACTCACCTTCATAAATATAATTCATTACTTCTCAAATTAAATAAGATATTCAAGTCGTGGATACTTTAGATAATTCCATAACTTCTTTTTATATTCAAAAATTAACACTTATAGAGCTGAATCCACCAACAGAATGACAACTGGAGTTGTTAGTCCAACTGACACCCAATATCAATCTGTTTCCTAGTAACAACTTAGTCATGGATTTATTTCACAAAAATATATCTAAAATAAATATATTGGCTAATCCTAATTCTAATCCCCTTGTGGATTCTTCCTAATAGTTGGTTAATAATTATTAACTAATGTATCCTAATCCACATCAAGTGTTATCTAAAATCCAATAGAGATTTCCTATAAATTATCATCAACTCCTTTCTTCCAACATTCTTGACACTTTAATATAACAAGTTAAAACTAAAATTGAGTCCCAACATCAAGTTACTAATACCTCTTCAATCCAATAGGTGGTGACCAATATTGCACCTAAACAGGTGGTAGCCAATCCTCCACCCTGACAAGTGGTGACCAATCTTCCAACATAACAGGTGGTGACCAATCTTCCACCTCAATAGGTGGTGATTAATCCTCCACCCCAATAGACAAAGACTAATCTTACATATCAATAGGTGGTGACTAATATTCAACCTTAACAGGTGGTGATCAATCCCCCACTTCAACAAATGGTTACTAATCTTCTATGGAATAGAATTATATTCATTACAATCGAATAAAATAAGTTTATAGAGATTTATTTATAAAAAAATTTATGCTCTTAATAGTTCCAATAAATTTAGGAGAGCATTATTAGGTAAAACCATCTAACTGCTAAATAATCATCTAGGTAAAACATGACATGCCTAGATTAAAAGAAAATTAGATATAATGCTTAAAATAATTTAACTACTTATCTATGGTTACCTATAGTGAGAAATGATAATTACTCACAAACATTATTTTCTACTATCTATTATGAGTAATTAAATATTACTTATTTATTTATAATGGTGAATTCATCACCCTAATTTTCCCCCCTTAATTCAAAATTATCTCAAGTGAATAGGAGAGAAATTCTTTGAATGCCTCAAAATTTTCCTGTGCAAGTGCTTTAGTAAAAACATCTACACATTATTGATCTGTCAGGCAATACTAGGTTTAGATGTTGTTGTTCTAAACATGTTTATGGATGAAATAAACCTACACCTCAATGTGTTTAGTGCATTCATGAAGTAATGGATAGAGAACAAGCTTCACTACTCCATTATCTACATGAAAAATTATTGATTGATTCTATGGTAATCCAAATCCTTCAAGTATACATCTGAGCCAAATAACCTCACAAACAACTCCTATTACGACATGATATTTTGGTTTTTTTGAGGACTTTGAAACACAATTTTTCTTCTTACTCCCCCATGATATCGATCTAGATCCATAAAAGAATGTAAATATTGAAGTAGATTTCATGTCATCAATGTTACCTGCATGATATGAATCCGAGTATCCTATTAAGAAGAAGTTATCATTCTTCTTGTATTCTAGGCCAAAATCCATAGCTCCTCTAATGTACCTCAATACTCACTTTGTTATTTCACAGTGATTGATTTTAGGCTCTTGCATGAACCTCGAAAGATTACCAACAGCATAATTGATGTCTATCCTAGTGTAGATTAGGTAAATGAGACTCCCCATCAACTACCAATATAGAATTGCATTCACTTGTGGTGATAGATCTACTTGAGATAATTGAATCTTTGTCTCCATAGGTGTGGTAGTTGGTTTGTTATCCATCATTTGAAATTTCTCAAGGTGTGGTAGTTGGTTTGTTATCCATCATTTGAAATTTCTCAAGCATTTTCCTAGCATATTTGAGTTGAGATACAAAAATGTGTTTTTCTCTCTACCAAACTTCTAAGCCAAGACAATAATTTAGAATCCCAAGATTTGTCATGTTGAATGATTGATTTAGATATTTAATTATTGATTCAATCATTTTCACTAAACTACTAGTGATGACTAGATCATTGATATATATATAACTATAATTACTATCTCCCCCCTTACTATTTTAGGTCAAGATTTGGATCATATGGACTACTTTTGAATCCATGTTTCAAGAGATGCTCATCAATCTTCATATACCATGCCTTAGGATCCTGTTTAACACCATACAATGATTTTACAAGTATACAAACTTTATCTTCTTTTATAGATTTGACAAAACCTTCTGGTTTAGTCATGTAGACTTCTTCCTATAATTCCTCATTAAGGAAGGCACTTTTCACATCCATTTGATGGACTTTCCACCCAAACTATGTGGTTAGAGAAAAAATGATCCTGATAGTTTTGATCTTTTTTATGAGAGAAAATGTCTTCTCATAGTCAATGCCTTCTTTCTTAGCATACCCCTTCATAATTAGTCTTACCTTGTGCTTGTTGAGATTACCATATACTTTATACTTCATCTTGAAGATCCATTTGCATTCGATTGGCTTCTTCTTTGGTGGAAGATCTACAAGTTGTCATGTTTTATTTTTCATTAGTGAATTATATTTTGCATCCATAACATCTTTCCAAGGTTTCAACTATAGGGATTTTTGAATTGTAGAGGGCTCGATAGATTCAAAAACTATACTCATTAAGGCCAAATTGACCTCACCATGAGCCATATTGAAAGTCCTTGGTCTAGTGGTGGATGTTTTTGGAACACCATCCAATTTTGCATCTGTGAGTGTATTTGTATACCATTTAGGCATATGTTGAGTAATTCTTATGGGTGGTGGAGTCATACCATTATTCCCATCATCATTATTGTATTCATCTAGGAGATTACAATCTTCTATATTTTTTATGGGACTAATTTGTTTATCAAGATCACTTGTAGAAGGATTTCTACTTATTTATTTTCAAAGAAATCAACATCCTTGATGGTGTAGATTTGTTTATTTTTTGGATCCACGAGTCTATAGTCAAGTGCTTCTTCACTGTACCCTAAGAACACATATTTTTTTGATTTCATGTAAAGTTTATTCCATTCCACTTTGGGAATGTGTATACTTGTTTGGCATCCAAAAAATTAAAGATGTGTTATAGATGGATTTTTCCCTAACCAAGCTTCATGTGGGGTTACTCTATTAAGAGATACAGTGGGTACTCTATTGAGTAGATATACGATAATTTTGATAGATTTTGACCAAAATTATTTTGTCAAACCTAAATCATGTTTCATAAATTTCACCATTTATACAATAGTATGATTCCTCTGTTCAACAACTGCATTTTGTTGTGGTGTATGTAGAGGTGCCATTTAATGATAAATGCTATTTTCTTTCAAAAAATGTTTAACTCATTACTAGTGAATTCCCCCCCATGATCTAAGTAGAGGGTATTGATTTTCCAATTGGATTATATTTCAATAGCCACTTTGAACTTATTGAAAGTTTCAAAAGATTGATCTTATGTTTTCACATAGTAGATCCACATTTTTATGGAATAATCACCAACAAAGAGTATGAAGTTATTAAATCCAACATGACTAGGTGTCATTAGTCTGCATAGATGGGTGTGAACCAGATTAATTTTACCATTGGATCTATAGGTACTTTTATAAAATGGAACTCTATGTTGCTTACCTATTAAACAATCATGACATTTGTCTGTACCCTTTTTAAGAGGTGGTAAGTCTCTTATCATGTTATAGCAATGGAGTGTGTCAAGATATCAAAAATTGATGTGGCCAAATATGTCAAGATCTTACTCTTCCGAATAAGAGTATATATGATTACCTTTGTATTAGCAACTAAACACGGAATTATACCAGAATCAATAAGTAACTAGAAATATGAAACAACACAGGATATGAGAGACAATACACAATCTTGTATTAAATACTCAGAAGAAAATACAATAAAGAAGATGCCACTTCTTCTTCCACCTCAAAGGCTTGCCACACCTCAAGACCTTCTTCCCTTTCTCTCTCGGTTCCAACAATCAACTCAAATATAGAATTGATGTTCACCTCAACCAGTCAGTAACACGCTGCCAGTACACCAAGTACACAACCATACTCCAAGTAGATCTCCTACTCTCTACTGTTACCTAAAAATCACTAGACCTTACTCACCATTGTAGATCTCTAAACGTGGTCCTGCACCCTTGCTGACCAAGATCATACATATACGAAGAACCCCTCTGATTCTCCAAACCAGTACCCACACTTGGTACTATGGCACTAGGAGGAACACACCATTACTCTCTTACTCTCTAAAGGAGCTTATTTTGCTCTCTTACTCTCTATCACTAGTTTACAATACAACCTATGAGTCTATTATATAGATCTCATGCATACAATAATTAGACTTTCTTAATTACAATAATTAGACATGCAACTCAAGACAATAATTAGCCTTTACATGCAAACACTCAGTTCAACTAAATAATTGTTCATGCAATGAACAGTTTTGGAACACACAGGTGATCGACATCGATCCCTTTTTGCCTGGAGGTGATCGACGTTAGCCGACCTCCTGCCGATGCCGGTTGTCTTCATCTCACACCTGCCGATGTCAGTTTCCTTCTACACTGCAATTTGCCGACGTCAGTCTCCCTAGAACTCAGCAACCTCCTCCATGTTTGCAATAGTTAAAGCTTTTAGCTCCACAACCTAACAATCTCCCACTTGGAGATAAATAGCTGCAACTGTACCTGTACTTGTACACCGTCTAATTTGTTTCTTGGCTTGTATCCCTCTTCAATCTCAACCCTGAAGACCAACCATCACACACCCTGTGATGCCTTTCCTATCATCTAAGTAAACTGCCACATCCAAACCTACATATCCATGTAGTGAAGTCCTTGACCTTGCATAACATGTTAACCTGTTGCTAGTCCCTCTCAAGTACTTGAGAATCTACCTTCCCCAAATTGGCTCCAAACTCTCTGACAGCTCCCACTGCTTGGGAAAACTCAGGCCTACACTAGACCTTATGTGATTTCAAACCCTGTTCTAAGCTCTGCTTGAACTGTCTAGCCCTTGGTGTGCTTACTGATTCTACATCTTGCGTAATGAACCTTGCCAACACTTGATTCACATCAGCTCCCACTGGAGACAAAAAATCTCCATGTCTCTTATGCCAAAGAATTTTGTTGCTCCAAATTCTTCATGACATACCTCTGAACTAACCTTACCCTTAACTCAGCAAAACTCTATATGTACAAACCTGCTAGCAAACCATCCACATACAGTAGCTGGATAATGTTGTGACTCATCATCCACCTGGTAAGAACAAACACAATACTTACACTGACATTGACTAAAGCCCTGCTTTGTCATCCACCTGTTAAAACCTGTACCACTATCCTACAGCTTCCTCAAGACCATATACCTTGGCCTTCTGTCTCATGTATCCATCCACTCTCTTCTTTAACTTGGGAATCCATCTGTCTCTCAGTGCTTTCTTTTAGCTGACAACTCTACCAACAAACTCCTATTTAGTTCTTCTCCAAGGACTCACACTCCTCATCCATGCCAAGCTCCCACTGTTTATAGATTCTACCTGCATTTCCTCTTCACATCTTCCTAGTTCTCAACCATTAATAAGCAATATAAAGAAGGTGAACAATGAATATGAGGTTCACTTACCCTTTCTGACCTCCATATGGGCATTTAAGACTTGTTGACAGCTTGTTGTCCACCCACCATCCATTCCAGTGAACGATCTCGGCCATCTCCCAATCTACTCCTGACTGACGTCAGTTTTTTGCGATTGACCCTGTCTGCCGACGTCGGTTTCCTAACCGATGCCGGTGTACCCCTTGCTGACATCAGTCACTGTATGACCAACATCAGTTCCTGCTTCCTGACACCACTGACTCTGCTGATCTGCACATGATCGACGTCGGTGCCTCACTATTTGATGTCAGTTCCTCTTGACTAATGTTGGTACCTGTGTTCGCTTGTGAGTGATGACTTTTTACCTATGAGCTCCTTTTGGGTCAAACACTTATCCATATTAGCACAACCCTGCTCAGAATAATTCAATCCTCTCAGCTGATCTTTGTCTGTCATCTCCTCCATAAACACCAAGGCTTTCCAATTCTTAAGTTTGTCAAATATATCTATTTTCCGCTTAAGAACATGCATTCCACTCCTCCATATGTAACCAAGCCTACAAAGCCACATCTCTGTAACAAAAGGTGAATCAGTAATATAAGTAGATAGATAAAGGATACCTACTTTCTTACCATCGTCTAATTCAAGTGCATCCGATGTGAGAGTTACTGTGCATCTCTCATCACCTAACTTTCCTAAAGAAATTAGACTCATCTCCAAGACTAGTACTTGCATGACCTCCTTCAACACCTGTGTGTTATCCATCTACAATTTCAGCTTCACTTCTCCTTTGCCAATCATTTGACAAGGCTCTCCAGCTCTTAAATAAATCTCTCCAAAGTCTCCAAAGACATACCCATGAAAAGATGCTCTATTTCAAGCTACATGGAAAGAGGTAAAAGAATCTGTAAACCAAGATTCTACTTTATGCAGAGCATCTTGCGCAACATCCCCTACAACATCTGCTTCTCCCTGCTGATTTGCTACCAACCAACAATCTTTCTTTACCTGCTCTTTCTTTCCATCAATCAAACCATTCATGCTATTCAGTTTCTCCATTTGTAGCTTACTTTCTTCTGCCATTGCTATACTCCCACTCAATCTGAAACCCCTAAGAGTTCCCTGTAATCAACAAACACTAACTAGATCTGAAACCACCTGTTAGTCAACCCAACCAAAGGCTCTAATACCAACTGTCAAAATTCGTATCAACCTGGTCCACCTACTCAACTTGCTCTGATACCAACTGTCAGGATCCTACTCTCCCCAATAAAAGTATATATGATTACCTTTGTATTAGCAACTAAACATGGAATTATACCAGAATCAATAAGTAACTATAAATATGAAACAACACAGGATATGAGAGACAATACACAATCTTGTATTAAATACTCAGAAGAAAATACAATAAAGAAGATGCCACTTCTTCTTCCACCTCAAAGGCTTGCCACACCTCAAGACCTTCACTCTCTCTCTTAGTCCCAACAATCAACTCAAATATAGAATTGATGTTCACCTCAACCAGTTAGTAACACGTTGCCAGTACACCAAGTACACAACCGTACTCTAAGTAGATTTCCTGCTCTCTGCTATTACCTACAAATCACTAGACCTTACTCACCATTGTAGATCTCCAAACGTGGTCCTGCACCCTTACTGACCAAGATATTACATATACAAAGAACCCCTTTGATTCTCCAAACCAGTACCCACACTTGATACTGTGGCACTAAGAGGAACACACCATTGCTCTCTTACTCTCTAAAGGAGCTTATTTTGCTCTCTTACTCTCTAGCACTAGTTTACAATACAACCTATGAGTCTATTATATAGATCTCATGCATACAATAATTAGACTTTCTTAATTACAATAATTAGACATGCAACTCAAGACTATAATTAGCCTTTACATGCAAACACTCAGTTCAACTAACTAACTATTCATGCAATGAATAGTTTTGGAACACACAGGCAACCGACGTCGGTCCCTTTCTGCCTGGAGGTGACCGACGTCGGCCGACCTCCTGCCGATGCCGATTGTCTTTAGCTCACACCTGCCAATGTCAGTTTCCTTCTGCACTACAATCTACCGACGCCGGTCTCCCTAGAACTCATCAACATCCTCCATGTTTGCAATAGTTGAAGCTTTTAGCTCCACAACCTAACAATCTCCCACTTGGAGATAAATAGCTGTAACTATACTTGTACCTGTACACCATCTAATTTGTTTCCTGGCTTGTATCCCTCTTCAAGCTCAACCCTGAAGACCAACCATCACACACCCTATGATGCCTTTCCTGTCATCCAAGCAACCTGCCACATCCAAACCTACATATCCATGTAGTGAAGTCCTTGAACCTACATAACATGTTAACATGTTGTTAGTCCCTCTCAAGTACCTGAGAATCTACCTTCTCCGAATTAGCTCTAAACTCTCTGACATCTCCCACTGCTTGGGAAAACTCAGGCCTACACTAGACCTTATGTGATTTCGAACCCTGTTCTAAGCTCTGCTTGAACTATCTAGCCCTTGGTGTGCTTACCGATTCTGCATCCTACATAATGAACCTCGCCAACACCTGATTCACATCAGCTCCCACTAGAGACAAAAAATCTCCATGTCTCTTATGCAAAAGAATTTTGCTACTCCAAATTCTTCATGACATACCTCTGAACTAACCTTACCCTTAGCTCAGCAAAACCCTGTATGTAAAAACCTGTTAGCAAACCATCCACATACATTAACTGGATAATGTCATGACTCATCATCCACTTGGTAAGAACAAACACAATAATTACACTGACATTGACTAAAGCCCTGCTTTGTCATCCACCTGTCAAAACCTGTACCACTATCCTGTAGCTTCCTCAAGACCATATACCTTGGCCTTCTGTCTCAGGTATCCATCCACTCTCTTCTTTAACTTAGGAATCCATCCATCTCTCAGTGCTTTCTTTCAGCTGACAACTCTACCAAAAAACTCCTATTTGGTTCTTCTCCAAGGACTCACACTCCTCATCCATGCCAAGCTCCCACTGTTTCTGGATTCTACCTGCATTGCCTCTTCACATCTTCCTAGTTCTCGACCATCAGTAAGCAATATAAAGAAGGTGAACAATGAATATGAGGTTCACTTACCCTTTCTAACCTCCATGTGGGTGTTTGAGACTTGTTGACAGCTTGCTGTCTGCCCACCATCTGTTCTAGTGACCGATCTCAGCCATCTCCCAATCTACTCCCGACTGACGTCAGTTTTCTATCACTAACCCTGTCTGTCAATGTCGATTTCCTGATCGACACTGATGTACCGCTTGCTGACGTTGGTCACTGTATGACCAACGTCGATTCTTACTTCCTGACACCACTAACTCTGTTGATCTGCACATGACTGACGTCGGTGTCTGTCTATTCGACGTTGATTCCTCCTGACCGATGTTGGTACCTTTGTTCACCTATGAGTGATGACTTTTTACCCACGAGCTCCTTTTGGGTCAAACCCTTGTCCATATTAACACATCCCTACTCAGAATAATTTAGTCCTCTCAACTGATCTCTGTCCGTCATCCCCTCCATGAACACCAAGGCTTTCCAGTTCTTAAGTTTGTCAAAGATATCTGTCTTTCACTTAAGAACATGCATTCCCCTCCTACATAGGTAACCAAGCCTACAAAGCCACATCTCTGTAACAGAAGGTGAATCAGTAATATAAGTAGATAGATAAAGGATACCTACTTTCTTACCACTATCTAATTCAAGTGCATCCGCTATGAGAGTTACTGTGCATCTCTCATCACCTAACTTTCCTAAAGAAATTAGACTCATCTCCAAGACTGGTACCTGCATGACCTCCTTCAACACCTGTGTGTTATCCATCTAGAATTTCAGCTTCACTTTCCCTTTGGCAATCATTTGACAAGGCTCTCCAGCTCCTAAATAAATCTCTCCAAAGTCTCCAAAGACATACCCATGAAAAGATGCTCTATTTTAAGCTGCATGGAAAGAGGCAAAAGAATCTATAAAACGAGATTCTAATTTATCCAAAGCATCATGTGCAACATCCCCTGCAACATCTACTTCTCCCTACTGATCTGCTACCAACCAACAATCTTTCTTTACCTGCTCTTTCTTTCCATCAATTAGACCATTCGTGATATTTAGTTTCTCCATTTGTAGCTTACTTTCTTCTGCCATTGCTATACTCCCACTCAATCTAAAACCCCTGAGAGTGCCCTAAATCAACAAACACTAACCAAATCTGAAACCACCTGTTAGTCAACCCAACTAAAAGCTCTGATACCAACTGTCAAGATTGGTATCAACCTGGTCCACCTGCTCAACCTGCTCTGATACCAACTGTCAGGATCCTACTCTCCCCAATAAGAGTATATATGATTACCTTTGTATTAGCAACTAAACACAGAATTATACCAAAATCAATAAGTAACTAGAAATATGAAACAACACAGGATATGAGAGACAATACATAATATTGTATTAAATACTCAGAAGAAAATACAATAAAGAAGATGCCACTTATTCTTCCACCTCAAAGGCTTGACACACGTCAAGACCTTCTTCCCTCTCTCTCTCAGTCCCAATAATCAACTCAAATATAGAATTGATGTTCACCTCAACCAGTCAGTAACACGCTGCCAGTACACCAAGTACACAACCATAGTCCAAGTAGATCTCCTGCTCTCTGCTGTTACTTGTAAATCACTAGACCTTACTCACCATTGTAGATCTCCAAATGTGGTCCTGCACCCTTGCTGACCAAGATCATACATATATGAAGAACCCCTCTAATTCTCCAAACCAGTACCCACACTTGGTACTGTGGCACTAGGAGGAACACACCATTGCTCTCTTACTCTTTGAAGAAGCTTATTTTGCTCTCTTACTCTCTAGCACTAGTTTACAATACAGCCTATGAGTCTATTATATAGATCTCATGCGTATAATAATTAGACATTATTAATTACAATAATTAGACACGCAACTCAAGACAATAATTAGCCTTTACATGTAAACACTCAGTTCAACTAACTAACTATTCATGCAACGAATAGTTCTAGAACACACAGGTGACTGACGTCGGTCCCTTTCTGCATGGAGGTGATCGACGTCGGCTGACCTCCTGTTGATGCTGGTTGTCTTCAGCTCACACTTACCGATGTTAGTTTCCTTCTACACTGCAATCTACCGACGCCAGTCTCCCTGGAACTCAGCAACCTCCTCCATGTTTGTAATAGTTGAAGCTTTTAGCTCCATAACATAACAATATCTCACTTGGAGATAAATAGCTGCAACTGTACCTGTACCTGTACACCGTCTAATTTGTTTCCTGGCTTTTATGCCTCTTCAAGCTCAACCCTGAAGACCAACCATCACACACCCTGTGATGCCTTTCCTGTCATCCAAGTAACCTGCCACATTCGAACCTACATATCCATGTAGTGAAGTCCTTGAACCTGCATAACATGTTAACCTGCTGCTAGTCCCTCTTAAGTACCTGAGAATCTACCTTCTCCAAATTGTCTCCAAACTCTTTGATAGCTCCCACTGCTTGGGAAAACTCAGGCCTACACTAGACCTTATGTGATTTCAAACCCTATTCTAAGCTCTTCTTGAACTGTCCAGCCCTTGGTGTGCTTACCGATTCTGCATCCTGCGTAATGAACCTCACCAACACCTGATTCACATTAGCTCCCACTAGAGACAAAAAATCTCCATGTCTCTTATGCCAAAGAATTTCACTGCTCCAAATTCTTCATGACATACCTCTAAACTAACCTTACCCTTAGCTCAGAAAAACCCCGTATGTACAAACCTGCTAGCAAACCATCCACATACAGTAACTAGATAGTGTCGCGACTCATCATCAACTTGGTAAAAATAAACACAATAGTTACACTGACATTGACTAAAGCCCTGCTTTGTCATCCACCTGTCAAAACCTTTACCACTATCCTGCAACTTCCTCAAGACCATATACCTTGGCCTTCTATCTCACGTATCCATCCACTCTCTTCTTTAACTTGAGAATCCATCCATCTCTCAGTGCTTTCTTTCAGTTGAAAACTCTACCAACAAACTCCTGTTTGGTTCTTCTCCAAGGACTCACACTCCTCATCCATGCCAAGCTCCCACTATTTTTGGATTCAACCTGTATTGCCTCTTCACATCTTCCTAGTTCTCGACCATTAGTAAGAAATATAAAGAAGGTGAACAATGAATATGAGGTTCACTTACCCTTTCTAACCTCCATATGGGTGTTTGAGACTTGTTGACAGCTTGTTGTCTGCCCACCATCTATTCTAGTGACCGATCTCGGCCATCTCCCAATCTGCTCCCGACTGATGTCAGTTTTCTGTGATTTACCCTGTCTACCGACGTCAGTTTCTTGACCGATGTCAGTGTACCCCTTGACACCACTGCTGATCTGCACATGACCGACATCGGTGCCTGTCTATTCAACGTCAGTTCCTCCTGACCAACACCGGTACCTATGTTCACCTATGAGTGATGATTTTTTACCCACGAACTCCTTTTGGGTCAAACCCTTGTCTATATTAGCATAGCCCTGCTCAAAATAATTCAGTCCTCTCAGTTGATCTCTATCTGTCATCTCCTCCATGAACACCAAGGCTTTCCAGTTCTTAAGTTTGTCAAAGATATCTATCTTTCGCTTAAGAACATGCATTCTCCTCCTACATATGTAACCAAGCCTATAAAGCCACATCTCTATAACAGAAGGTGAATCAGTAATATAAGTAGATAGATAAAGGATACCTACTTTCTTACCACCGTCTAATTCAAGTGCATCCGCTATGAGAGTTACTGTGCATCTCTCATCACCTAACTTTCCTGAAGAAATTAGACTCATCTCTAAGACTGGTACCTGCATGACCTCCTTCAACACCTATGTGTTATCCATCTGCAATTTTAGCTTCACTTTCCCTCTACCAATCATTTGACAAGGCTCTCCAACTCTTAAATAAATCTCTCCAAAGTCTCCAAAGACATACCCATGAAAAGATGCTCTATTTCGAGCTGCATGGAAAGAGGTAAAAGAATCTATAAACCAAGATTCTAATTTATCCAGAGCATCCTGCGCAACATCCCTTGCAACATCTGCTTCTCCCTGTTGATCTGCTACCAACCAACAATCTTTCTTTACCTACTCTTTCTTTCCATCAATCAGACCATTCGTGTTATTCAGTTTCTCCATTCATAGCTTACTTTCTTCTACCATTGCTATACTCCCACTCAATCTGAAACCCCTGAGAGTGCCCTATAATCAACAAACACTAACCAGATCTGAAACCACCTGTTAGTCAACCCAACCAAAAGCTCTAATACCAACTGTCAAGATTGGTATCAACTTGGTCCACCTGCTCAACCTGCTCTGATACCAACTGTCAGGATCCTACTCTCCCCAATAAGAGTATATATGATTACCTTTGTATTAGCAACTAAACATAGAATTATACCAGAATCAATAAGTAACTAGAAATATGAAACAACAAAGGATATGAGAGACAATACACAATCTTGTATTAAATACTCAGAGTAAAATACAATAAAGAAGATGCCACTTCTTCTTCCACCTCAAAGGCTTGCCACACCTCAAGACCTTCTTCCCTCTCTCTCTTAGTCCCAACAATCAACTCAAATATAGAATTGATGTTCACCTCAACCAGTTAGTAACACGCTGCCAGTACACTAAGTACACAACCGTACTCCAAGTAGATCTCCTACTCTCTGCTGTTACTTGCAAATCACTAGACCTTACTCACCATTATAGATCTCCAAACGTGGTTCTGCATCCTTGCTGACCAAGATCATACATATACGAAGAACTCCTCTGATTCTCTAAACCAGTACCCACACTTGGTACTGTAGCACTAGGAGGAACACACCATTGCTCTCTTACTCTCTGAAGAAGCTTATTTTGCTCTCCTACTCTCTAGTACTAGTTTACAATATAGACTATGAGTCTATTATATAGATCTCATGCATACAATAATTAGACTTTCTTAATTACAATAATTAGACACGCAACTCAAGACTATAATTAGCTTTTACATGCAAACACTCAGTTCAACTAACTAACTGTTAGTGCAACGCATAGTTTTGGAACACATAGGTGACCGATGTCGGTCCCTTTCTGCCTGGAGGTGACTGATGTCAGCTGACCTCCTGCCAATGCTGGTATTCTTCAGCTCACACCTGCCGATGTCGGTTTCCTTTTACACTATAATCTGCCGACGCTCGTCTCCCTGGAACTCAGCAACCTCCTCTATGTTTGCAATAGTTGAAGGTTTTAGCTCCACAACCTAACAATCTCCCACTTGGAGATAAATAGCTGCAACTATACCTGTACCTATACACCATCTAATTTGTTTCTTGGCTTGTATCCCTCTTCAAGCTCAAGCCTGAAGACCAACCATCACACACCCTATGATGCCTTTCCTGTCATCCAAGTAACCTGCCACATCCGAACCTACATATCCATGTAGTGAAGTCCTTGAACCTGCATAACATGTTAACCTGTTGCTAGTCCCTCTCAAGTACCTGAGAATATACCTTCCCCAAATTGGCTCCAAACTCTCTGACAGCTCCCACTGCTTGGAAAAACTCAGGCCTACACTAGACCTTATATGATTTCAAACCCTGTTCTAAGCTCTGCTTGAACTATCCAGCCCTTGGTGTGCTTACCGATTCTACATCCTACATAATGAACCTTGCCAACACCTGATTCACATCAGCTCCCATTGAAGACAAAAAATCTCCATGTCTCTTATGCCAAAGAATTTTGCTGCTCCAAATTCTTCATGACATACCTTTGAACTAACCTTACCCTTAGCTCAGCAAAACCCTATATGTACAAACCTGTTAGAAAACCATCCACATACAGTAACTGGATAATGTCACGACTCATCATCCACCTGGTAAGAACAAACACAATAGTTATACTGACATTGACTAAAGCCCTGCTTTGTCATCTACCTGTCAAAACCTGTACCACTGTCCTGCAGCTTCCTCAAGACCATATACCTTGGCCTTTTGTCTCACGTATCCATCCACTCTCTTCTTTAACTTGGGAATCCATTCATCTCTCAGTGCTTTCTTCCAGCTAATAACTCTACCAACAAACTCTTATTTGGTTCTTCTCTAAGGACTCACACTCCTCATCCATGCCAAGCTCCCAATGTTTTTGGATTCTACCTGCATTGCCTCTTCACATCTTCATAGTTCTCGACCATCAGTAAGCAATATAAATAAGGTGAACAATGAATATGAGGTTCACTTACCCTTTCTGACCTCCATATGGGTATTTGAGACTTGTTGACAGCTTGCTGTCCACCCACCATCCGTTCCAGTGACCGATCTTGGCCATCTCCCAATCTGCTCCCGACTGACGTCAGTTTTTTGTGACTGACCTTGTCTACTAACATCAGTTTCCTGACCGACACCGATGTACCCCTTACCGACGTCGGTCATTATATGATCGACGTTAGTTCTTGCTTCCTGACACCACTGACTCTAATGATCTGCACATGACTGACATCGGTGCCTATTTGTTTGACGTCAGTTCCTCCTAACTGACGTCAGTACTTGTGTTCACCTGTGAGTGATGAATTTTTACCTGTGAGCTCCTTTTGGGTCAAACCCTTTTCCATATTAGCATAGCCTTGCTCAAAATAATTCAGTCCTCTCAATTGATCTCTATCCATCATCTCCTCCATGAACACCAAGGCTTTCCAATTCTTAAGTTTGTCAAAGATATTTGTCTTCCACTTAAGAACATGCATTCCCCTCCTACATATGTAGCCAAGCCTACAAAGCCACATCTCTATAATAGAAGTTGAATCAGTAATATAAGTAGATAGATAAAGGATACCTACTTTCTTACCACCCTCTAATTCAAGTGCATCCACTGTGAGAGTTACTGTGCATCTCTCATCACCTAACTTTCTTGAAGAAATTAGACTCATCTCCAACATTGGTACCTGCATGACCTCCTTTAACACCTGTGTGTTATCTATCTACAATTTTATCTTCACTTCCCCTTTGCCAATCATTTGACAAGGCTCTCCAGCTCCTAAATAAATCTCTCCAAAGTCTCCAAAGACATACCCATGAAAAGATGCTCTATTTTGAGCTGCATGGAAAGAGGCAAAAGAATCTGTAAACCAAGATTCTACTTTATTCAGAGCATCTTGTGTAACATCTCCTATAACATCTTCTTCTCCTTGTTGATCTACTACCAACCAAAAATCTTTTTTTACCTACTCTTTCTTTCAAACAATCAGACCATTCATGCTATTCAGTTTCTCCATTCGTAACTTACTTTCTTCTGCCATTGCTATACTCCCACTCAATCTGAAACTCCTGAGAGTGCCCTGTAATCAACAAACACTAACTAGATCTGAAACCACCTGTTAGTCAACCCAACCAAAAGCTCTGATACCAACTATTAAGATTGGTATCAACCTAGTCCACCTACTCAACCTACTCTGATACCAACTGTCAAGATCCTACTCTCCCCAATAAGAGTATATATGATTACCTTTGTATTAGCAACTAAACACGAAATTATACCAAAATCAATAAGTAACTAGAAATATGAAACAACACAAGATATGAGAGACAATACACAATCTTGTATTAAATACTCAGAAGAAAATACAATAAAGAAGATGCCACTTCTTCCACCTCAAAGGCTTGCCACACCTCAATACCTTCTTCCCTGTCTCTCGGTCCCAACAATCAACTCAAATATAGAATTGATGTTCACCTCAACCAGTCAGTAACACGCTACCAGTACACCAATTACACAACCGTACTCCAAGTAGATCTCATACTCTCTGCTATTACCTATAAATCACTAGACCTTACTCACCATTGTAGATCTCCAAACGTGGTCCTGCACCCTTACTGACCAAGATCATACATATACAAAGAACCCCTCTGATTCTCCAAACCAGTACCCACACTTGGTACTGTGGCACTAAGAGGAACACACCATTGCTCTCTTACTCTCTAAAGGAGCTTATTTTGCTCTCTTACTCTCTAGCACTAGTTTACAATACAACTTATGAGTCTATTATATAGATCTCATGCATAAAATAATTAGACTTTTTTAATTACAATAATTAGACACGCAACTCAAGACTACAATTAGCCTTTACATGCAAACACTTAGTTCAACTAACTAACTGTTCATGCAACGAATAGTTCTGGAACACACAAGCAACCGACATTGGTCCCTTTCTACCTATAGGTGACCGATGTCGGCCGACCTCTTGTCGATGTCGATTGTCTTCAGCTCACACTTGCCAATGTCAGTTTCCTTTTGCACTACAATCTGTCGACACCGGTCTCCTTGGAACTCAACAACCTCCTCCATGTTTGTAACAGTTGAAGATTTTAGCTCCACAACCTAACAATCTCCCACTTGGAGATAAATAGTTGCAACTATACCTATACCTATACACCATCTAATTTGTTTCCTATCTTGTATCCCTCTTCAATCTCAACCCTGAAGACCAACCATCACACACCCTGTGATGTCTTTCCTATCATCCAAGTAACCTGCCACATCCGAACCTACATATCCATGTAGTGAAGTCCTTGACCCTACATAACATGCTAACCTGATGTTAGTCCCTCTCAAGTACCTGAGAATCTACCTTCCCTAAATTGGCTCCAAACTCTCTGACAGCTCCCACTGCTTGGGAAAACTTAGGCCTACACTAGACCTTATGTGATTTTGAACCCTATTCTAAGCTCTGCTTGAACTATCCAGCCCTTGGTGTGCTTACCAATTCTGCATCCTATGTAATGAACCTCACCAACACCTGATTCACATCAGCTCCCACTGGAGACAAAAAATCTCCATGTCTCTTATGCCAAAGAATTTCACTGCTCCAAATTCTTCATGACATACCTCTGAACTAACCTTACCCTTAGCTCAGCAAAACCCTGTATGTACAAACCTGCTAGCAAACCATCCACATACAGTAACTGGATAATGTCATGACTCATCATCCACCTAGTAAGAAAAAACACAATAGTTACACTGACATTGACTAAAGCCCTGCTTTGTCATCCACCTGTCAAAACCTGTACCATTGTCCTGCAGCTTCTTCAAGACCATATACCTTGGCCTTCTGTCTCATGTATCCATCCACTCTCTTCTTTAACCTGGGAATATATTCGTCTCTCAGTGCTTTCTTCCAGCTGACAACTCTACCAACAAACTCCTGTTTGGTTCTTCTCTAAGGACTCACACTCCTCATCCATGCCAAGCTCCCACTATTTTTAGATTCTACCTGCATTGCCTCTTTACATCTTCTTGGTTCTCGACCATCAGTAAGCAATATAAAGAAGGTGAACAACAAATATGAGGGTCACTTACCCTTTCTAACCTCCATATGGGTGTTTGAGACTTGTTGACAGCTTGTTGTCTGCCCACCATCCATTTCAGTGATCGATCTTGGCCATCTCCCAATCTGCTCTCGATCAACGTCAATTTTCTGCAACTGACCCTATCTATCGACATCAGTTTCTTGACTGACCCTAGTGTACCCCTTGCCAATGTCAGTCACTGTATGACTGACGTCAGTTCCTACTTCCCGACACCACCGACTCTACTGATCTGCATATGACTGACGTCGGTGCCTGTCTATTCGACATCGGTTCCTCCTGATCGATGTCGATACCTGTGTTTGCCTGTGAGTGATGACTTTTTATCCACGAGCTCCTTTTGGGTCAAATATTTGTCCATATTAGCACAGCCTTGCTCAGAATAATTCAATCATCTCAACTGATCTCTATCCATCATCTCCTCCATGAACACTAAGGCTTTCCAATTCTCAAGTTTGTCAAAGATATCTGTCTTCTACTTAAGAACATGCATTCCCCTCCTACATATGTAACCAAGCCTATAAAGCCACATCTCTATAATAGAAGGTGAATCAATAATATAAGTAGATAGATAAAGGATACCTACTTTCTTACCATCATCTAATTCAAGTGCATCCACTGTGAGAGTTACTGTGCATCTCTCATCACCTAACTTTCTTGAAGAAATTAGACTCATCTCTAACACTGGTACCTGCATGACCTCCTTCGACACCTATGTGTTATCTGTCTGCAATTTCAGTTTCACTTCCCCTTTGCCAATCATTTGACAAGGCTCTCCAGCTCCTAAATAAATCTCTCCAAAGTCTCCAAAGACATATCCATGAAAAGATGCTCTATTTCGAGCTGCATGGAAAGAGGCAAAAGAATATATAAACCAAGATTCTACTTTATCCAGAGCATCCTACGCAACATCCCCTACAACATCTACTTCTCCCTGCTGATCTACTACCAACCAACAATCTTTCTTTACCTGCTCTTTCTTTCCATCAATCAGACCATTCGTGCTATTTAGTTTCTCTATTCATAGCTTACTTTCTTCTGCCATTGCTATACTCCCACTCAATCTGAAGCCTCTGAGAGTGCCTTGTAATCAACAAACACTAACTAGATCTGAAACCACCTGTTAGTCAACCCAACCAAAAGCTCTGATACCAATTGTCAATATTGGTATCAACTTGGTCCACCTGCTCAACCTACTCTGATACCAACTGTCAAGATCCTACTCTCCCCAATAAGAGTATATATGATTACCTTTGTATTAGCAACTAAACATAGAATTATACCAGAATCAATAAGTAACTAGAAATATGAAGCAACACAAGATATAAGAGACAATACACAATCTTGTATTAAATTCTTAGAAGAAAATACAATAAAGAAGATGCCACTTCTTCCACCTCAAAGGCTTGCCACACCTCAAGACCTTCTTCCCTCTCTCTCTCGGTCCCAACAATCAACTCAAATATAGAATTGATGTTCACCTCAACCAGTTAGTAACACGCTGCCAGTACACCAAGTACACAATCATACTCCAAGTAGATCTCCTACTCTTTGCTATTACCTATAAATCACTAGACCTTACTCACCATTGTAGATCTCCAAACGTGGTCTTGCACCCTTGCTGACCAAGATCATACATATACAAAGAACCCCTCTGATTCTTCAAACTAGTACCCACACTTGGTACTATGGCACTAGGAGGAACACACCATTGCTCTCTTACTCTCTAAAGGAGCTTATTTTTCTCTCTTACTCTCTAGCACTAGTTTACAATACAGCGTATGAGTCTATTATATAGATCTCATGCATACAATAATTAGATTTTTTTAATTAAAATAATTAGACACGCAACTCAAGACTATAATTAGCCTTTACATGCAAACACTTAGTTCAACCAACTAACTATTCATGCAACGAACAATTCTAGAACACACAAGTGATCGACGTCGGTCCCTTTCTGCCTGGAGGTGACTGACGTTAGATGACCTCTTGCCGATGCCAATTGTCTTCAGCTCACACCTACCGATGTCGATTTCCTTCTGCACTATAATCTGTTGATGCCAGTCTCCCTGGAACTCAGCAACCTCCTCCATATTTGCAACAGTTGAAGCTTTTATCTCCACAACCTAATAATTTCCCACTTAGAGATAAACAGCTGCAACTATACCTGTACCTTTACACCATCTAATTTGTTTCCTGGCTTGTATCCCTCTTCAAGCTCAACCCTGAAGACCAACCATCACACACCCTGTGATGCCTTTCCTGTCATCCAAGTAACCTGCCACATCCGAACCTACATATCCATGTAGTGAAGTCCTTGACACTGCATAACATGTTAACCTGCTGCTAGTCCCTCTCAAGTACCTGAGAATCTACCTTCCCCAAATTATCTCCAAACTCTCTGACAGCTCCCACTGCTTGGGAAAACTCAGGCCTACACTAGACCTTATGTGATTTCAAACCCTGTTCTAAGCTCTACTTGAACTGTCCAGCCCTTGGTGTGCTTACCGATTCTGTATCTTGCGTAATGAACCTCGCCAACACCTAATTCACATCAGCTCCCATTGGAGACAAAAAATCTCTGTCTCTTATGCCAAAGAATTTTGCTGCTCTAAATTCTTCATGACATACCTTTGAACTAACCTTACCCTTAGCTCAGTAAAACTCTTTATGTACAAACCTGCTAGCAAACCATCCACATACAGTAACTGGATAATGTCGCAACTCATCATCCACCTGGTAAGAACAAACATAATAGTTACATTGACATTGACTAAAGCCCTACTTTGTCATCCACCTATCAAAACCTGTACCACTATCTTGCAGCTTTCTCAAGACCATATACCTTGTCCTTCTGTCTCACATATCCATCCACTCTCTTCTTTAACTTGGAAATCCATCCGTCTCTCAGTACTTTTTTCTAGCTGACAACTCTACCAACAAACTCCTACTTGGTTCTTCTCCAAGGACTCACACACCTCATCAATGCCAAGTTCCCACTATTTCTAGATTCTACCTGCATTACCTCTTCACATCTTCCTAGTACTCAACCATCAGTAAGCAATATAAAGAAGGTGAAAAATGAATATGAGGTTCACTTACCCTTTCTGACCTCTATATGGGTGTTTGAGACTTGTTGACAGCTTGCTGTCTGCCCACCATCCGTTCAAGTGACCGATCTCAGCCATCTCCCAATCTGCTCCTGACTGATGTCAGTTTTCTATGATTGACCCTATCTGCCAACATCAGTTTCCTGATCGACGTAAGTGTACCCCTTGTCGATGTCAGTCACTATATGACCAATGTCAGTTCCTTCTTCCTGACACCACTGACTTTACTGATCTACGCATGACTGACGTCACTGCCTGTCAGTTCCTCCTGACCGATGCCGGTACCTGTGTTTGCCTGTGAGTGATGAATTTTTACCCATGAGCTCCTTTTGGGTCAAATCCTTGTCCATATTAACATAACCCTACTCAGAATAATTCAATCCTCTCAGCTGATCTCTATCTATCATCTCCTGCATGAACACCAAGGCTTTCCATTTCTTAAGTTTGTCAAACATATCTGTCTTCCACTTAAGAACATGCATTCCCCTCTTACATATGTAACCAAGCCTACAAAGCCACATCTCTATAACATAAGGTGAATCAGTAATATAAGTAGATAGATAGAGGATACCTACTTTCTTACCACCGTCTAATTCAAGTGCATCCACTGTGAGAGTTACTGTGCATCTCTCATCACCTAACTTTCCTAAAGAAATTAGACTCATCTCCAAGACTGATACCTGCATGACCTCCTTCAACACCTGTGTGTTATCCGTCTACAATTTTAGCTTCACTTCCCCTTTGCCAATCATTTGACAAGGCTCTCCAGCTCCTAAATAAATCTCTCCAAAGTCTCCAAAGACATACCCATGAAAAGATGCTCTATTTTGAGCTACATGGAAAGAGGCAAAAGAATCTATAAACCAAGATTCTACTTTATCCAGAGCATCCTGCGTAACATCCCCTGCAACATCTACTTCTCCTTGCTGATCTGCTACCAACCAACAATCTTTCTTTACTTGCTCTTTCTTTCTATCAATCAGACCATTCGTGTTATTCAGTTTCTCCATTTGTAGCTTACTTTCTTCTGCCATTGCTATACTCCCACTCAGCTTGAAACCCCTGAGAGTGCCCTGTAATCAACAAACACTAACTAGATCTGAAACCACCTGTTAGTCAACCCATCCAAAAGCTTTGATACCAACTGTCAAGATTGGTATCAACCTGGTCCACCTGCTCAACTTGCTCTGATACCAACTGTCAGGATCCTACTCTCCCCAATAAGAGTATATATGATTACCTTTGTATTAGTAACTAAACACAGAATTATACCAAAATCAATAAGTAACTAGAAATATAAAACAACACAGGATATGAGAGACAATACACAATCTTGTATTAAATACTCAGAACAAAATACAATAAAGAAGATGTCACTTCTTCTTCCACCTCAAAGGCTTGCCAAACCTCAAGACCTTCTTCCCTCTCTCTCTCAGTCCCAATAATCAACTCAAATATAGAATTGATGTTCACCTCAACCAGTCAGTAACACACTGCCAATACACCAAGTACACAACCGTACTCTAAGTAGATCTCCTGCTCTCTGTTGTTACCTGCAAATCACTAGACCTTACTCACCATTGTAGATCTCCAAATGTGGTCCTACACCCTTGCTGACCAAGATCATACATATACAAAGAACCCCTCTGATTCTACAAACCAGTACCCACACTTGGTACTGTGGCACTGGGAGGAACACATCATTGCTCTCTTACTCTCTGAATGAGCTTATTTTGCTCTCTTACTCTCTAGCACTAGTTTACAATACAACCTATGAGTCTATTATATAGATCTCATGCATACAATAATTAGACTTTCTTAATTACAATAATTAGACACGTAACTCAAGACTATAATTAGCCTTTACATGCAAACACTCAGTTCAACTAACTAACTGTTCATGCAATGAATAGTTCTGGAACACACAGGTGACCGACATCGGTCCCTTTTTGCTTGGAGATGACCGACGTCGGCTGACCTCCTGCCAATGCCGGTTGTCTTCAGCTCACACTTGTCGATGTCAGTTTCCTTCTGCACTACAATCTACCGATGCTGGTCTCCCTAGAACTTAGCAACCTCCTCCATATTTGCAACAGTTGAAGCTTTTAGCTCCACAACCTAACAATCTCCCACTTGGAGATAAATAGCTGCAACTGTACCTATACCTGTACACCATCTAATTTGTTTATTGGCTTGTATCCCTCTTCAAACTCAACCCTGAAGACTAACCATCACACACCCTGTGATGCCTTTCCTATCATCCTAGTAACCTGCCACATCCAAACCTACATATCCATCTAGTGAAGTCCTTGACCCTGCATAACATGTTAACCTGCTGATAGTCCCTCTCAAGTACCTGAGAATCTACCTTCCCTGAATTGGCTCCAAACTCTCTGACAGCTCCCACTGCTTGGGAAAAATTAGGCCTACACTAGACCTTATGTGATTTTGAACCCTGTTCTAAGCTCTGCTTGAACTGTCCAACCCTTGGTGTGCTTACCGATTTTGCATCCTGCATAATGAACCTCGCCAACACCTGATTCACATCAGCTCCCACTAGAGACAAAAAATATCCATGTCTCTTATGCCAAAGAATTTTGCTGCTCCAAATTCTTCATGACATACCTTTGAACTAACCTTACCCTTAACTCAGCAAAACCCTGTATATACAAACCTGCTACCAAACCATCTACATACAGTAACTAGATAATGTCGTGACTCATCATCCACCTGGTAAGAACAAACACAATACTTACACTGACATTGACTAAAGCGCTGCTTTGTCATCTACCTATCAAAACCTGTACCACTATCCTACAGCTTCCTCAAGACCATATACCTTGGCCTTCTGTCTCACGTATCCATCCACTCTCTTCTTTAACTTGGGAATCCATCTGTCTCTCAGTGCTTTCTTTCAGCTGACAACTCTACCAACAAACTCATGTTTGGTTCTTCTCCAAGGACTCACACTCCTCATCCATGCCGAGTACTCACTATTTTTGGATTCTACTTGCATTGCCTCTTCACATCTTCATGGTTCTCGACCATCAATAAGCAATATAAAGAAGGTGAACAATGAATATGAGGTTCACTTACCCTTTCTGACCTCCATATGGGCGTTTGAGACATGTTGACAGCTTGTTATCCGTCCACCATCCGTTCTAATGACTGATCTCAGCCATCTCCCAATTTACTCTCGATTGACATCAGTTTTCTACGACTGACCCTGTCTATCGATCTTAGTTTCCTAATCGATGCCGATATACCCCTTGCTGATGTCGATCACTGTATGACCGACGTCGATTCTTGCTTCTCGACACCACCAACTCTGTTGATCTGCACATGACCGATGTCGGTGCCTGTCTGTTTGACATTGGTTCCTCCTGATCGATGCCTGTACCTGTGTTCACCTATGAGTGATGAATTTTTATCCATGAGCTCCTTTTGGGTCAAATCCTTGTCCATATTAACACAACCCTACTCAGAATAATTCAATCCTCTCAGCTGATCTCTATCTATCATCTCCTGCATGAACATCAAGGCTTTCCATTTCTTAAGTTTGTCAAACATATCTGTCTTCCACTTAAGAACATGCATTCCCCTCTTACATATGTAACCAAGCCTGCAAAGCCACATCTCTATAACAGAAGGTGAATCAGTAATATAAGTAGATAGATAAAGGATACCTACTTTCTTACCACCGTCTAATTCAAGTGCATCCACTGTGAGAGTTACTGTGCATCTCTCATCACCTAACTTTCTTGAAGAAATTAGACTCATCTCTAACACTGGTACCTGCATGACCTCCTTCAACACCTATGTGTTATCCATCTGCAATTTCAGCTTCACTTCCCCTTTGCCAATCATTTGACAAGGCTCTCCAGCTCCTAAATAAATCTCTCCAAAGTCTCCAAAGACATATCCATGAAAAGATGCTCTATTTCGAGCTGCATGGAAAGAGGCAAAAGAATCTATAAACCAAGATTCTACTTTATCCAGAGCATCCTACGCAACATCCCCTACAACATCTGCTTCTCCCTGTTGATCTGCTACCAACCAACAATCTTTCTTTACCTGCTCTTTCTTTCCATCAATCAGACCATTCGTGCTATTTAGTTTCTCTATTCATAGCTTACTTTCTTCTGCCATTGCTATACTCCCACTCAATCTAAAGCCTCTGAGAGTGCCTTGTAATCAACAAACACTAACTAGATCTGAAACCACCTGTTAGTCAACCCAACCAAAAGCTTTGATACCAACTGTCAAGATTGGTATCAACCTGGTCCACCTGTTCAACATGCTCTGATACCAACTGTCAGGATCCTACTCTCCCCAATAAGAGTATATATGATTACCTTTGTATTAGCAACTAAACACGGAATTATACCAGAATCAATAAGTAACTAGAAATATGAAACAACACAGGATATGAGAGACAATACACAATCTTGTATTAAATACTCAGAACAAAATACAATAAAGAAGATGCCACTTCTTCTTCCACCTCAAAGGTTTGCCACACCTCAAGACCTTCTTCCCTCTCTCTCGGTCCCAACAATGAACTCAAATATAGAATTGATGTTCACCTCAACCAGTCAGTAACACGCTTCTAGTACACCAAGTACACAACCATACTCCAAGTAGATCTCCTACTCTCTGTTGTTACCTGTAAATCACTAGACCTTACTCACCATTGTAGATCTCCAAACATGGTCCTACACCCTTGCTGACCAAGATCAAACATATATGAAGAACTCCTCTGATTCTCCAAACCAGTACCCACACTTGGTACTGTGGCACTAGGAGGAACACACCATTGCTCTCTTACGCTCTGAAGGAGCTTATTTTGCTCTCTTACTCTCTAGCACTAGTTTACAATACCGCCTATGAGTCTATTATATAGATCTCATGCATACAATAATTAGACTTTCTTAATTACAATAATTAGACACGCAACTCAAGACTATAATTAGCCTTTACATGCAAACACTTAGTTTAACTAACTGTTCATGCAACGAATAGTTCTGGAACACACAGGCGATCGATGTCGGTCCCTTTCTGCCTGGAGGTGACCGACGTCGGCCAACCTCCTACCGATGTTAGTTATCTTCAGCTCACACCTACCGATGTCAATTTCCTTCTGCACTATAATCTACCGATGCCGGTCTCCCTGGGACTCATCAACCTCCTCCATGTTTGCAACAGTTGAAGCTTTTAGCTCCACAACCTAACAAAATATTTTGTGCCATAATTGTGCTGGTTATAAGTCCTTTGCTATGAGTGATTGATTATTTTTATAAATGAAATAAAGTTAAAACTTATGGTTCACATTGGATACTTGTGCAATAATTTTGGAGCTTTTATATGTCTCTAATCAAACATAATTTATTTCCACCTTTACAATCAAAGTCAACTTTCAAATTATAGTCTAAGAGTTGACTTACTAATAACAATTTTTTGGTTAAAATAGGTACATAAATAACATCTATGATTCTACATGTTTATGTGCCTATGGGTAAGGCAATGCAACCAATTCCTTGCACATTGTATGAGGTACCATCACCCAAAGAAACATGATTTTTATTGGGTGTGTCCTTCAAATTGAAAAACCAATGTTTTATACCTATCATGTGTCAAGTTTCACCTAAGTCAACATACCATATGTTGCTTTGTGATGTGGATTCATCATAGATATCTATAGAATATAGGTAATCATCTTCCTCATCATGTTCTTCTTGTTTGATAATATTGCCTTATTACTTTGATTTCTTCTATCAGGTCCCCTTTTTCTATCCTTGTGGCTTACTGAATGAGCTAGGGGATGATTTTTGGTTAGTAGACTTATGACCATTAGAATATCCTTTTTTGAAGGTATTGTACCGACAATATTTTAGTTCATATCCTTGATGACCATAAATGAGACATTATTTCTGTGACTTTCCTTGTGAATTCTACCTTGAATTATGTTTTGATGAAGATTTAACTAGTTTATTTCCATTTTGTTGATGAGAATATAGTACATGTTATTCTTGGTTATCATGGGTATTTAAAGACTCTTCCTATTGCAACATATTTACCAATTTTTCAAAACTTGGTTTCTATTTTGTGATAATCAAAGTGGTCATAAAATTCTTGCATGAGGGTCGAAGTACTCTCAAGACAATAGGTACAAGAGGTTCATATGAAACTATCTCACCTAAGGATTAATGTTATGCCCTCAACATTACAACATGTCTTAAAAAGGCTTCCACTATTTCTCTTGATCTCAATTTGAGAGAGTGGATTTGCCTTTACAAATGAAAAATAGTGCTCTCATTTTTGGCCTCATATACACTTTAGCTTATCCCAATCTTCCTTAGCTATTTTATCTTTAAGAATGTGTGGTTAAACTTCATAAAATAATTTGAACATGATTATCAAATTATCCTTTTGGTTGGATTTTTCAAACTTACATTTTTGATCAACATCTGTTGAATGTCGGGTGTATGAGCCATCTACTACAAACCAAATTTCTTCAAACTCTAGTTGAGTTTTGAGATTTGTCTTCTAAGTAGAGTAGTTATCACCTTTGAGGAGTTGCGAATCTGATATAATTTTTTTTGGAGCCTATGTAACCATTATCAAGACTTCAGGTGATAGATTGGTTCCTTATCACTCTAGGTATATAGGTCTCCCTTTATATATACCATCAAACTGATATACCAGACCTTTCTTTATACATGACCTTCATTTATACCCATCAGTATGGAGAATAAGCTCAAAATTTATATATACTCAATGATACAGGAAAGAATCATAAAAGTACAAGAAAGAATATGATACTTGGTACCTAGATAGTACTGAAAAGGGTTCATCCAATCACTAGCACCTACTTAGATGGATATTTTCATATGCATGTGTAACCTCGATATATACTTAGAAATTACACCTATCAATATTTATGTCTTTTGTTTGTAATGAATAGGTAAATAAAGGGAAGTATATGAGTGTATGTGTCTTATTTCTCCCTAATGATTTAAAGGGTTGATGCCCAAACATCATAATTACAACTATGTTAAGTATTGTATGCAGTAACTCAAGCATGATGACATTACCTATAAATGTGAGTTAGAGGCATAACTATGACCAAACAGTGCTTCAAGTTTGAAAAATTCATGATTTTGTGTAATATAATATATAATTTATTGCAATACAAAATGAAAATGAAATTTACAATGCTTGCAAAAATGAAAATTCACTTTTTTTTACTATTTGGGCTCTTTGGCATCTTTTTGGTAAAAAAATCACTTTATTTTTTATTTTGCCTTTTCTTTTTTTAATATGTTTTATATGAATTTTTTCACTAATTTAGTTAGTTATAAATAAATTTTGTGGATTGATATATTTGGAGGGCTTGGACAAAATTTATATCAAAAGATTACTTTTGGGGGATTTGAACCTCCCACCTATGCTTTACTAAAAAAGTTTCCCACCAACTTGCCTATGCATCATTTAAAGTATTGAAAAGGAAAAAAAAAGTATTTAAAGGCTATAGATGGCTCATTTGAAGGAAAAACCACTCTTTACCCAATACCACAAGTTGGCCAAATGAGTGGTTTTTGATAAAATATACAACAAAGGATCTTTTTCTAAGCAATTTTGAGGAATAAAAAGGTAGTTTTGAGTATATTTAAAGTAAATGAAATATTTGAATGGTGGTTTTTGGGATATAATGATTTTTGGTGCATTAGATTGAGTTTAATAACTTATTTACTACAATTTTGAATTTGTAAACTCAAAAGAATTCTTAACACTAATTTTTTTTCAAACTAGCCTTTGTTCTTTGAAGCACCAATCCTCCAATGCCCAAGGCTCATGACTTTTACAAGATTACATTACATTAATATTGCCTTGTTATATATTTTTTAGGCTCACAACTCAACTTAACACTCTATATATACCAGCTATGATTTTTGTTTTTAGGTGTATAGCTTAGTAAATACTATCTACATCTTTCCCTCCAAACAGTTGCACCATGTCAAAAATATAGTTGAATATACAACTGTTATTGCCACCAAAAAGCTATTGTTATGTAAATATTATTCTTAAATTCCAGTTACACTTATGGTCAAGCCTCACATCTTCCACATTAGGTTTGATTTGAAAATCTAATACAAAATTATTGACAAACTAAAATACAAAGGCTGGAAATTAAAATATATAGTGTCTCAAATAAAATGTTCCAACTCAAAATGTTGATAATATAATGAAGTAGTTTTTGAGATACTCAATTTTTACTCTATAGCTTCTTTGCTACTTATCTACAGTTGATGGTTTTGGTATGGGAGTGCACGGGCTTCTCCTCACAAGTTCAGGATTTCTTAGGAGCTTTGATACTAGATATGGAGGAAGAATAAAATTATATTCATTCCAATCAAATGAAATAAGTTTGCATAGATTTATTTATATATAAATATATGCTCTTAATAGTTTCAGTAAATTTGGGAGAGCATTATCAGGTAAAACCACCTAACTGATAAATAATCATCTGGGTAAAACAACATGCCCAGATTAAAATAAAATTAGATACAATGCTTAAAATATTTTAACTACTATTTATGGTTACCTATGGTGAGTAATGACAATTACTCATGTAAATTATTTTCTACTATCTATTATGAGTAACTAAATATTACTCGTTTATTTATAATGGTGAATTAATCACCCTAATATCTTCTACCTCAATAGGTGGCAACTAATCCTCCACCCCAAAAAGTGGTAACTAATCCCCAATATATGTTTTCTAACCAAAAACACATTCTTACTAAACATTAATACACCTCTTTAATCAAACAATGTATTATACCTAAATAGTAACAATTTATTTTCATAATATAGATCCCCATGAGTCAACAACAATTCCTTTCCATACCCAACAATTCCCATTCAATACCCAACAAACCATTCCTCCATTCATGTCATAGTTCCCTTCAAATCAACATCAAATTCAATAATAAGTTCCTTAACAATAACAAGTTACCTATCATCAATATAACTCTAATCAATAGTTGAACATTTCTAGTAGAACTAATCAGGTACAAACTACCTAATACCCTATACTACCATTTTATCTAGGTCAAGGTAATTTATCTTTGAATACCCAACAACTTGTGCCCAATTTTTCTCAATCTATTCCCATATTTTAGGATTTATAAGAGGTAAAATATGTAGTTTCTTCCATCCAAATAGGAAATCAAGGAAAGAAGTTCAAGTTATATGACATATGCTCTTATCCCTTTGATATGAACTATCTTCAGATTCCATTACTGTATCATTTTGAGATCCCCAAATTTGACAAATACAAAGGTAAGGGTGATATAAAAGAGAGATAAAGATTTCTTTGTTTCTTTTCAATAAGTTGCATACAATAGAATGCACTTGCTTTACTTGTTTCCTCATAGTTTATCTAGGAAAGCTTTGGATTGGTTTCTCCATCTACCCAAAAATTATGTTGATAACTTTGATGACTTATCTAAAAATTTTGTATAGCACTTTTCCTAAAATGTAGAACATGAGGTGACTATGGATAACTTGTGTCATGCCAAACAAAAAGGAGGAGTGAGATTTTATAGTTATTTACAATGGTGGTATGCATTGGCTAATTTATTCCCACACAATTTCCCTGATAAATAGTTGGTTGTAGTCTTTACTACCAATCTACAACTAGATATCGTTTATAATATCTAACTTCATTATGAAAACACATTTAAAGAGATTATCAAAAAATAAATGTAAATTGAGCAATCCCCCATTGCTAAAGGGGTAATTAAATTCTATTCTCAAAACCAAATTTAGAACAATGTATAGACACTAGCTCTAATGCAAGCTCAAGTGAGTACATTTTAAAAAGCCTACATTGTCTAATAGGAAAAAAAATGTTGTAGAAGATGGGATAAATGAATCTCAACATGTGTAAATGGTTAAATGACCACCTATTCAAGAAACTCCACCTAATTAACCAATTAATTTTTAACAACCCCTCTAAGAAGAGGTTAATAATGAAACAAATTTTTTAATGATCTTCGAAAACTTGTCGAGATTGTGTTCCAAAATCTAGTTATAACTCACATGATCATTTTTCCATTTCAAAAACCATTTATATAAGTCCAAACTAAGCCTAAACAGTACAAATAACATGAGTTATATGATTATCATCAAGTTATAGTTCATTACATTCCTATATGTGTGTAGATTCACCACTTCTTCCAAGATTTAGTAGAGAATGGGGAAATATAATTAGATAATGTTTTTACAATGTCTAATCAAAATTTAGGTATTTATCAAAACCCTTTTTCACAACATAACTCTAATAATTAGCATCATAATTAATGTCAAGCTAGTGATGAAAACCAGAATAGGCTTCCCAACAATTAGAATCAATCACAAAATTAAAAACAAAAAACTAATTAGAATCAAGGCTAGGACACCCAATCTAACCAAGTTAGCTATAATAATGTCCCCTATTATTATGGCAATGTTGTAGGTTAAATTACTATTGAGCATATTACCACTATCAAAATCGATCCTAATCTAACAACCAATAATACCTAATGTCCACTATTATCCATTTTAGGAATTCCTCCTCCATATACCAACCATCCTATTTTGGTTATAAATGGAATTAATGCTATCCAATGACTAAAATTTACCATTAAAGGCCTTTCTCCTAATTATAGTAAATTTTGCTAAGTCAGGATTGCACAACCATAATTTGACATTCCAATGTTAACATTCAAGGCCCCATACCTTCTTCCTCTAAAAATCCCATTTAAGGTCCTCCACTTACCAATGCCAAGCTATATGATATAATGGAACAATTACAAGAGACACCATTGTAAATTTCTATCTTAGATTTTTTACGTATGTCAAACGTCCAAAAAAACATATTGAATGAGATTTCAAACCAATCCAAGGTACCAAGTGATAGTGCTCCTAAAAAATATAAATTCTTGTGAGTAATTTGGCCCTAGGATAATAAATTACATTTGACCAAAGAGACATCTCACCCCTTGGCCCTCTTCATAATAACCCACTTTATATAGAGGCAATCATCTATATATAATATCAAATGTGTCTTCATAGACATTGGTTCAAGTTTGGATATTGTAACTTTGAAGCTAGTCAAACATTTGGGCAACACAATAATATATCTTCAACTAGATTCCATTACCATCAAGGATTATGATAATGAGGAAAGGGAATCATAGGGCACCATTTTCTTGTTTGTTATCATTATTCCTTTTAACCACAATACTCTTTGCCATGTTTTTGATCTAGAGCTATTGTATAACTTACTACTTGGTGACCTTGGATACATGAAGTATGATCAATACATTCTAACCTACATCATTACATCAAATTCCCTCATTCAATATTAGAGGTCACCATACCTGGTGATTTGAATCTATACTAATATTGTAAACATCTTGAAGTAGAGTATGAAAGCTAAAATTATGACCTTGGTCTAGAACATGTCCCCAAAAAGGACAAAATGGTAGCTTTTCAAACTTGTCAGTTAAATTATATGGATCCAAGTATCCTTGAATATAATTAATCTATACCACATCCTCAAATATCTATCCATTTTACCATTATATACAAAGGCCATGGTGAATACCAAATTGGTAAGGCTTTTCATATAGCCAATTTGCCTAAAAACCTAAATAACATGGTAGGCTCAAAGTGAAGAGGGTCAAAATGGAATGGTGGAAGAAAGGTGATTGTCTCTATAAATGACCTACTAAGTTCATTAATATTACTACATAATAACAAGAACATATCAAAAGTAATTATGACTCATGGTTGTATAATGATAACTTTGTTACTTGTTACAAAAGGAAAAAATATCTTATTCCTAATGGAATAATGGATAATCAAGATTATGAATTTTAGGCCTAGGGGTAAAGCAAAAATGTCATATTAATCCAATATCTACTACCAAACACAAAGGAACATGAGATATTAGATATAAACTACATAGGGGGTGATCCCCTAAGTCTTGAGAGTGACTCCACTTTAACGACTAACAATGATGATGTTGATAGTGACATAGAGTACTATTATAGAATCTATGATGAGTTATCCAATAAAAAAATTAATTCAAATATAATTTGTAACATTACCTTTTTCACCTCTAATTACCCTATTTTCCTCCATTACTCCTAATTAATTGATCAAGACTAACAAGATGCATGTATAAGATTATATGATTTCTAGAACAATGAGGTAATTTCTAAACTCATGGGCCTCAAAGATGATTTTCTAATCGTTAATCATAAACAAGGATTCAATATTAAACTGGATGCATTCACATAATATTTTTGAACTTTTATTGATTACTAATACTTTGTATCTTACAAGAACCCATCAAGTCGCAATCTCTCTAAGTGCATGCCTTAAGGGGTGCACCGAGAAAGGGGTGGGTAGACCATTGGTACTTCATAAGATTGTCATCCCTTTTCCACTTATCATCTACACACTCATCTCATAAAACCATTTACCCTAAGATTATTCTTCTCATCCTTACCCATTCCAGTCATTTGCCATGTTTTATTCTCCTTGTTCTTGCCTTGACCCCCTTTCACCAGTTAACTATACTAGGTTGACTAGGTTGACCCTATATAGTTTTAAGATTTTGATTATTGTATGGGGTTTAATTGGTCAACCATGTACTATTTATGGTTATTTTTCATTTGGATATTTGTTATCCCTTAGGATGACCTAGATCGAGACCTAGTGAATTATCTCCCAAAAACATACAGGGTCGACTAAGTTGACCTTGTACAACCAACATATTCAAAAAGATTTAGGGAAAGATCCACCTATATATATATATATAAGTTCATTTAAAACCATTTATAAGAATAGAAGTGAATAATAATAAGTATGAATGAACATCTTATTATTGACCATTCTACTTGAAGAATAAATCTTAGGGTTCTATACTTTTTTTAGAGATACATACATTGTCTTATGGAGAAGTATTTTGGATGCATAGATAGGTTGTGTAGCCTAAATCTGATTTTTATTTATTATCCTTACATAACACAAAAATCTCTTGTGAAGCACCTTGGCCAAGGGAGAGATTGAGACTCAGTGGGTTTGTCTTCAAAGGTAAGTATACCTAGCTTTATTTCTTCTTTGTAAGAGTAGATAGATAATGCAGTTGGGCTTTTCTTCCATGAATTAGGATTTTGTATACATTGACATGATTATATGTATTTTAGGCATGTTTAGTTTAGTTTGTTTTGTTTCTAACCTCCTCTTTGTGCCACAAGCTTTGGTGTGCACTAGATTATATTTAATTTATTGTTTATTAGAATAGAGTGGACATTAAACCTATGACTCTTTTAGCATTATTGCATGATTGTGTTAGACTATAGGCTTTAGAACCCTTTATATCATGGTGTATTGTGATAATAAATCCTCTAATCAGGTCTAATATATCCCCATATTGGTCATACTCTCACTTAACAAATGTATTTTCAATTAGATGTGTAGGTATGCTTTATCTTCTTTGACCCAGGATTGATTTATAAACATGAAGCATTTCTGATTGCATACATTATGGTGAACCTGATGTGAAATAACCCTTGTAGGATTTTTTTACCTTATTTAATTTATTTATTTCTTTCTTTCTTTCATCATTATTTTTGTCATATATTTGCCATACTGGATCAACTTTATCAACCCAATATCTAACTTATGTGTATAGGGTTTTAGGTATAGGATACTGAATTGACCTTGTCAACCCAGTACATGTTTTCATATTTTTAGACATCCATTCTAGACTACTAGGTTGACCCAATTAACCTTGTACATTTTTAGGCACTCAACAATAGGTTCCTACAAAGCTTGATCAACCCAATTGACCCAATTAACAAAATTTGTAAGCATATACCAAGGTTATTAAACATCAATCTTCATTATCTACATCTTTGATCTACCAAGGTTCCTTTCTATCTCTCTATCTATTTCTTTATGGTATTTTCTTTCACAATTTGCAATCTTTAAAACTAGCCTTGCACAGTCAATTGGATCAACCCTGCTGACCCAGTTCTATGTTTTATGTACTATCTAGATAACTAGATCAACTATGTTGACCCTGCTCATTTTCAAACATTTCTTCCATAGTATAGGTTCGACCCTATTCTATATTTTTTTCATACATTGTTGACTATATCAACATTATACCTTGTTTCAAATTTGAAATTAACCTTATATGCTAGTAATTAGTTCACACTTTCTTTTTTGTTGCTTACATGTGTAGAATAGATCACATAGTTTAATTAGGTGGTTTTTAATTAATCATTTAATTTTAATATTTTATATTTTATGCATACATGGGCAAACCACAAAATCTAAACAAGAATTTTAACATTTGTCTACCCAAGGCCAACCTACTTGGATTTTATCACCAAAGGGAAAGCCAACTTGATACTCTGGTCAAGTATAAAACATGATTAATGGTATATTCTGGTTAAGCACCTAACACCCTTACTATTTTAGTGTGTGAAATGAGGGGGAAGGCCCAAATACCAACCCTATATCATTGTTACTATAGTCCCTTTCATCCCAAACTATTTGAAACCATCCTTAGATTGCCATTATAATTCTTTGATTATAGCCAACTTCCCATCACATTTAAAATCACATCTTAATAATCTAATAAACATTCAGGTTGACTAATTAGTTAGCTATTTACTTTCCAATTTGATTGTTTTCTCTTTGCTCAATTATATTTTTTATTTCAAAAACTTACATTAGCTAGCATTGGTGAAAGGTTTTATGCTGCATGATTCAATTAGATTGCCCAGTGTTAATCCAATTGATTATTTGTTTATTTTAGATATTTATTTTCAAATTGATTATAAAAGTTATATTGTTTTAGTTCATAGAATTGTTATAGGCTTCTTAAATTTTCCTTTCTACTGTACTGGGTCAACCCAATTGACCTTGTACTTTTTTATAACCTCTGTTCACTGTACTGGATCGACCATGTCAACTTTATATAGTTTATAGACCTTATTTCCTCTTTTTCCAAACTTTGTTCACTATACTAGATCAACCCAATCAACCTTGTATAGTTTACAAACCCTATTTTTGTGCTAGGTCAACCCAGTTGACCTCCTATAGTTTTTATCATTCCTTGTTTTCTTGTTTTCTCATCTCTCTTTCTTTCCATTCATCATGGACTTTATGTTTGATGATAATACTGAGTTATATTCAATAAAAATTATTATTTTACCAATCCTCATAGGGTCTCCCATAGATAAATTAGGGCTCCTCTCTTGAATGCTAGTAATGTTAATATTTCCACTCACACAATGTACTATAGGACCCCTCCTAATACTTCTTCGTAGTGTAATCCTTTATTCTCATTAGAAGACCAACCCAAATTAAAGTATACCACCAAAATTATCTTCTTTATCTCTAAATTCTCTCAACATAGAGTAAAATATCCGTTTACCATTTACAATCTTATGATTAGTGGTCAATTCAAAGAGACTCATTCACCTACTCTTACATTCTCAACTAGATTTGGGGGTACCACTTTCTTTGATTCTCAACCTCTTCCTTCGATTATGACCTCTTATTCTCTAACTTCTTCCACCTCCATGCCTAGTATATCCACTAACATGGCAGGTTCTATATCTAGTGGGCCTCTCATAAGATCCACTATCTTTGATCCTTCCACTAGTGCTTCATTTTCTACCCAAGTAATCATGATACTCATGTTTATTCTTCTTAACCATTCACTAGTCCATTTTTTTCTACACAAGCAAAATTTTTTTCACTAGTGCCTCACATTCTCATAGTTCCTCCCAAGCTTCTATTAACACCAATAGTGGTACCCAAGCCACTAATACAAACACCAATATCACCTTTAATGCTTCTAATAATTCTAATCAAACACATCAACTATTGTTACAAACACTCAATCAAATGAATACCTTTAAAAATCATAACACAAATCAAATTATGAGTTTACAAAACCACCTTATTCATCTTCAATCTCATCCTCAACCAATGGTTGGGGCATACATAACCAAAATTTTCCCCTTCCTCCTCTTCAATATTATCAAGGAAATATCATTCCTCTTAACCTCTTTTGGTCAAAAAAACCATTAAGCATCTCCAAAATAAACCTCTCACTACTCAAATTTATAACATTTATATTAGAGGTATCACACCTACAGTTTCTTATAATGGATCAACCAATCCCACCCTTCATCTTATAACATTTAGAAATCTTTATAAGGATTGGGTTAAATTGAATACCTTTATCGCTACCAAACTCTTAGAAAAAACTCTCACAGGTGATGCCTTGTATTAGTAAAACTAACTTAGAACTCATTCCATTAATAGTTTAGAGGATTTAGTGAATGCTTTAGTCTAAGAATTCCAAACTAGTGATCTTCCTGAAAACACTTTGGCCCACTTCATAAATTACAAACAACTTGAAAATGAAACTGCTCAAACCTTTGTTAAAATGTGAAAAACTTTGTCAAACAAATGTGAACATAACATGGCCGATGACAATATTTTCCATATCTTTACCAATGCCATTTTTACTAAAATTCAATATTAGGTCTGCACTCTCTCTCCATGTACCTTGGAGGAGGATATTGAACAAGCTAAATGACAAGATTTCCTTATGCATTAATTCAAGCCATCCCAACCTTTTACGGGTCCTCACATCTTACTTAATAATATAAATCACAATTTTACCAATGATGGTGTTATAAATTATTATGAAACCATTCATAATGTTCAAGCTATCGTTCCTACCCCTTCATCAAAACTAGCTCTCCCTTCTCAACAATATACCAATCCTCACTTATCTTCACCAAAAAACATCAATTTTCATAAACCTCTATCCTCATTAGAATTGATTAAATGTCTACCCAGGCTTGTTCCATGAGATCTTGACCCTACTCATCCTATTAAATCCTGGTATGATCCTAACAAGTTTTATTAGTTTCACACTAGTTGGGGTCATTCTCATGAGACTTGTAGATAACTTCATAATTTAGCTATGGAATTTCTTATTGGTCCTAATTTTAATCATGATTATATCATTTTAAAGCATCAAAAATCTTAGGAAATTTATTTCAAAGACTGTATATCATATGATAAATCTCAACCTTTAAATCAAACCAATGCTCATTTAGCTATCTACAAAGTCCCTCTTCCTAATCATCAACCTATTCAAGACAATCAAGATAAAGCTACCCCTTCCACTAATAATGTAGAAAGTCTTATTGAACTAGATTCCATAGAGAATGTGGTTAACATGACTAATATGTGAAACGTGGTTGATTTTATTGATTCCTAACCTATCTACACTCTTCCTTCATCTAGAACATATCGTGTTATCTAGGAATCTTCTCCAACTCATTTAAATGAGTTGGGAAAAGATGAACTTATTACTTTTGATGATTCAATTTATGATTCTCCCTTAGATAACACTTCCTTTTATGTTTCTACCACTCTTCCATCATCTTCTAATAGTAATGATAATAAAATTTCTACTAACACTTCTACCAATTCTCAAAATCAACTTGAACCAACTACTTCATCTTCACAACATGATTTACAAACTTGTTCCAAATATTCTTCTTCTTACCAACACAAATTCCAATACACTTCAGATCCTTCTGAGGACCTTCTTAATAATTATGCACATATATCTAACAACCTTATTATGGGTTATGATGAGTGGGATCCCATCATGTAACTCACTAAGTTCCCATCCCAAATTCCATTCCTTGAGCTTATGAGGACTTTTCCACATCATAGAAACTATCTTATGTAATTATTATTTGAGATGAATGTCCCTCATCCTCCTTTAGTAGGATGGGAGGCAACCTTATCTAGATCCAAGGATAGTATATTATAATAATATGAAGAGATGTCTATCAATGTTGATGAAACTATGGACACTTCTCTTTCCCTAAAATTTCCCATAGCTTCTATGATTCCTGATGAGATTATGCTTCATGTAGATGATCCTCATTTATTTATTAGTGTCTAAATAGGCTATATCTAAGTTAAGTATGCATTGATTGATGAGGGTTCTGGTACTTGCATTGTCTCTCTCAACTTCATTAAGACCCTTGGATATTTATCATACAATCTCAAGTCTACACACAACACCTACCAAGGATATGATAGAAGGCACATGCCTCCTCTAGGTTATGTATGGCTTCCTATTACCATCCCACCTATCACTATTTATGTGAAGGTGATGATATTTAACTTTTTCCTTTCTTATAACATCTTTCTTGGTAGGTTGTGGACTCACCATATGAGAGTTATTGCTTCTTCCACTTGCCAATGAATTAAATTACCTCATAATGGATATATTTATAGGATTTAAGGTGACACTAACCCTTGGAATTTTGAATAATTCCAAGACCATGGTGTCTTCAAGATTCCTACTCTTGAACCTTTGACCAGTGTTCTATTTTGTGTCTCAGTGTCTTAATTTTATCATTAATTTAACATGAGGTTACAATGGACATCACAAATTTATTGGGAAATTTAATCCTAAAATCTTAGATTTTGATTATGATGAGCCTGATGAGATTAACCTAAAGATCAAAACTTTTAATCTCTCACCTCAACTCATCTTGTAGCTTCTTACTTCCTTAGAGCCTCATTCTTGTAAGCCTCCCTATGATGATATTCCCCTAGTCTTGACCAAGACTCAACATTCTATTCACCACACTTTCTCAAATGATAAGGTCATCCTACTTATGCCATTGATATTCATACCCTAGATTATGATGATGATTATTCTCTAGATGATCCATTCTTAGGTGGTCTTGTACAAGCCCGTGATGTTGAGATTGTCCATTATCATTCTTCTTTACTTGAATATTTTCATGTATCTTCCCATCTTCCTTCATTTACTATTCCTAATTTTAGTATTTTTTCTCTTTATCACAAGTTAGAGATGACACAAATACCTCTAGTTTCTAAAGAGCCCCGTAGAAGTATGCTCATGGATCATGTTATGATTGGGTCTTATAGTTTTGTTAGGTTCTCTTGATGCCTAAATATGTACCACAAGTGCCTAGAGTGTTTAGAAACACTTCTCATTTTATAATTCAAATAATTTATTGCATGAGTTGCAAGTTGTGATAATCATGTTATCTGTTGGTAGAATAGATGCAAAACAAGTGACTATTTCATAATATTTATATTAGTTGGTGGTTGAGAGCCACCATGGACAAACAACATATCTATGCAAAGTATGTAGTAATTATGTAAAGAATAGTGAATTATGATCATGAACTAAATTAAGACTTAATTTAGAATGGATATTTATAATGACAAGCTAAACTAAGGTGATCTAGGTCAAAAAAAAGAGCAAAAAGAAAGGTAGGGCAGAAATAAATATTACTGATCTTCATTCCAAATATCATGACAAAGTTTAGATTTCATCCAAGCATGCACTTAAAACCAACATGTGAAGTGAGGCATCTTAGTCCAAAATCACACATCAGATAAACTCTTAATTAAGGTAGAAATAATATAAATAAGAATCAATTTCACTTTAAAGATTATACCCCTATAAGCAAATAATATTGACCCAAATGCAAGAAGAGCAAAGAAAATGAAATGAAACCAAAGACTTTCAATCAACCTAGCATTGACACAAGTTAACAACTCTATAATTAAAGGTGCACACCAATAATCTATAAGAACTATTCAAATTTTGAAATTAGAACAAACAAATGAGAAAGAAACCATGATAACAAACACACATATAAATAATAGACAATCTTTGCAGAATTCCTTGCTTGTATTGCTTACTCCAAGTTTACAAAATAATTTTGGCTCCAAAACTCCCCCCCTCTATGAAATGAAAACACTACCTTTTAAAGGACAAGGCAACATACCAGTTAGTCATGTCGACAACAAATGCATAAAAGTAAAGATAGTTGTCCCTTTTTGTAAAGTTTATAGAATACATTTGCTTTTATAAAATGGACTAATTATAGGCAAACATGCTATCAAACTAGCATATGCCTTTATAAAAAATATTTTATTTTTGAATATTATAAAATTTTCTAAAAAAAATATATTTCTAGCTGGCTAGTGGGTCCTCTGTTGATGAAGCCCCTAGCTACTACTGAAAAATACTCATGACTGTATCTGCATTGAGTGGCTATATATTTTTATTTCAACTTAGATAAATATTAAAAACCAATTAAAAAATTGGTTTTCATTGATCAATTTGTATTAATAAAAATACTATAGGCTACATAGCCTTGTCACCAAACTATTGGGACCCTCCATTTAAAAATCAATGGCTCTATTTGGAAAAGTGATGAACTATGGAAAAATAGTATAAAATAATTTGAAGGGCAACTTTTCACGCTTTTATCTTTTGGTGTGCTATATTTCATGAGTTGAAACTTGACATAAACGGTCATGGAATAAAGATGAATAAAATTATTTGACCATTTCTCCTTAAACTACAATTCTTGTGAGATATGACATCTTAAAAATACCCATTAGGCTCAATTTAGACCCTGCAAAATTGGCTAACTCTAGAAAAATAATAAAAAATGTACTAGAAGACAAATTTTCATGCTCATATCTTTTTTTGAATAGTCTCATGAGCTCAAACTTGGATAAAATGTTCCTTACATGAGGGTTAAATAACCCATTTGACCATTTATTTTGAATTTAAAGTTCTCGAGAGATATGACCTATTCAATATGCCCACTAGGCTCTATGTGGATCCAGAAAACTAGCCGAAATGTTTTGAAGGCCAACTTTGCATACCTATAACATTTGACATGCTATATCGCATGAGTTGAAACTTAACAAAAAAAATTCTTATATAGATGTGAATCAAACTATTTGACCATTTCATCTAAGATTACATCACATGAGAGATATGACCTCTTGAAAATGCCTACTAAGTTTTGTTTGGGTTTTCTGAAAAATGATTATGGAAAAAATAGCAAAATGTGATCGAGAGGCCAACTTTTCATGCCCATAACTTTTTTATCACTTATGCATCATAGTTAAATTTTTTTTAAAATGGTCATAGCACAAAAGTGAACAAACCCATTTGACCATTTCCCTTAAAACTAAAATTCTTATGAGATATGACCTCTTAAAAATATGTACAAGTTTCTGTTTGGGCACCCATTTGATTTTTGTGAGACCATATTTAACATCAAAAAGAGCATAAAATTTAATCTCATGTGATTTATTTCATGGAATTAAATATGACATCTATGCAACTGTCATGTGATGTTCACACAATCGTATTTGACATCGTGAAGATCATCAAATTTAAGCTCATGTGATTTTTTCTATAGACTTAACTTTGACATTTGTGCAATCATCATGTGACATCTGTGTGACTATATTTGACTTCTCAAAGACCCTCAAATTTAATCTCATATGATTTTTTACATGGGCTTAAATTTGATGTTTACATGATCATCTTCTAGTTTTTGGCCAACTTTACAATTTTATATCTTAAAGCATAAAACTCACCAAGGCACAAATTTTACAGGGAATGGACTTAATACCAAAAATAAAAAACTCATTTGATCTACTAATCTTGGGAGATTTATAAATTCACCTATAAAATTTTGAAATGATATATTTTTCATTATTTTGCATAACGTCCATGTACTTATTAGGAAAACAACCTAAAACTACTTGGAAGCCAACTTTTCACACTCGTAACTTTTGAGATGCTTATGTCGCATAACTTAAACTTTGTAAGAATGTTCCTTGTATGAGGTTTAATAAACCCATTTGACCATTTATCTTAAATTTGAAGCTCATGAGATAAATGGCTTGTTGAATATGCTCATTAGGCTCTATTTGCATCCTAAAAAATTGATTATAGAAAAAACTACGAAATGTGGCTTAGAGGCTAAATTTTGAGTCACTTATGTTGAATAGCTCAAAATTTACAAAAATATTCCTTTTACAAATTTTAATAAACTTATTTGACCATTTCATCTGAAGTTACAATACATGAGAGATATGGCGTCATGAAAATGCCTAATAAGCTTTATTTAGACCTAGAAAACTAGTAAAAAATGCCTTGGAAACCAATTTTAGATCTCCATAAATTTTGACATGCTTTATTATAGGAGTTTAAAATTTACACGTATGATTTAATCATGAAGGTGAATAAACCCATTTGATAAATTCTCTTGAAACATCCACATGTATGAAATATGACTCTATTAAATTGCTCATTTAGATTTTTTGTCATCAGATCAGAATGTCTAGATGGGCACGATGAGGAACCAAATGAATACCATGCACTTAATTACTTACTCCAATCACTCTTGACACCCCATAGAGTCTCTATAACTTACCTATGGCCTTTATAAATTAACAAATGACACTTTAAATGAACTTATTTAACTTGACTTTCTACAGATCAAAGGCTAGTAAAGGACAAAATTAGGATTAAATCATGAAATTCAGACATAGCTCATTCAAAAAAAGCCTCACCAAATGTGTAACTTGAACATGAAGAATAGATATTAACAAAATTAGATAATTTTATATTAGAACTATGAAGCAATAAGTCAGTCAGACCATGGTGTGGATGAGCTTTAAATTAAAAAGGTGCAAACATGTTAGTGACAATCTGATTAAGTGAATTTTCAATTTCAAGGTATAAATTTACATAATATAACATAAGGGTCCCCATTTTTTATAAATAGTGGGTATGTTGACCTCAAAAAATGATGACTTTCAAGGGAAACATAATAATATGTTAGAATTCAGAGACTCTAGTTTAGACTAATAATTAAATTACTTATCCCATTTGATTAAGTACCATCATTAATATCAATTAATGGTTATAAAAAAAATATTACATATAAAAAATTAGGATCAAACATCAAAACTCAATCATGATGTGTGTGTATTTTGATTTAACTTATTTATTGCCAAAGGATTTAGAGAATAACTTTTAGGTTCATGGCTTTAATCATTAACACCAACTTTCAACATGTTTGAATATTCATTAAGAATTATGCCTTAATTCAAAGAAGGTTTGAACATTTCTCTATTGCTAGCTAGGCATCCATAATCTTGATAGAGATGCCTTTAGCTCCGTTCACGACCTTGCTTCACTGCCAGCTAGGCATCTATAATCCTGTAGAGATTACCATAATCATCTTTGCTTAGAAAGCATTTGATTTTATAATAAGTTCTTCTTCTTTTTTAATCATTTTTTTGACCTTATAGCAAAGGTTTGGAATTAGATTAGCTAGGTTTAAGGATTTGATCAAGTGTTTAATTTTCAGACAATCATCTTTCATTATAAACTTTGTCCCAGACAATTAATGTTTTTTAAGTGCAAGCAAGACTATGTTTTAATAGTTTTAATCTTTAACCTACATGTGCAATCCTTCTTAAAACCAAGATTAGATTAGAACAAGGTTTAAAATCTCAAGGAATAATTAATATATCCATCAGTCTTTACTAGTTTCTCTAAACTACAATATCAAGCTCACATTTCAATAACCCATGATCAACTAATGTTGAGAAATCATACCTTAATTTCTGAACTATGAAGCTTTTAAACAACTTAAATGAAATTTGAGTTGAGGGCTATCCAAAATAACTTATTTAGAAGTAATAAATAAGGCAAAAAAGGAAAAAAATATGTTCAGGCATTATATACAAACAAGAGATAAGAAGGAAATAAACAAGAAATAATGGGAAAGAAACTAATCTAAGCCCTATACTAACTTCATAAAATACTTACCTCCAGGATCAATTAGAAAATTACTTAGTCTACTATAGAACCTTAAAATCTAAGTATTTTTTGATGGAATATTCATGCTGATAAGGGCGTTTGGATGCCTAGGTATTCTAGATTGTATGACTTGGGCTCTCATATGCATCCTTAAGTACATGGATCGAAGATATGAGTCTAAAATCTAATCTTCTTCTTCTCAAATCCTTCTAATTTTTAGCAAGAGTGCTAGTTTTGCTTCATCTATAGATGTTTATTGGCTTATATCATCTTTACTCAATAATGGTAGCTCAGTTTGCATCCTCAAACTAATGTCTTCATTAAGTTCTTTTTAAAGTGAAAGTGGACTACCAATATTTACACAAAAATCTTCCATTTCATTCCAAAAGGCTTCTTCATCCTGATCAACTAAATAATGTTCATCTGGAATCTCATCATGAGAAACATGTTGGTCCCATATTATTGACCTCTTGATAAAGTCACATGATAATTCTTGATCTGATTTATATTCTTCATCTTCATCCTTGGTGAAGAGGGGCATCTCTTTTATCTAATCAGGCTTCATCTTGTCTTGGTTTGGTTCCTAAAAAACAATATCACCTTATGGAAACTCTAGCTCATTGGTGAAATCCTCCTATGAAGCATTTATGTACTATTTTATTTCATAATCTACCATCCCTAGCTCCTTGATTCAATTCAAGAAATAATGGTATGACTTTTTCTAATGATCATCTTCTTTAGGAGTATTTTTTTTTTTAAATAAACCTACGTAAAATGCCTCCCTAGCTACCTTCTAAATAAATATCATCTTATATTTGATCAATATCCATTTTTAAAAACTCTTATTTTTCATATGTAGATGTACTAACAAATGACATCTTGTTGATCTTCAATTGCAATCTCTCTTACATCTTCAAGAACACAAGTCACCCCATATGCAACTTCTTTAATTGGCTCATCTTCATCTCCATCTTCAAATGAAAAATCAAAGGCTTGCATGAAACCTTGAGATGCTCCTACAAAGCTAGATATCCCTATAGTAAATTATTGATTAGACACAATTTTAGAGGTTTCAGAAATATTACAATGATAAACCAAAATAATATTACATAAACTTATTTGTATGTTTTTAGATGATACAATATTGTTGTCATCATGAGACTTTCTTGGAGGCCTATCAAACCTTTGAGAAGCATAGTTTCCATTAGAGCATTCCACTGCATTTATTACTTATTTTTGTAATTGAAGAAAGTTAGTGCTCAATTTTTGAACTATTTATAATATCAAGTCATTTGAATTTTTTGTTGTCTCAAGCTCATGAATTAGAGCATTATTACTAGCTGTGGAAACTAGAGTTCTATGATTTTATGGATGAAATCCACTTGTAGTACTATTCAAAAACTTTAGGTGTTGGTCAATATATGCATGACTCAAAGGAGAATGGTTTTGAACTGGTGTTAAAGTAGGTATAATAGAAATGACATTCTAGATGGGCCAATTTGAATTGACACTAGGTATAGAGTATGCCATCTGACCTTGAGGTTGCATTTGGTCATTAATGACTATGGCTTCAAAGTAGGCTTAGATCAATGTGTTTATGACTAAGAGAGATATCATGAGAATACAGAGGTCATGAGATCCACAACATCCTTATAAATTTTTGAGGCTAAAGCCTCATTGAATCTGTATAGAGCTACAGTTCTACTGAATATTTTTTGGAACTGAAAGTCAAATTCTTTGATGGTTTCATTAACATCTTTTTTAATTATGGTAAACTACTAATACAAAATGCATGGACTAATAATTTTGTCAAATTGATCAATGAAAGCTTTGTTGAAGTCATTCCAACTAGTAATTCAATCCTTTGAAAGGTTGAGAAACTATTCATAGGTAGCATTTTTAAAAGTATATAGAAATAAGCTACATGCCATGTCTTCATGAATCACATTTAGTAATTTCATAGCAGTTTTGAAACTTCTAACATAATCTTCAATAGAGATAATATTATTAGGACTAAAAGAAGGCAAATATATTTCAAGATTTTGAGGAAGATCATGTACTATACCTGGTACATTGATTGAGGAACCACTTAGTGAAGCCATACCTTAAACACATGAATACCTTGAACTAGGGAAGCATTTGAGACTTTGGAAATTTTTCTCACTTAAGCCTTGCCTTGAGTAATTTTAGCTTGTGACTTTGAATCCTGTATGAAATATGATGTGTCAAATCAACCTTTACAAAGAATAAAAATTAAACTTGCACATTAAACTAATTTTGTAAAGATATATATATAAATAACAATAAAGGGCATCAAATTTTAACTAAGTTAGCTAAAAGATGTGTCCAATTATGTAAATATGGTTAATATTTATAATCATAAGCTCAAATAAACTCATATTTTTGAAAGATATATCAATCTTTGATCAAAAAAAGCTATCTAACCTCAAATACTATGGTTTCATAGATCTAAAGCTATCTTTACCACAACTAAGCATATGTATTCAAAGAATGTCAATATTTGTCTAAATAAGTCTAAAGACTAGTCTAAAACTATGAAAATCACCAACCTTTACACAATTATGCTAAAGGAAACACAAATATATAAAAAATAGAGTGATTTTTTATCAAAATACACCAAAACCAACAAAATTCTTACAAATTTACAAATATTTGTTGAAGGCCCTCCTTTTAGCATCAACAAAGTTATTCCTATTGATGCTTAAATGTGTACCACAAGTGCCCAGAGTATTTAGAAACACTTCCTGATTTTAAGATTCAAAAAATTTAGTGCATGAGTTACAGGGTGTGATAATCATGTTAACTATTGGTAAAATAGAGGCAGAACAAATGACTATTTCATAATATTTATATTAGTTGGTGGTTGGGAGCCACCATTGCTAAACAATAGATCTATGCAAAGTATGCAGTAATTATGCAAAAAATAGTGAATTATGATTAAAAAACTAAATTAATAATTAATTTAGAATAGATATTTACAATGACAAGCTGAATTAAGGCGATCCAGGTAAAAAAAAAGAAAAAAGAAGGGTAGGTTAGAAATAAATATTATTGATCTTCATTCTAAACATCATGACAAAGTTTAGATTTCATCCAAGTATGCACTAAAAACCAACATGTGAAGTGAGACAACTTAACCCAAATCATATCACACATTAGGTGAACTTCTAAAGAAGGTAGAAATAATGCAAATAAGATTCAATTACATTTTAAATATTATACCCCTGCAAGCAAATAACATTGACCTAGATGCAAAAAGAGTAAAGGAAATGAAATGAAACTAAAGACTTTCAGTCAACCTATCATTGACACAAGTTAATAGCTCTGTAATTAGATGTGCACACCAAGAATTTATAAGAACCATTCAAATCTGAAAATTAGAACAAGAAAATGAGAGAGAAGCCATGATAGCAAACACACAGATAAATACTACATAATCTTTGCAGAATTCTTTGTTTGTATTACTTATTCCAAGTTTAAAAAATAATTTTAACTCTAAAACTCCCCCTCTCTCTATAAAATAAAAATAGTACCTTTTTAAAGAAGGATAAGACAACATACTAGTTAGTCATTTTGACAACAAATGTACAAAAGTAAAGACAGTTGTCCCTTTTTGCAAAGTTTTTAGAATACATTTGATTTTCTAAAATAGACTGATGTATAGACAAACATGCTAACAAACTAACATATGCCTTTAAAAAAAAAAAAATTATTTTTAAATATTATAAAATTTGCTAAAAAAAATAATATTTCTAGCTAGTTGGTGGGTCCTGTGTTGATGAAGCCCCTTGCTATTGCTGAAAAATATTCATATATGTATCTACATTGAGTGGCTATATATTTTTGTTTTTACTTCAACTCGGATATATTAAAAACTAATTAAAAAATTAATTTTCATTTAGAAATTTGCATTAATAAAAATTCTATAAGCTACATAGCCTTACCACCAAAATGTTGAGACCATCTATTTAAAAACCAATGGCTCTATTTGGACAAGTGACTGAGTGTGGAAAAATAATAGAAAATACTTTAGAAGATAACTTTTCATACTTGTCTCTTTTGGTGAACTATGTTGTATGAGTTGAAACTTAACACAAATGGTCATGGCATAAAGATGAACAAACCCATTTGACTGTTTCTCCTAAAAATATAGTACTTATGAGATATGACCTCTTCAAAATGCCTATTAGGCTCAATTTAGACCTTGCAAAATTGGTTAAGTTTAGAAAAACAATAAAAATGTACTATAGAGAAAATTTTCACACTCATATATTTTTCTTCACTATGTCTCATGAGATCAAACTTGGCTAATGTTACTTATATGAAGGTTAACAAACTAATTTGACCATTTATCTTGAAGTTGAAGTGGCTGAGAGATATGACCTATTCAATATGCCCACTAGACTTTACTTGGATCCAAAAAACTAGACAAAATGCTTTAAAGACTAACTTTGCATACCCATAACTCTTGATGCACTATGTCGCATGAGCTAAAACTTAGTGCAAAATGATCCTTGTATAAATGTGAACAAACCCATTTGATCATTTCATTTGAATTTATAGTACATGATAAATATGGCCTCTTTAAAATACATACTAGGTTCTATTTGAGTTTTTTGAAAAATGGCTATGGAAAAAATAATGAAATGTGGTCGAGAGGCCAACTTTTCATGCCCATAACTTTTGAATCTCTTATGTATCATAGTCCAAAATTTGTGTAAATAGTTATGACATAAAGGTAAACAAACCCATTTGACCATTTCTCTTGAAACTATAATGCTTATGAGATATGCCCTCTTTAAAATTCATACTAGGCTTTGTTTAGGCTCTCATTCGATGTCCACACAACCATATTTGACATCTTGAAGACCATAAAATTTAAATTCATGTGATTTGTTTCATGGGATTAAATTCGACATCTATGTAACCATCACGTGACGTATGTGTGACCGTATTTGATGTCATGAAGACTATCAAATTTAAGCTCATGTGATTTTTTTTATGGGCTTAAATTTGATGTTTGCATAGCCCTCATGTGATGTCTGTGCGATAGTATTTAACGTCATGAAGACCATCAAATTAAGAGCTCATATGATTTTTTCATGGGTTTAAATTTGACATTCATGAGACCATCATCTATTTTTTGACCAACTTTGCAATTTTATATCTTGAATCACAAAATTCACCAAGGCACCAAATTTGTAGGAAATGGACTTAATATATAAATAAACAAACCCATTTGATCTATTACTCCTGGGAGCCTTATAAATTCACCTATAAAATCTTTAAATGAGTCATTTTTCATGATTTTGCATGACGCATATGTACTTGTCAGGAAAACAACCTAATATTGCTTGAGAGCCAACTTTGCACACTCATATTTTTTGAGATGCTTATGTTACATAGCTCAAACTTTGAAAAAAATATTTCTTGTATGAGGGTTAACAAACCTATTTGACTATTTGTCTTGAAGTTAAAGCTCATAAGAGAAATGGCTTGTTGAATATGTTCACTAGGCTCTATTTGCATCTTGAAAAATAGGTTATAGGAAAAAATGTGAAATATGGCTTGGAGGCCAACTTTGCATACCCATAACTTTTGATTCACTCGTGTCACATAGCTCAAACTTTGTGAAAATGTTCTTTGTGAAAATTTTAACAAATGCATTTGACCATTTCATCTGAATTTGTATTACATGAGAGATATGGCTTCATAAAAATTCCTACTAGGCTTGATTTGGACCCAAAAAAGCAATCAAAAATGCCTTGAAAACCAAATTTGGATCTCCATAAATTTTGACATGCTTTATTTCAGGGGCTAAAAATTGACACATATGATCTAAGAATGAAGGTGAACAAACCCATTTGATAAATTCTCTTGAAACATCCACATGTATGAAATATGACTCTAGTAAATTGCTCATTTAGATTTTTTGTCATTAGATCAGAATGTTCAGATGAGCACGATGAAGAACCAACTAAATACCATGCACTTACCTACTTACTCCAATCACTCTTGACACCCTATAGGGTATCTGTAACCTACCGATGGCATTTATAAATTAACAAATGACACTTTAAATGAACTTATTTAACTTGACTTTCTACAGATCAAAGGCTAGTAAAGGACCAAATTAGGATGAAATCATGAAATTTAGACATATCTCATTCAAGAAAGGTCTCATCAAACCTATAACCTAAACATGAAGAACAAATGCTAAAAAACTTAGATAGGGTCAGACTAGAACTATGAAGTAATAAGTCAGTCAGACCATGGTGTGGATGAGCTTCAAAATAGAAAAAGGTGCAAACATGCTAATGACACTTTGATCAAGTGAATTTTCAATTTTAAGGTAGGAAATTTTCACGATTTGACACAAGGGTCCCCATTTTTCAAAAATAGTGGGTATATTGACCTCAACAAGTTCTTTGATCATTGTAGTTGGTTTACTCCTGAGATTAGTGTGACCCTCTTTAGACCTTCGATAGATATCACTCCTCTATTAGTAGAGAACTTATCATATCCCATTCCCACTCCCATTACAGTTGAGCCCATTCTCACTCCTACTATAGTTGAGTCTATTCTTGTTCCTGCTATCACTGAGCCTACCCCTACTTCTCATCCCATTGCTCTTTCCATTGAGCCTAGTTCCATTCTTCCTCCATCACCACATTTCTTTGGTGATGGTTTGCTTCCCTTACCATAAATGGATCCATTTCCTACCAAATGGATCAATAAGTTTTCTTTAACTTCTTCCAATTCTTTTATACCTCTTTTTATGAGTGTTTTTCCTAAGACCACTCACAAGCATATATATTACTTTCATGGGTTAGATAATCATTCTTCCACCCATTGTTGAAAGCTATGAAAATATATTAATACTTTGATTTTCTCCCCTATTTCCTTAGACAAATCTACATCTCCCCTAAAGGTACTACCTGAATATATACCTAAGTATGGTGAGTTGTATTTTCTATGGCACCTATCACACTGATCATTATTGCATCCTTCAACAACACCTTAAGTATCACCTTATAACTATTCTTGGACATTATTATTCTCCAATGGCTCCATATTAAGTGGTTTCATCCCCTCTTATGGTCCCATCACCACCTTTTATGCCTCCACCTATGATTCCTTCACCTGTGGACCTTCCCTCACCTATGAATCCTTTTCCACCCATAAGTCTTTCACCTGTGGATCCTTCTCCACCGGTGATTCTTGCATCTCCCATAGAGTTGGATCCCATGCATTATCTTGAGCATCCCTTGCTTGATTTCCTTCCTCAGCATGATCCATCAAGTATTCTTACTCTTTTTATGGAGGAGATTAGAAGAGAAGTATTTTTCCATTTTTTATTAAATATTGATGAGACATTAATAACAATTCATATCCAGATTCATAGATATTTATCTGATGTCTTGGATAATTTGTGTAGATATATTTATCACTATTTATGATCACATGCATGGTGCCTTTATATTTACATTTTGATTGGGCATGTGCTCCAATTTCATTATTATCTATCTGTTATATCATTTGACACTATGTCAAATTTTTCTTATATAGTGATCTCACTTTCTTATCTTATCATTTATATTTTCATATGATTTTCTTTCTTTATCATTGATTTTTCTTTCTTTTTTGAGTTTTTCTCAAAACTCTCTTCTTCCCTTCATGATTGTTTACTTTCTTATCTCTATTTTTCATAAATAATTATCATTGTGACTTGGTTATACAAACTTTGTTCCCTTTGGTTATTATCTCCTTTTACCATATGATCAATTATCAAATAATGCATCTCATTATACTTTCCTTTCACCGATCCACCTTTGGATATACTTTTTCCCTTCTTTTTCCATAAACTAAACATATACACGATTGAGACTTGAGATCACATGCTAGTTTATTGTTAATCCTAAGTGTCCTAGTCAGTCATTGTTTTTGGTTACTTAGCTTCATTTAGTCTTATCCTAAATCTCATTCATGTGTATCATTACATCTGTCATGATTGGTAATTCCAAATCCATATGGAGGATGAATCTTATAAATCCATAAAAATTTAAAAGTCAAATAATTTTACAAAAGACAATGATATAAAAGGCAATAATATTATTAAAAGTTAAATCACACTAAAAGACATGATTCAAAGCACATTTCCTTCTAGTCTAAGCTCAAACTCCATATTTGGCCTTATAGTAGAGCCAAGGTCCTTTAGGGTGTGGTAGACTAGTAGATTAGAAAAGGAGAATAAAAAAATCTCTTAGTGCTACCTACTTTCTCATGCAAGAACCCAATCTTCATAGCAGATCAACAGCTCTATAAGGGGTCCTAAAGAATAGGGAACATGTCATGGGAAGGGAAGTCCATTTAAATTTTTATTGTACCAATCCATATTCATGAGTTGATCTTAGTAGCACACTTATATGCCTACAAAGCTTTGTGTCTATAACAAACATGTTTCCTTTGTACATTGATGGTCACTAGTCACTTAGTGTCTTCTCATGTCCTTAGTATGCCTCTTACCTCTTAAGGTATTCTCATTAGATGCCTAAGTCTTTATTTTCACATTCTTTTTTTCATTCCCTATATCCCTCATATTTCTTTTTGAGAAATATTGTTTTGTCTACTTATCACTCCCCTTAGGATTTCATTTGTGCATTGCAATGTAAGACTACGGGTAGGACTCAACATTCCTCACAAATTACCACCTTTTTACTTATTATTACCCACATTCTTTGTTACCTAATTGTCTTGATTATTCCACCCCATTAGTGTTTTCTTTGTGAGTTGTAGTGTAAGACCGTGGATAGGACCCAACATTCTTCACAAAATTTTCCAATAATACAAGTCACAAACAAAATTACATGTGTCAAATATGAGATAAGATGTGATTGATTATGAAGTTACACATCATTGACATACTTATTATCTTGATTTAGTGTGTTTTATGCTTACTTCATTTTTATTTTATTTTAATCTTCCTATTTTCTGAGTACATGTAAGAATACAACTATTTCTTGAATTTTTCATACTTCCCAGCTTGAATTAATGTGATAAATTTAAGACCAATATTTCACCAATTTTGTTTTTCTCTTATACTTCCCAACATGATTTAGTATAATTAATTTAATTAATTTATTTATTTTTATACCATTTGTGCCCTTTTACATACCTTTCATTTTATTACATTGTTTTCATACTTCCCAACGCGATTTAGTATGATTTAACATGTTTTAATTTGGTGCAAAAATATTTAGATTTGATTTAAGAACAAATTTATTTTTACCATCTTGTTTTACCATCCCTTGATTCTTTATACTTAGTCATTTTCTTGTTATTACACATTTTCCAACTTGAAATAGTGTGTAGTACATTTTTGATTGATTATATTTTACTAAGTCCTTTTTGCCTATTTATTTTTAACCATGCATGTATTCTACATAATACTAGAAGAGAAACCACATTTAAAATATTTTTTTGATCCAAAACTCAAAGGTTTTGGTTAAAATATAATTCAAGAACATAAAATGACACAATCAAATGATGTTATCTCTCGGAAGAGATGTTTTATTGCTCACAAAATTACAGAAAACATATGCTATCTCTGGGAAGAGATGTCTGATCTCTTTTTTGAGCTACATCTATTTTTATACATACTTTGAAGGTAGGAGGAGGATGTGGAAGGTCACCAATCTTTAGGGAGATGAAGTGGTTTGACTTCCATGATTTATAATAACACAAAATTTGAGAAATTACTATTTTTAAAAACTTTTTATTTTTAGATAACACTATTAAAATTGAAATTATGAGCACTTTCATTGGGTTTTCAAGGGTAAAAAGTCACTAAGAATAGCTTAATTCCATCTCATCATGTTATCCTCATTCTTATATTTCCAATGGTTTGAACGGGGAGTCAAATGGAGTTGTGGTTCAAAAGTTATGGCTCCCAAAATTTTTGCCACCAATTGGGGTAAAATCGTCACTCGAATTGTCACCTGAAGTGTCACCCGAATTATCACCTGAAGTATTTCCAAAATCATTTTAATAAAATATAAAACAAAAAAATAAATACATGTGCTAGAAATAAATATATCCAAAGCATCTGTAGCCATAAAAATAATAATGACAACATACACAATCAACACCAATATGCCAAAATAATACATCATATATATATATATATATATCATGAATTTTTGATATAAGTAAAACTATATAAAATATTCTATCCCTATGGTTGGGCCCCATCCTATTTATCTCATGGCCTAGCACACTGCCTACTGAGGCCTTATTCTGATTCCTTTGAATATTACGTTGTAAGGAGGCCATCTAAGATTTCAATCCCTCCACCTATCCTTTTAAGTACATTACCTGCACTTGTGCTTATGCCAACTAGGTTTGGGTCACTATGTGTGCATGTGTCATCTAAATCATTGTATCCAAATGCATATCTCTCTCCTCTATTAGGGATTTCCTTGCCCATATCTTGCTTGAACTCATCTCTATTGGCATCTACATCCTCTCTCTTTGTGCTCATATTTGACTTACTATCTACCCTGCTAATCTGAACTAGCTTGCTTGAGTTGGGGCAGATGGTATACTGGGGTCTTGTAATGCAGTAGGGTCATACGGCTATAGAGCCTCATCCAAGATGTCATGAAGTGCTCACCTCACAAGGGAACCCCATCTCTCCTCCTCATTATTAGATACACCTACAAAATCACATTCAAATAGATATTAGATCACTATTATATCTCATAATATCTATCTACCTCTAGTCTTTATTTCATAATGAAAACTTAAGTAATAATTTAATCATCTTTATTACCTATTTGTGTCTCTACCACTATGGTCTCGCCATTCATATGATCACCTAGTATAGTCTCACCATCCTTGAAACCTCCTAAAACCTCCTTTGTAGGTCAACTCCTCAACTCAAATCTAGCTAACATGGATCATGTTCACCTCATCCTATGCCTGAGTGGCCTCTTTATCATCTAGCTCTCCTCTAGCTCACCTACTGAGTCATTAGGGATGATGATAGTCTCCACTCTCTCTTTCTCCTCCTACCTCCATTGATGCCATGTCCTCGATGGTCATATCTCATCTCGTTATGGATCTAGTGGTGGTATATTTGATGCCACTACTTCCACATCTCTCTCCTCTTGCTCTACTCCCCATCATGCTCACCCAGTCCATGTCCACTCATGATGTGGTCTAAGTTTTAGCCTCATCATTAGTGGACCTAGTCCCCTCCTCCCCCATGGCTCTCTCACATGCTAAAACCACTATTTGGGCATTAATATCAATGTTATTAGATGAGGTAAGCCCATTTATCCTAACACCCATGCCACCAGATGTGGCTTTCACCACCAAGTATAGTGTCCAATCACCTCTATCCTCATTATATCTAGTGTAACTATGTACTAACTTAGCCATGTAGTTGATATGTGCCCATATGCCTACCACACTATGTCTACACATCTCACCATCTATAACACTAGCATGTGGGGCATGACTCATGTTACCTTTTCATATCTACATCTCTGCACTTGAGGTAACCTATCATCAACTACATAGGGAAACCCAACTGGTTGATACATGGAAAACCTCTCATATATCTAAGCCATCAATAATATTATTGGTCATATCGACTTATTCCCTCTAACCAACACCTCATATACATCATGTATGAGTTGGGCTAAGATGATAGATCTGAGATCATATAGTACTCCCTCCTCTAGGATCATCCTGCTCAAGGCTACCATGAACAATGGTACCTTGCCATTTGACTTGTGACATAGCATTCATTATGTCATAAGTATTATCACAACTTTCTAGATATCTAGAATCTATGATGCATATATGTCAAACATATTAACTCACCTACCTACTAATATCATATCTGAGCCTATAGCCCATATAACTATGGCTCTCCTCTCCTCTAGGTTGTTTAATATGTCTATATTCATCGATGATCCTATTACTGGTATCCCTAAGATGGTATGCACATCCTTCAAAGTGATAACTACATCTACCACATCCCCATCCACCTCCCATCTGAAGGTGTTAGTTAATCATTCCCAACATCCAAGGAACATGACTAATAGATATAAACTCAAGGGAATCCTACACATGTTATCTATCCCTCCTAGGCCTATGGATACTTAGCTCTATCACCTATGGTCAAATGCTCTAATAAATCTAGTATCTAAGACACATCTACCAATATCCAAAACCTAGGTTATCCTTGCAACTAAGAAATAATAAAAGATGTATTAAATCTTCCATGTCATGTATAATCATAATACTTTATTTTTACAATTTCAATAAAAAACAAACTTAAATTTCTTTATTTCATTCATTTTTACCTATTTTTAGCCTACTTAGTCCTTTTTTCCCTTATTGGTCATTTTAGGCCATTCAATCCCTCTTTCAATCTTTTGTATGCATTTCCATACCATTCTGGTTCTTTGGTAAACCTAGTTTAATCAAAATTCCCCTATTTTTGACTTGATTGGCTTAAAAATCTAAGTCAACCCTCTTATTTTCCCTTACCTATTACTACATTATCATTCTATATTTTTTAAATCAGTTGGTAAACTATACTAGGTCAATAGTCTAAAAAAAGTATAGGGTCGACACACACTTACTGAGTTGATAGTGTGGATTTTGCCTATTTTCAGCCTATTGGGTTGATTGGGCTGACCTAGTTGTTTTTAGATGTTGACACCTTGCATTTTCCTTAAAAAGTGCCTTTTTCACTTTTATTCCTCATTCCTTCAAACCCTTTTCCCATCTTACTTTTTAGTACCTCTAGAATCTAACTTGGCTTAATTCTGATAGCTATAAATGCTAAAAATTACATTTTTCTAAAAATACACTTAATTCATTAAAATACTCCAAAACTAGCTTAAGATTCATATTTGCATACCTGTAGTGCACTTATTGCTGCTCTTGGAGCTCCCCCTCATCTATATTGTTACCTCCTCACCATCCTAGCTCGTTTGGTCTCCAGAGCTCTTTTCTCTCTCTCTTTTATAAGTCAAAATAACCAAATGACTTGTCTTTCCCCTATTTAACAACACTTTTCAACAATTCAATTATTTTTTGTAGATTCCTTCTTTTGCCTATATCTTTGTTTTTACTCATCCATTTTCATAACCATAAAATGCATTAGATTCATGACAATGTAGAGAATATTTTCCACTATCATATTCCTATTTTCTAGAAATTATATTTTTTGGTTGTTTTTTGCACTAACTTCTATAGGTTCACCTAATGTTCTTCACATTTGACACCTTCACATCTCTTGCAGTCTACTTATTTATCTACAGTACTAAGGTAAGTAAAGGTATGTATTTTTCAATTTTGTCCTTTCCTTTATCTTATTTATTGCTTACTACACTTTACTTAACATCAATGTTATGTGTTATTATGTTATATTTCCCAAAGCACCATCCCATGTTGCACTTACATGACATGTGATAAGATTCGAGTGGCACATATATATACACATAATATTTTCAAAATTTTATTGATTACTAACACTTTGTATCTTGTAGGAACCCATCGAGTCTCAATCTCTCTGAGTACACACCTTAAGGATTACATCGAGTAAGGGGTGGGTAGACCATTAGTGCTTTGTAAGATTGTTGTCCCTTTTTCCACTTGTAATCTACACACTCATATCCTAAAATTATTTACCCTAAGATTATTCTTCTCAACTTACCCATTCCCATCATCTGTCATGCTTTATCCTCCTTATTATTGCCTTGACTCCCTTTCACTAGTACTGTACTAGGTTGATTGGGTTAACCCTATATATTTTTTAGCTTATGATTACTGTATAGGGTGGATTGGGTTGACCCTATACTATTTAGGGGTATTTTTCATTAGGAGCTTTGTTATTCCTTCAGCTGACCTAGCTTGAGACCTAGTGAATTATCTAACAAAAACATATAGGGTCAACTAGGTCGACCGTGTATAACTAACATATTCAAAAGGATTTAAGGTAATATCTACCTATATATACAATTTTATTTCTAACCATTTGTAAGAAGAGAAGCAAATAAGAATAAGTACAAATGAACATCTGCTTATTGACCATTCTACTTGAGGAATAAATCTTAGGGTTCCATACTTGCTTTGGAGATACAGATCTTGTCTTTTAGATGGATATATATGTTGTATATCCTATAATTTATTTGTCTTCATTATCCTTACATACCACAATAATTTATTGTGAAGCACCTTATTCAAGGGAAAGATTGAGGCATGATAGGTTTGTATTCAAAGGTAAGTATTCCTAACTTTATTTCTCCTTTGTAATAGTAGATAGATAATACAGTTGTGCTTTTCTCACATGCATTAATATTTCATATATATTTATGTGAGTATATTTCTTCTATGTATGTTTATTATAGTTTAGTTTAGTTTATTTCTAACCCCCACTTTATGCCACAAGCTTTGGTGTGCACTAGACTGGATTTAATTTCTTATTTATTAGAATAGATTGAACATTAAATCTATGACTCTTTTAGGGTTATTGCATTATTGTGTTATACTGTAAGCTTTGGAACCCTTCCTAACATGGTGTATTGTGACAAGTGATCCCCTAATCGAATCTAGTGGATCCCCATATTGGTCATGTTCTCTCTTAACAAATGTATTCAAAATTTGAAGTGTAGGTATGCTTTATCTTCTCTAAGCTAGGATTAATTTATAGACATAATGCATTTTTTATTGCATACACCTACCACCTATTTTGGATATTAGGTAAACTTCCTTGCTTAAAAATAAAAATAAAAAAATGAAAATGAAACATTGAGGTCCCAAAGTGAAAGCCTTTTTGAGGTGTTTTTTGACTAGGAAAATAGTAAAGAAAAAGATAAGTCCCATGTGAAAACCTATTTGAGGAACCATTATATGGATGAATTCATCTTATTTTTAATGACACATAGGGTGCTTCCAATCTTAGAACGTCATGCCAATCATAAAGGAGCTGAGAAGATCAAAAAGTATTCAAACAATTAGTTTAATATTTCCTATATGCCTCTGTTGAGTGGCCTTTACCAACCTTTGGTAATTCAAATTATTCATAAATGGGGAGATTGATAAGCTAGTTGAGCCAAAAGATGATGGAACATATCAATGTTCTTTATTGCCTACTATTATAGATGATGGTTCCATATTGCTAGTGGAAGACACCACAAAAGTAAACATTAGAACCACAAATGATCCCAAATATATCAAGCTTGGAACATCCCTCACTAAAGAGGAACATGTGCTTCATACTACCCTCCTTAACGAGTTTATTGATATTTTTTTTGGTCCTATTCAAATATTCCTAGATTGGACCCTTCTCTAGTTGTACATCACCTTATTGTACACCCAGATACCAAGCCCATTAAATAAAAAATGATAAAAATGCATCCTTACATTACCATACTAGTAAAAAAGGAATCATAAAACTTATTATAAGTATGATGTATTCATCCCATAGACTATTTATAATAGATATCAAACATTTTCCTAATCAACAATAAGCCACAAAAAATCCACATATGTATAGATTTTAAAGATATCAATAAAACATGTACAAAATATGATTTTACTTTGCTAAACATTTACATGATTTTATATTCCACAACAAGATATGAGATGTTATCTCTTATGGCTGGCTTCTCAGAATATAATCAGATAAAAATATCACCTAAAGACCAACACAAAACATTGTTCGCCACTCCATAAGTAATGTTATGTTATTAAGTGATGCCTTTTGGCATCAAGAAAATTGGTGCTACTTACCGACATGAAATGATTTACATGATGCATGATATTATATAAGACTATGTGGACAACATTTTGGGAACATTCAAGACTAGACCATGCCATATAGAAGTGTTATGAATAAAATTTGAAAGGCTTTGTGAGTATAAGGTGTGTCTTAATCTTAGTAAGTGCATATTTGGCATCACTTCAAACAAATTTATAGGATTAATTATCTCTTTTAGGGGTGTTGAAGTTGATCCATCAAAGTTTAAATCCATTATAAAAATGCCTCCTTCCTCTAATATAAATTATCTCCATAGTTTGTAGGGTAAAATTCAATCTATTAGGTGCTTCATTTCACAATTGGTAGATAGATGTCATCATTTCACTCACCTTTTGTATAAGGCACCACCTTTTCATGGAATGTCGAGTGTCAAAAATCATCTGAAAATCTGAAAGAATATTTAGAAAATCTACCTATCTTTGCTCCACCAACACATGGGAAGCCACTACTCCTCTACATTTTAGCAATAGAACATGTTTTAGGGGAACTTCTTTCCCAACATGATGATCAAGGGAAAGAATGAGAAGTGTATTATTTAATAACATTGGTTGACTATGAACAAAACTATATGCTAATTAAAAAAAACTTCTTTGTAATGGTATTCATAGCTCAAAAGTTATGACATTACATGCTCAACAACAAAACCAATGTTATTGCCAAAGTGGACCCACTCAAATATCTACTTTTTAAGGTAGCTTTGACTAGATGAATGGACAAATGGGTCATATTATTAATTGAATTTAAATTTAAATACATATATTAAAAATAAATTAATGGGAAAGTACTTAAAGATTAACTTACTAAAGCACCCTTATTAGATACCAAGCCACTCGCTTTCAATTTCCTTGATAAGTCAATCTTGACTCTAGATGAAACCTCTTCTGAATTATAGAACTAAACACTCTACTTTTATGGTTCATACACACTTATGTATCTAGAGCCATAATTTAATTCATAACACTGTAAGGGGATCTTATTTCTAAATTCTTCCACATTGGCTTCACTTGTACCAATAATATAGTATAATATGAAGCACTCATTGTAAGACTTCACCTAGTAGTAAAATGGAATATGAAATAATTACATGTTCATGAGGATTCCCATTTGATTATTAACCATGTAACAAATCATTACCAGACCAAATATAACAATTTTATACCTTATAAAGATATGGTGGATCATCTCAAGTATAACATTAAACATATCCAATTTGAATTAGATACCAAGGGAAAATAATAGGACTATAGACGCAATGGAAACAACTGGCTCATTGATAGCAATCATAGATCATGTTATAGATTACCAGTTCCTTATTGAACATCTTTTAAAACTAGCTCATGAATGTTCAACATTTAAAATGGTATGTGATATTATTTTTCCCAACTCAATTTGGTACCATGACTTATATGATTACCTCCATGACCACATTATTCCTAATAACATTTACCAAAACAAATAAAAATCCTTTATTCATAATGCCTCCCATCACACCTTACTCGATGCCACACTCTATTATATAGGATATGCTGAAACTCTAATTCATTGTTTAACTTTGTCATAATCTAGATTAGTGCTTAAATAATTACACAAAAGGATTTGTGGGGCCTATAATAGTGCAATGTTCTTTACTAATAAACTCTTACGTATAAGGTACTATTATCCCACTATAGAATTATATGCATTTGCTTATGTTAAGAAGTGTGTGATTTGTTAGAAACATGCCAATCTCACTCATGCTTCAACCCGAACACTTCAATTGATTATACTCCTTGGCCATTTTCCATATGGATACTTGATCTCATATGGAAAATCAATCCTAATTATTCATATGTCCATAAACATATCCTCACTACCACTGAGTATTTACTAAGTGGGTTGAAGCCAATCCTTTCATTTACGTAACTTGTAAGAAAATTTATAAATTCATTTTGAATCACCTTGTTTGTTTCTTTGACATTCCTTCTGAACTCATTTTTGATAATGGTGGATCCTTTAAAAATAAGGATGTCAAATCCCTCTATTCTAAGCAATATAAAATAATGGTTTTACACTTCTTTTTCCCCCCAAAGTTATGTCCAAACTAAGGCATCTAATAAGACCCTAGTATAAATCCTTAAAAATGTTGTTAATACTGATGAACATGATTGGAAATTGCAATTATTTCCCACCCTCTGTGCCTACCATACTAATACCTGAACCCCAACATGATCCACACCATATGCCCTAGTTTATGTCATTGAAGTTATTCTCCCTATTGAAATCGTGTTACCTTCTTTGTGCATTTCATTATAGGATATAATTGATGATGATGAGTATAGAGTAGCTTTGTTTCAAGAACCAAAACTACTTTATTAAAAATGCATTTCTCCCTTGAATAATATCCAAGCATATCAGAACATGTTACATTATAACTATAACACACATGTCAAGCCTAGAGAGTTTGCACTTGGTGATCTTGTCCTGAAAGAGAATTATAAAAATGCCAATGTAGTATGTGAATAGAAGGAGAAATTTAAGCCTAATTATCTAGGACCATTCATTATTACAAATAATTATGGATCTAGAGCATATAGGTTGGCTACATAAGATATAGGCAAGAATTATATGAGCCCATGAATATTATGCATATCAAGCACTTTTATGCTTGATTTTATTGAACATTATCTATGAGAACCCCTACTTGGGGGTAGGTCTTATCATATTTAATTCACAACTTTTCCTAATCTTGTCAGTCCCTCTCATTCCCTTATCTTGTTACCATCTTGATTTTGATTATGGTACAATAGATGGATTTAGATGCCAAATGTAGAGAAAGATTCAACAGATAACATTGATTTAGTCATCGTCAACACATCCTTGATGATAATATATTAGATCACTTAAACATGATTTTTATGCATGATGGTCCCAAAAATTACATATTTTAAAAATTTCCTAAATTATGTACTAGTAATATTACTTTACTATTTTCCTACCTCAACATGTTGTTGATTAGTAGTATCTCTCACTGTAGGTTAAACTACAATGACCTTAGGTCCATTTGGACTATGTAGGAAGTGTTTACTTTCTAAGGTCATCTTGGTCATCCCTATTCCATGCTCTCACTATTTTATGAGCATTATAATACCACACTCTAGCTATTTTGTGAGTTAGTCATTTGAACCCCTACCTAAGATTACTTTTTAATTTTCTAGATGGATCCCATGTACATACTCCATTATGAATTATAATTTATAAATATTCCTTTAAATATATTATTCCAAAAATCCAAAACATTTTCAAAAACCCAAAAACACTTGAAAACTCCAAAAATAATCCTTAAAATTAGAAAATTTAGAAATCAAGCTTAAAATCTCCATGAAAGATATAAAGATACAAAAAAAATTGTAAATCTACTCATCCTTTTCACTAGTGGCCCTTGGTCCTATTCTATGTGGCACTCTTTTCAAACATCATTTCCAATCAATATTTCCATTTATTCATTATCTTTCCATTTCAAGGAGAACTACATTGGATTGAGGTCTGTACGAACTATGTAGATAGTGCTTGGTTGCATGGGGCATCGTAGGTCATCTCAGCCACTCAAAACAGTCACCATTCTCTCTATATTGAGAGTAAACTATTTACATGCCCTCACCATTTTATGATTCCATTCCCTTTTCTTCTATCTATCAATTATTCCTTATCTCTTAAAACATTCCGACTCTTCTTATCCCATTTCCTACTTGAATTATTTTGACCTAAGGTTCATTTGTATTGTAGGCAATGCTCAATTTATGATGTCAACTTAGTCACTCATATTCCACACTGTTGTAGTTTTTCAAGTATTTTAAGCCACATTCTCACCATTTTGTGAGTCAATAATTTGAACCCCTGTATAAGGTTACTTTTTATTTTGTTAGATGGTTCCCTTATATATTTGTTTATATTCCTTTGTGCATTAACATTGATGAATATTCCTATAAATATCTTATTAAAAAATCCAAAACATTTATAAAAACCCCAAAAACCCAAAAACACTTGAAAATTTAGAAAACCAACTTACAATCTCCATGAGAGATATAAAGCCACAAAGTATTTTGTGTACATGGCCATAATGATTTCCATTCTATACTAATTTTTCCATTATCCTCCCATTTCTATGATAACTACATTGGACTAAGGTCCCCATAGACTATGTCGGCAACATTTGGATATATGGGGCATCTCAAGTCAATTTGACCACTCTAACCAATCATCGCTCTCATTGTATTACAAGTTAATCATTTCCACACTCTTGCCAATTTTTGAGTCCATTTCATTTTACTCTATCTATTAATTACTCCTTATCTCTTAAAACATCCCCATTCTGCTTATCTCATTTCTCAAGAGAACTTCATTTGGCCTAAAGTTCATTGGAGTATGTAGGCATCATCCACTTACATGGGGCATTTGGAGATAGATCAGACACATCCTTCCTCTTGTTCTATTCCTACCATATAAATGTTTTCAAAGGTCTCCATCTAACATGTATCTTTCCCTTGGGGCAATTCCTAAGAGTAACACCTTAGTATCACACACACCAATGGTTAATTAGATGGTTTATGTTGCTTTTATTTTCAAGTTTGTGTGTTTACTAGTTTATTTATTTTTTATTGTTGTTGATTGTTGTTGATATGTTTATTTTATGTTTCTTAGTTTCCTTAGGTTTAGTGAATTATATTCCACACTTAATTCTATATCTATTATATACTATTGTTGAGTTTTATATATTTTTATACCTAACCTAATTGTGGCTTCTTATATTATGTTTTAGACTTAGATATTGATTCTTAATATCTTGATCTTAAGTTGTTTTAGATTAGAGGTAAAAGCAGGTTTTGAAGGGGCCCCAAAACCCTTTAACAGAGAGCAAAAAAAGAACAACAAAGCCCACAGGCAACGCCTAAAAAACACTACAGAGAAGTAGCAAAATCAGGTTTTGAATGGTCCTGAAACCATAAGAGATACATCCGGTCAAAACCCAGAAACAAAAGTCTGGAGAAACAACAAACAAAAGCTAACAAAAGAAAAACAAAGATCTGTACCAGTTTCTTTACCAACAGGTAGGACCAAATTATTCATCCAGTTCCAGTATCAAGTTCGTGGCTTCTTTTTCTTTCAAAGCAGTTTCTTGGGTGGTAACCTCCAGCAACGCTCCTTTTTGTGTATCTTTCTTTCTAGAACTTTGCCTTGTCCTTTTGCTGGGACCCTCTAGTGCTTTGGTCTCCTCATTGGCTCGTTTACCTATATTGATAGCTGCTGCACAAATGTTGGACGTTACTTCCTCCATTTTCTTTCTGTTATCCTTTATTAACTCCCAGAGATTGTTTTCATAAGCTTTGAGCTTCACAGGGATCTCGCTTAACTAATTTTCCATGTTGTTTACTTTGTTCCAAGCAGCTTTCAGAGAATCTTCCAAAGTTTCCACTTTTTTCTTGAGATCAATGATCTCCCTACACAGCTAGGAATCTAATTGGGAAGAAGACTCAGCTTTACTGTTAACCCAAGTCATAGGGGTGTATATTTCATCATTCTGATTCTTTCCTCTCCAATCCTCAGACTTTTTATTCGGGCTATTCCTATCTTCTTCAAAGAAGTCATCTTTGCTTTTTTGTTCCCGCTCATTGATTCCATCTTCAATTTCCATCTCCATGTTTTGAATATCTTCTTGGACAGATATTTCCTTTTCTTTCTTAGAAGTTGGGTCCTCACCAGGATCTTCCTGGACAGTGTCTTCCTCCGCCTCTTTCCGGTTTTCCTCCATCTCTTCTGTTCTGGAAACAGAATCCTCCTCAGTGTTGACTTTATCCTTTTCAATTTCCTCCGATCCTTCTTCATCATTACTAGAGTTGGTTTCCCAACTCTCTGTTCCATCTTCTTCCTCTGATTTTTCCTCCTCGGGTTCTTCAAATCTCTCCCGACCCCTTTCTTCTTCTGCATTTTGTTTATTAGGACTAGGGGTCTTAAATTTTCCTCTTCTGCTTACATTTTCTTTCTTTTTATTCCCTGGTAACTTATTTTCCCCCTGTTTGGGATACTTTACCAGTGCCCTATTCTTGCAATAGCCTTCAATAAGCAGAATTAGGCCTTCGTGAAGAATAGGGCGCAAATCCTTTTTCCTATGAGCATAAAGGCTTTGAATCAGGGAGTAGCGAAGATAGAAAGGAAAAGACAAGCTAACCTTATGCCTGAAGTGGTTGAGGAAGACAAAATGGAACTTATGCACTCATTTGCTTCTACCGTCCAGGATGAAGTACTCCCTTATACAGCTTAGGACGTCCCTCCATATCCCTTTAATCTGATCCAGCTCATAAAAATCCCCATTTTTGACCAACTTCTGCTCCTCCTCGTTCGTTTTGGGGAACTTGCAAAATGCTTCGTTCGAAATGCTGGTCTGCTTTGAAAATTTGATTCCTTCCATTGACAACCCTGTAACCTCAGCAAGAAAATCCTCAGTTAAATTTACGGCTATACCATGCAGGGTGACCCTGTCGTCAGACCAATTTTTGAAGAAGGCCGTCGTGATATGCGGCTTAGAGCCATGGAGTCTTTCCATGTAGCTAGTTACATTTCCTTTCTGCATGATTTTCTAGACTTGGGGTTTCTCTCTCCATTTTGCACAGCTCTTGGGCTCCTACTTACGGGGTTCTCCCTTCCTTTCACGTGCCATACTCATTTTCTTTAAAACCCAATTATTGTGGATATTACCCTGGATCCTCCTGCTGTCAAGTTGATTGGGACGTCGAATTTGTTTATGGCTTTTCAGGATCTGCTTCTCCTTATTGAGGGCCTTGCTTTTTAATAATTGGGTTTCTTTCCCCGTGCTGCCACTCCTCCTACTCATTAAGATTTTATTACACTCCAATCCTCCCTTCTTTCACATGTGTGGCATCGAGACCAATGATAGCCCTTAAATCCATGTTCCTTACTAAGGTTTCATCCCACCTCGCTTTTTGCCCTTCCCAGATAGCACAATTGGCAAGCCAATCTGTAACACCATTGGCTTCACGGTAGGTATGGGTGATTTTTATTTCTTCAAATTTGTTCAAAAGAGTTTTCATCTCCTTTACCTTATCCTCTATGGTCCAAGACATAGTATTCTTATTATTAAGGATATTTATAACATTCAAAGAGTCCCCTTCAAGCCACAATTTGGAATATCCTGAGTCCACAGCTAATTTAAGGGTTTGGAGGGTAGCTGTAGCTTCAGCAATGTGGCAATTAGATATACCAATGGGAATCGCAATAGCATCAATTACCCTTCACACATGGTTTCTCAGAACACCACCACAACCAGCATTACCCGGGTTCCCTTTTGCTGCTCCGTCAAAGTTACCTTTAATCCAATCTTGAGGTGGACTAATCCAAGTCACACCTGATCTGGGGTTATCAGGTTCACTGAGAATAATATCCTTCCTCAGAGGGTTATCCACATTGAGATTAGATCTTGGATTTTTTTGAGAAGAAAAATTTTCCTTTAGAGCTCTAATGATGTTTTGGCCAACCACCCATCCAGGGAGCTCTTTGTTTCTGAATATTTGGTTATTTATTTCCTTCCAAATTCCCCACCAGACATGGGGAAGAGTAATTTTCCATAAGAATAGAACTTCAGGATTCTTTGAAGGGCAATACCAGCTTTTGAGAGAAATTTCAACATTCTTTTGATGAATCCATGTAATGCCCCATAGATTGAGAACCTCCTTCCAAACAAGCTGAGTGAAGGAACAATTCACAAACAGATGATCTCTATCTTCAAGGTCTCTCTTACACAAAATACACCTGTTAACAATATTGATTCCGCATTTCTGTAAATTATCCAGAGTCAAAATTTTATTTTGGAGAAGGGTCCAGAAAAATCCCCTCTAAATTTGCTGAGGCAATTGAAAAAATCCAAAGAAACTTTCTTTGGTCAGGTTCTGAGGAGAAAAGGAGAATGCCTCTTATTGCATGGGATAACATTTGCAAACCGGTTAAGGATGGTGGACTTGGTATAAGGAAAATAAGAAGTATGAACACTGCCCTTTTAGCTAAACAGGGATGGAGGGTCTATTAGGAAAATAAAGAATGGAGTAAAATATGGAAGCATAAGTATTTATTTAAGGCACAGTCACTTCATGACTTCTTTACTACTCCAGATATTTCTCATCCGTCTACTATTTGGGGGGCAGTCCAGGGAACAAAACATGTTCTGGAAGAAGGTAGTACATGGAAAGTAGGTAATGGTAAAAAGGTGAAATTCTGGGAAGATATTTGGGTAAGAGGTAACCCTTACAAGAAGAAATCCAAGATAAAGATGTAATAGAAAGATGTATACAAAGAGTGGGGATAATGGTTAATCAATACTGGAAGAACAACACTTGGGTAAACCTCACTGACTATGATCAAGATCTCAAGGATATTCAATTATCCCTAAATGCTATATCCCTATATCCTAATCAAGAAGATAAAATTGTTTGGTATCAGGAGCCAAGTGGATAGTTTAAAGTCTCTTCCATCTTCATCTCCAAGGGAAATGGCAGAAAACCGTTATGGACAAGAGCCTGGATTAAGGGGCTCATTCCTAAAATCAAGTTCTTTTTCTTGATCTTAAGTTGTTTACATTTTAATTTTAATAAAGTTATTACATTTATGGCTTCCAATGTTATCATGATTCATTAATAATTATGATACATAATGTCAAATTTAAAATAAAAATCAATTACTAGAGATCTAATAAGCAATGTCATAGTAATACAACTCCTTGTTTACCAATCTCAACATAATCAACTGAATCAAATGATTAATATATGATACATATTAACCAATGAGTGTAAACAAAAAGTCATAAGAATTGTACAACATCCATATCTAATGACACATCATAACATATCACATTTTAAATACAAGAAAATAACATTAAAATATCATTTTCTACTCATCTCTATACTATCAAAACAACATAATCATGAAAAACAAATATACAATCTAATATCAAAGTGAACAACAAAGTAACATGTATAAAACTAGTCATGTTTTCTATTCTAAACCATCATGATCTTATCACACAATACTAAACTAAAAAGAGCATCATATATATATATATATATATATATATATATATATATATATATATATATATATATATATGTATATGTATATATAACAACAAAGTAACATGTATAAAACTAGTCATGTTTTCTATTCTAAACCATCATGATCTTATCACACAATACTAAACTAAAAAGAGCATCATATATATATATATATATATATATATATGTATATGTATATATATATATATATATATATATATATACATATATATATATATATATATACATATATATATATATATATATACATATATATATATATACATATATATATACATATATATATATACATACATATATATATACATATATATATATACATACATATATATATATACATATATACATATATATCTACATACATATATATATGTATGTATGTATATATATATATATATATATATATATATATATATATATATATGTATGTATGTATGTATGTATGTACATATATATATATATATGTATGTATATATGTGTGTGTGTGTGTGTGTGTGTGTGTGTGTGTGTGTGTGTGTGTGTGTGTATGTATGTATGTATATATATATATATATATATATGTATGTATGTATGTATGTATGTACATATATATATATATATATATATATATGTACATACATATATATATATATTAGATTTTGTGTACATCAATGAAGATAAAAATGAATGTCATATATCCCGCATAATAATGAAATATACATTGTTAATATATACAAGTCATGATAAAAAAAATACAAAGAGCTCTGTCAATTAGATTTGACTTTAAGTATCCTCGTAACCCATATACTATGGTGGAACACTAGGCCCTATTGGTGGAGGTGGTGGTGGCTGATGAACTAACTGCCCTGACCTTAAAGTGTGGTGTGACCTAGATATAGTGGACCTCATCAAATCCATCTATGCCTCAAAATTCAGTTCCCTACCCTCTGATGGGATTCCACCTCATATAAAATCCTATAATATGTCACCTTATCCTTAGTCTAAAGGATCTCAAGGATGATCTGGGAGAGCTTTAGACCTATAAGTGCCTCATGTGTTTTATCTTACTCCCTATGTATCCTATGCACATTTACTTTGGCCTTATCTCTCTCATCCTACATTAATATCATCTAGGCCACTTCTACCTTCAATGAGGAAATATCTAACTGATGGGATTTGATATGTGTATCTCTATAGGTCACCCACTATATAGCTAGATCACCCTAGACTTTAGACCAGCTATATTCACTTTCCTAATGGTAAACTCTTCCTCTAACATATATATATATATATGGTATTTCCCATTATACCTAAAGGGCCCACCTCCCTTAGATCCCTCATGTATGACTCATGGATACTCATGTATCATGCACCTCTAAAATCAACATGTGGCCCTAGATTTAAGTCAATGTCTTGATCACTCTTTCTATGATTGTTGGCCTCAAACTCTACATTCACATCCATTAATGCTTGGTATTAACCCTAATCCTATCCCTATCACCCTATTTGAATTGTTGTTAATGGTATCAATTATCTTGAGGCACCCTAAGGCATAGTCAATCTATTAAGTCAAAATTTAACCCAGCATGCCATATAGGTTGCTATCACTCTTGCATCTACTAGGCCCCCTCCATATTCATAGGTAACATGTGGAACCCATGGATAGCTCAATATAGTCTTATGCATGTCTATAGGCTACCCCATGTAGGGATCTCTTTGGTAACTTGAGTAAAATATTAAGGGTCATCTAGTACATCCTAATACATACCATACTAGCACTACACCTAATCTGGTCTATATTCCTTAATGATATGTTCTTACCTACCCATAATGAAGCATCTAGTGGTCATAAATGTAGTGTACCATCCATCACTTGACCACTAAATCTGTAATAGTAGGTAATGATGTTAGACAAAGTCCCAATCTACCATTTCATCTATCACCTTGTAATATAGGTAGATGTCCCATTTGTACCCTCAATGATCATCTCCTATCTAGACCCAGTCATATATTATGGGATCCTATGTCCCCTTTACTCATCTTTGACCCACTATCTATTCTATATAAATGTGATCCCATGCAGAGAATTGAAGCAATGCAGATACACCAATGTTTCAACTGGCTTGAGTGTAACCACGTGTAAATCTTGATACACCTAGGCTAGTACACTTGGACCCTAGGAAAATATAGTGGTATCATCTAGTATATCTCTAATCAACCCACCTAGGTCCATATGGAATAATAAACTATTCTTGTCAAGTAACATGATGCCATTAAAAATTTCCATGAGTACCACTATCTCTCTATCAATATAAACTAGTGGTGAAGGTTCCTCCAATAGTAGGTCATCTAGCTAAATATATGTGTATTCCTAAATAAAATCAATGTCCACTATCCCACTCTCCATGGGAATATCAAAACCATTAACTATGTCATCCAACAATACCCATCACCATATGGGGATAGTCCAGTATAGTTCTTATCCTCTAATTGATAACCTTAGAATATACCACACATCATCTAGTGTAATAGTGGCCTCTCCAATAGGAAGGTTAAATGTGGATCTCTCTAAGTGTTATGTCTTGACCAATGCACTAAGATACACCCTATCCACTTTAAACATTGGCATGTAGAAAACATGTAATAAACCTAGGGTATCCAAAAATGTGCACATCTCCTTGGTCTATATCTTCCTCATTCACAAGCAATGAGAACATTGTTCACATGTGATCAAGATAACAAGCTTCTCCTACAAACACAGGTATGTTAGCATAAATCATTAAACCCATCAACAATTAAATCTAGCTAAAAACTATGTAGGAAAAATATAATCTAATTTTACATGATGAAATACATCATACTTATCTATTCTCTGTTTAGACCATTTGAACACTTCTTTTTAAAAAAACCCTAATCTTGGCCCAATTTACTTTGTTTAGCATTTTAGCCAATTTTTGGTGATTTAACTATTCCTTTTGGTAGTTTCACCATTCTGGTGTTTTTCTTTATTAGGCATTTCCCACCTTTCTTGGCATTTTTTCCATTTTTGGAAAAACTACCATTTTATTAGCATTTTCACCACTTGTGTGGCATTTTCACTATTTTTGATGGCATTTTCATCATTTTTGATAGTGAAATTATCAATTTATTTTTTCATGAAATCAATAGATTCATTAAAATACTTATTAAAACTATCCATAAATTCTATTAAATGCCAAAATTCACTAGGGAGGATCCTACTTACTAGTTTCCCATCATGTGGTGGCCATCTGTACTCTCAAATTTGGGCACTATCTATGGTACAGAGGGATCCATTCTTTATTACAACCTATCACACAAACTAGAGATAAAATATTTCAAATGGGAGTGTAACAATTAATATCATTTAACCCTAGGGGTGAATATAAATCTTAAAATTTAAAATTTTATTCAGTATTCCCCTTTCCCATTATATTCTTCATCAAAGGCCCATTTCTAGCTTTGTTGACTATTTTTTGTCTTATTTTCTTCTACATTCTTCATTTTTTGACCTCTTTCCCTATGGTTTGTGTGTTTTATTCATTATGAAGGACTGTCTATTTTAGATCATTCTCCTTCTGTTCCCTTGAGGGGGCATTCAAGGTCGATCAATTGCCCTTTGGGGCATAAACTTGAGTCTATTGGCTTGTAAATTTAATGAAGCATTAACACATAATTATTTAAGCATTATGAAATTCTTTCTTAATAAAATTTTCAATCTTTTAAAATACATTATTATGCCTTATGTCTCGTAATGCCTTCTCAAATAAGGGGAAAATGTAAACACTTTATTTTAACCACTTATGTGTCTAAATTGAAATCAAAATAACTTTCCAAAATTGCATAAAATTTTATTTATAAATTGAAAGTTGATTCATTTTTCCTACATAATTACCTAATTAATCTAAAATCATAGCGACACATCCTTGATCAAGGCAATGGATCTTATTGTAACATTAATCTTATTAAACACATACCAAATCAAGTCAAACCTTTTGAAGTGTTATTACATGACAATTAAATGAATATTTTATGTAAAAGAACATTGCAAAAGACCACTATTATTATAATTATTTATTAATCCCACTTGATCAAGCATAATCTTCCTCTAATAGGAAATTTCATAACTTTTAGAATGATCTTATTTTACTAAATTAAAATTGCTTTATTGCCTCATTTTAGTGACATCATAAAGACATGTCAATAGAATGTAGTGAAGTTTGGGCAAGGTGGTATCTTACATGGCCACTTACACACACTCTTACACCTATTACAAATCCTCTTACATGCTCCTTTCTTACATGGACTATGACACACTCTAAAGGACCAATTATTGCACTTTTATTTCAAAATTCCTTCCATACTCCAAAAATGTCTTAAATAGAGAGTTTTACACACTCCATGTGTGAAATCATGAATTTTAGGGTTCATTATCCACCCTCAATTTAGATATGAGATGTGTGGTTAAAAATTATCCTAAAAAAATATAAATAGAAGTGTTCACCTTGTATTTTAGTAAGATATATTGAACAAAACTTATTATGTAGAAATCATACTAGAGCTTCACATTTCTTCTGAAGACAATTTTTAAGACCTCACTTAGACAAGGGGAAATGCTACCCACACATGGAGTCAACATTGATAAAAATATCTCATCTACAAGATGAACATAAGCCTCTTTGAATCAACAAGAAAATAAGTCTCCAAGGAAGGTATAATGTGTTCTATTTTCTTTTTACTTGATTCATCTTGTGTTTGACCTTGATCAATCTTAAGGATTAGGCTTAGAGTATCATGTTCATGAATTTTTTTATATTTTATTCACTAACTATGAGCTAACCATTTTTAGATTCTTGATCTAGACTTATCTAATGTAAAATCATTGTATAAAGTCACCCTATGTGACTTCTGGGTAAACTTCATGCAATGTGATTTTATGATGTACCTAGTAATAAAATAATTTTTTGTAATGGAGGTCCTTATGTTACAAAAATACTCAAATTTTTGTTAGATTATCTATGAAAAACTGTGAGATGTAGTCCCACTATCATAATAGCCTAAATCACCCTTCATGGTTTTTAGATTTTAAATCATTTTGTATAAAAATATGATATTCACATGATGAAGGCGTATAAATCCTTCAAGTGTTACATGATAGCCTAAAATCATCATAGATGGTTTATGGATTTTAATTCCTTTTTTATAAAAATGCGATTTGGTATGTATCCCCACTAAACATTAAGGGGGAGTATTAGAAAATTAATATTTGTGGTGTTAATTTAGTGGCCCACATATTTACATAGTGAAAATAATAAATATATTTATTATTTAAATACAACAAAGTTTTTAAAACTTATGTTGGGAAAATAATAAAAAATATGTTTATTATTTACCATAATTAGTTGAAAAGGTGGATCAGTTGGTTACAACTATTCACACCCTTTACAAAGGTATGTTTACCTTTGTAAAAATAACATCAAAACATTGAGAATTATTTGAATGTAAACTGAGCATTTTTTGAATAAGTTTTGTAAAGAGAAGAAGTGAGGTGAAAAGGAAGATACTAGGTGTAAAATTGTTTCTCAAAAAATGGATTTATGCTTTATGGATTTTTCCCCTCATTGAGGTTTTCCCATGTTAATATTGTGTTATGTAATGTATTTCTTATCTATCTATTTATCATTTATGTATTATTTAAAATCTATAATTAATTTAAATAACCTATCATACATATTAAATTAATATATGATTCATTCCACTTGTTAGTGCCTAAAATCACACTAAAGTAATTGTGCCCTTGTCAAATATGAGTGCCTAAGACCAGCCCCAGTTGAATATCTAAGCCTAAGTCCTTATCTCACTTTCTGTCCTCAAATGTTCACTCCAAGGTCAAATTTCATGTTAAGTCAGATAAGTGTTAAATTGGTATTTACTTAGCGTATGTGTAAATCCCTTAGATTTTTTTTGAAGTTTTTTAAATGAATAATTTACCTGATAGAAATAGGTATTTGGGATTTTTTTCTTAGACAAAAAGTCCAAAGACTTATTTCTATTAGACATTTTGTTTGCTACAAAAAGTCTGAAGAAATTCAATGTCTTAGCCAAAGTGTTCACAAAAGCCCATTTTTGTCAGACATTTTGTCTGCTAAAAAAAGTTTGAAATAATTGCAACATGTCAAGAAAAGTGTCAAGGTCAATTCTTTTGGAAAAATGTTAAGTTTAATTTATTCAGGGAAATTGTTTCAGACAAAATATCTAAAATAATTGTCCCGATGAAGATAAAAGTGCAAAATCTAATTCCTTTGGTAAAAAAGTAAAGTCTAATTTGGTTCCCATTTGTACACCTATATCTCTCAGTTTATCACACTTAAATAAAAATAGAAAAAAAAGATGATAAACCCACCAGATGTCATTGTATCCAAGGAAGGGTTTGGAATCTAGAATAGATCGTATGTATAAAATGACTAAGAGGCACATACAAAGGGTATGGTCAGTTCCCTACTACTGTTGGCTCTACCTAAACCAAAGTGAGAGGACCTATGGGGTAACTTGATCACATGGAGAGATTCTATAATTCAACCTCCATGGGGATTTTTGGCACAAGGAACAAATATGACCAAATCATAACCGATTTTTCACACTTCACTCATGAAGGGTTATCACACAAAATGCATAAATGCTCTAAGTCATATACAAGCTACTAAAGAAAAATGAGAAAGTGAATACGATATTCATCCTAAATAATGTTCAACAATAAAAGGGATGAAAAAATATTGCAATGCTAGGATTTAAATCAAAAAATGTAGACACATGTTAAGTATGCAATATTTATGTATCTACTATGAAAATAAAATGTATAGTGTGCAAAGGAGGTATTATTTTTAGGGTAGAATAGTGTAGGACAAGTCATGTGATTAAAAAATGGAGGGTGGTGTGCTGGGGACTTCTAAACATTAGGTTTCTTGTAGTATTTCATGATAATATTCCTCAGCAAAGATGCAAAAAAATTTCAAATGCAAGATAATGGTAAATACCAAATGATCCCTGAGAGACTAGAACATACACTGAAACTAATCTTTCAAATGCTTTTCCATATCAAATCCATAAACCTAGGGTTCCCTAACAATTTATTCAACAATCTATCCTAAATTAATGTAAAAAGAGTTTATAATCTAAATCTATGCTCAAACTGACAACTAGTAGTGAGCATAAACCCAAATTTCCAATTAGCAATTCTTGCAAAATATGTCAATGCACTTCATCTATAGAAAACAACAAATAACCACAAGCATTTTCATTAACTAGAAAATAAATATTACACACATTAGTATTTTAAAATGATGCCATGGGGACAAGCATGGTGATATTGATCTTTTGACAAGGGAGACATAAACATGCTATCAAAGATTGCTCATGGCTACACAGCTTCAACCACTTTAGCAAGAGAGGCAAAATACACACACAACAATTGATCCCCAAAAAAATTCTACGTAACTTAAACTCAGATCAAAATTGACACCTAATACAATGACCAACATTAACTTTGAAATAGAAGACAAGCCTTCTATTTATATATTCTAATCTTGGGACTGTGGGTCATAAATTTCAAAATTACAAAGTGGCCCTTCAAATCTACCAAAATGCTTCTAACTAGAAAATATTCCCAGCCACACCTAAAATATTCATCTATTTTTAAGAAAATCATGGATCTAACTACCTCTATAGGGAATGATGAAGATTCTTCAATAAACTATTTGATTCCTTGACTAGAAATACCAATGAACATGAGTTAAAAGGTGGAAATTTATGATGGATGCTGAACAAACCATTTATCATCATATGAAACTACCTAAAGATGATCTTAACTATGAGTTATAGGGATAAAAATTGTTTGAGGAGCTAAACAAAATATTTGTTTGGATTTGTAACTACTTGAAGATGTCTTAGATCACTTTCTTACACAATTAGAACCTCCTAAACAACTCCCCTTCCCTTTATGCACACCATAGAACAATTGATCTTACAATGATTTCTTAGGAATATTCTAGATCCATGGCTATTCAAATGATCTTATTTGGAGTGGCCCACCCTGGATTTGTAAGCCTACAATTTTATTTCATGGAAGAGCTTGGGCAAACAAAGTGAATAAAAATACAAAAACTTAGGTTATTTTCAACTTTTTTACATTTTAAAAATTTACCTTTTTCATATCTGTCCATTTAGGTCTTCCCTCATATATATTTTAAATTCAAAAAATGCATTATTTTCACCCTTGGGGTTACTATGCCTTATTTGCAAATTTCCCAAGTCAACTTGCTACCAATGGTGAAAGCTCAACCAATTACCTTGCACAAGGTCCTTGAATATGATTTATATGTCTATGTGGCATCACCATGTCACATTTGTTCACAAATATCTTTATTTTACACTGACCTCAACATTACTTATCTCCATATGTGGTTGGACTTCTTGTTCATCCATAAAACACTTCACTAGCTACCATATTGAAATCAATTGGGCATTTTCAAGGCTTAAAATTAAATAGGCCACTTCATTAGCTTTAATCTAGGCACATGTCACTTTCTTATTGGTTTTAATCCCTTCAAACATTCCATCTTGTCTTGAACCATTGGATTTGCTAACCCAAGCAATCACTTGCCATTGATATTGATCCAAAGGATCGAACACCATTAGTTTTCTACAAGTCTTGTAGTAAAATGGTGTCATTTGGAAGCTCCATAGGCTTGCTACATCTTACTCTATCAATCTTATTGGGCTAACATGCTCTTTCCAAGTGGTGATATCACATTCATTCTAGGCTTTATTAAAAAGTCTTGACTTAATATGTGTCGTAGATCAAATTGTATACACTTGAATGCATACCATCAATCTCTAAGAATGTGTTTGATCTTTAGCCTATGACCTTGTATTTAATTTTCAACTTTTCCCTCATGCTGTTAGATATTTTTTACTAATTAAATACACATTATAAAATTACAATCCATGATATTGAGAATGATTTGTTTTTTGCAAATAGTCTTTATTGCTTTGAGCACCATCATGTCATATGGTAGCACCTTATGCTACTTAACCTTTTAACCTATTCTTCTCACCATCAGATATTTGATATGGTTCTCATGATGGTGACACTTATCACCATCTATCTCATCTTAAGTATTTTTAAAAAAAATTATCCTTCTATGCACCATCAATCAGGTTTTGTATGCTTCACCTAGTACCATCAATCAATGAAAACTTGCTCAACTTTTAATCATGCCCTACGAGCTCAACACTTATATAATCTGGGTAAATTTATTAAGAGCTTTTGGTCACCTATCCTTTTCATCTTTAGGACTTTCTATCTTTGATATTTATATATTTAGCATCCTAGTGTTCATTTGACCTTTACTCATCAGGACTTTTGTTTGAGGTAATTTCCCGTGCATAATCTCTCTAAAGTATTGAGCACCTTTGAGTCTTTTGTCATAGACAAAATATCTGATGAAATTAATTCCTTCAAGATTTTTCTCATCAGCAATTTTCCCAATAGAAATGATCCTTTAGGTTTTTTTCCATGGCGAAAATATCTAACAAAATTAATTCCTTTGGGCTTTTTGTCATGGGTAATTTGCCCAAAACAAATTAGACTTTACTTTTTTGTCAAAGGAATTGGACTTTGCACTTTTATCTTTATCGAGATAATTTTTTGGACATTTTATTCAAAATAATTTCCCCAAAGAAATTTAACTTAACATTTTTCCAAAAGAATTGACCTTAACACTTTTATTGACATGATGCAATTCTTTCAGACTTTTTGTAGTGGACAAATGTCTGATGGAAATGGGATTTTATGAACACTTTGGCTAAGACATTTAATTTCTTTGGACTTTTTGTAGTAGACAAAATGTATGACAAAAATAAGTCTTTAAAATTTTTGTCCAAGAAAAAAAATCTTGAAGACCTATTTTTCTAATATTCATGTAAAAAAGCTAAAAAAAATCTAAGGGATTTACACATACACCAAGTAAATAACAATTTAAAAATTAGCTGACTTAACATGGAACTTGACCTTGGAGTGAACATTTGAGGACAAAAAGTGGGATAAGAACTTAGTCTTTGATACTCAACTTGAGCTAGTCTTAGGCACTCATATTTGACAAGGGCCTAATTACTTTAGTGGAATTTTGGGAACTAAAACTGACTCTCACCCAGGGATGTATTCCCCTTATGGGTGTGAAAATAACCCCAAAACATAAGACTAGGTTCCAATCCATTGGGTCATAGATTCAAAACTAAGCAAATTATTAGCAAACACTCATGAAGGCTCAACAAAACAAGGCAGACTTAAAAAAAATAGATCAGGAGGATTTGGAAATGAACACACAATAAAACACAAAAGGAAATTGTATAAATAAGGACTGAAGTATAGGGGCAACAAAGTAATGAAATAAAATAAATACAAAACTATACACTATATATCAATGTACATAGGTTACAAACTTAGTCAAAGAAGTGTTTTAAATGTCTGCCATTAACTTATAGCTCTAGTATTTCACCATCCAAGTCTCTTAAGAAGAAATTATGTTCCCTAATCTGGTAATCAATGAAATAGGAACCCATCCACAAGTCATCAAATTTTGCATGTTTTATTTTCTCCTCATGCTTGTTATCCCAAAGTAGAACCAAATCACCTACTTGGAAGGTTTTTAGAGTAACCTTCCTATCAAATATATTCTTTAGCTTTTCCTTGAACTTGAGGCGCCTTTCATGAGCTTGTATTCTAATTTCATCAAGCTCAATAATTTGGTTCATCCTACTTTCATAGTGGTTGACTACTCATCATCCTCTAGGTGTTGCATACGCTGTTAAATTAGAAACTACAAATTCATATACAAAACTGCTTAACCTCCATAAAAAAGCTCAAAATGGATTTTGCCTCTAGCTATCTTAGGCATGATCCTATCAACCCATAAGACAAACCTAAGCTATTCACCCCACTTCTTCTTACTTGCTTCCAATGTTTGCCTAATGATCTTGAGTAAGTTTTTGTTACTAGATTATGCTTGCCCATTTCCTTGAGGGTTGTAATTAGAAGCATAGGTCAATTTAATCCCATACTCTTTACATAATGCCACTAAAGGTTTATATTTGAAAATCATATCATTTTAATTAATAACTTTAACATGCACACCAAATCTACAAATAATTTGATTTTAATAAAAAGTCCATAACTACTTGGTGTGTTGCTTTCTTTGTAGGGACCACCTCAACCCATTTTCTGAAGTAGTTAGTTACAACTAGTATCTATCAATGTCAAAAACTTGATGAGTCAACAATTTCTTCAATGAAATCCATTAGCCATTATCTGAATGGGCCTTCAATCATCATGGGCTACAAGGAAAGAGAACCTAAAGCTTTCATCTTCCTAGTAAAGCACTAGCATTTTTCACATTTTCTAACTTTCTAAAAAACATATTTAAATTATGGACACCAATAATCATCTCTCATAATTTTATGAGATATAAATTTAGGCACAAAATTACCACCACACATTCTACTATGGAAGTCTTTAATCAGATCAATAATCTATTCTTCCAGCACACATCATAAGAGAACTCCATTTGGATTTTTCCATGCTAGTCTATCCTTAATCAAATGGTATTTTTAGGAAACAAGATTGAGATCTATCCTTTGATTCTTGTCCAAGTCAAGGGGACAAATCAGATTCTACAAATAGTAAACAATGTCTCTATACCACGGAGATACATTAAATTGACTCAAGGAATCATCAACATTAAAAACAATAATGTTTACCTCAATAACTTGTAAATTGGTCTTAGCCATAAGCTTGGCTAGACCCATACCTCTTACTAACTTGGTGGTCTAAATATTCATGTAATATACTTGAAACTTGTTGATCCACTTGCATCTCTTGCTAGATACTTTAGCCTGAGTCAAAATGTCCTTCACCATAGTATGTAGGACATAAGCAACAATCATTGAACTCATAATATAAGCCCTGAATGTTTTAACAACTTTCAAGAGAGTGAAATCTTGTTTTTCCATGATGGTATAATTTTGTTCAAGACCTTACATAGCTTTTCTAAAGCAAGCTATGGGTTTCTCATGACCATCTTCATTCTTTTACAATAAAACAACAACAATAATATTATATGATGCAAAAGAGAATATCTGGAATGGATTTGTGTAATTAGGACTAGCCAAGATAGGAGTAGACTTTAAATCTCTTTGAATGTCACTAAATGCCTGCAGTGCCTTCTCCTCCCACTTGATGTTTTGGTCCTTCTTTAGCATGAAAGTAATTGGCAGAGTAATCTCTATAAAATTGGACACAAACCTCCTTACAAAGTTAATTTATCGAAAGAAAGACTGAATTCCTTTATGACAACACCTTTAGCTAGAATATAGTCACTCAAGGTTTGAATTGGAGAAGGCTAGGATGGATTTGAATCTTTAACAATAGCCTTCAAAGGTGGATTTTGTTTAAACTCATTAGCGCCCTTAGGGACACTAGACAATATGGGTACTTTATTCTTGGTTGGAGCACCTCTAGGCTTAGCGAATTGGGAAACATGAACTAGATTAAAATATTTATGAACTAATATAGTTTTTTTATCATCCCCTACCTTTATATTTGTATGGGAAGTGTCTTGAGGTGAAACAACTTGATATTTGCTTCTCAAGTGATACTCCTTCTCTTGGGCAATTCTACATTAATTAGTAGCTACCTATCCTTAATTGACAAAATTCCCCCATCATATTTATTAAACATCATGGAATGTAAAAAATCAAAATAATGAATGGGAAACTCATATGCTTGTGCCATATTAATGCCACAAGAAAATTCAAGAGTTGGGACACCTACTTTTTCAACTTCACTACAAAATTGATCAATAGTAATAACACTTAGCGATTCTATGGAAGTAGTCATCTTGCTTTGGGGGCTTTGACAAATGAACATCAAAATCTCATCATTAGATGATGAACAATCAAGTTCATCTACATCTTCATCAATTAGTGTAGCTATATCACATGGGGGATATGGAAAGAAACATTTGTCACACCAATCAATATCAATGTCACAATCTACAGCATTCACCTTGGCATTTAAAAGATCAGACACTTCTTTTTCATTCCTCTTTTCTAATTTATTTGTATTCTTTCTTCACATGAAGGCCTCTTCCTTCTATTATTATCTCGATGGTAGAAAGTAGGACTTCTTTGTGCTTGATTTAGATTTAGATCCCTCTCTTGATTGGCAGATGCATGAGGGATCCCCTTTTCAACTCTAGCCAACTTGTATGACATTTCTTTGACAATGGAGGCCAAAATTTTAATAGTCTCCTCAAGGTTGGTTATCTTTGTGAATTTTGTCTTTTCTAGATTGACCAACTTCACATCATCCCACTCTTTCATGGGCTTTTCCATAGCCTTTATGTTATTCTCAATTTGGATGGCCATATCTAATGCCAATCATAGATTCTTGGGAACCTTATCTTACAAGTAATACATAGCTTTCTTGTTAAAGGTGTCGTAGTAATTTATCAAGCACGCTCTATCACTGGGCCTAATTTTTTAGGTAGCCACATCATGGTCTTGTTGAACTATGTATTGAATTCCTGCACACACTCATTAGGATTCTTTTTTTATGTTTTCAAATTCAGCCGAGAGAAACCTTGGATCAATCCTAGCACCATATTGAATTCTAAAAAAATTCTACATCTATTCCCATGAATCAATGTGTCTATTGGGGAGGAAATTGAACCATTCAAAGGCATCTTCCTCTAGTGTGTGCACAAAAAATTTAATGTATACATCCTCATAGTTAACCTCATAATCTTCAATGATATTATGAAAGGCCCTTATGTGCTAATCACCACCCACTGCATTGTGTTGGTTCCTAGTTGTACACCTCATACACTCGGCCTTGCACATTTGAAGGAAAATGGTAAGAAATGATGGAAAACCCACTAGAATGTCATTGTAGCTAGGGAAGGGTTTGACATAAAGATTATACCAAATGTATAAAATGATTGAGAGGCACCTATAGAGGGTATGGTTAGCTCCCTACTACTTTTGGCTCTGCCTAAACCAAGGTGAGAGAACCTATGGGGTAGCTTGATCACATGGAGGGATTTTTCAACTCAATATCTATGGGGATTCTTAAAATAGGGGACAAATATGACCAGAGCATAACCAAGTTTTCACAATTTACCCATGAAGAGTTATCACACAAAATACACAAATACTCTATATCATACACAAGTTACTAAAGACAAATGAAATTGTGATTGAAATCTTCATTTTGAAGAATATTTAACAATAAAGGGATTAAATAAAAGATCCCAATGATAGGATTTAAATAAAAAACTACAAACACATTCTAAATATATAATATCTCATGCATTTATAAAACAAGTAACACTTATAGTATGCAACAGGGTGTGTTATTTATAGGGTAGGACAAGGTAGAATGAGTTAGATGATTAAAAAAATAGGGAGGGTAGGATACTAGTGGCTTCCAAAAAGTAGGATATTTATAAATATTTCATGACAATTTTCCTTAGTAAAGATGTCTAAAAGACTTCAAATGATAAACATCAAATGATCCCTGAGAGACTAAGACATACACTGAAACTAGAATCTCAAATATTTTCTCTTGCTAAATTCATGAACCCAGGGTGCCTTTAAAAGGTATTAAACAACACATTTATAAATATAACCATATAAAAATATTTATAACTAAGGTACATGCTCAAAATGACAACTAGTAATGAACACAGACCCAAATATCTAATCAGCAAAAATTATAAAACATGTTATTGCATTTCATTAATAAGATATAATAAAGAACCACAAATATTTTTTAGTGACTTGAAAATAAATATTGCAAACATCAACACTTTAAAATGATACCATGGGGACAAGCATGGTGAGATTTCTCTTTTGACAAGGGAGACATAAACAAGATCTCAAAGCTTGATAATGGCTACACATATGCAACCACCTTAGCAAGGGAGACAAAATCTACACACATCAATTGGTCCTTGAAATTTTTTCTAGAACCTAGACTTAAAGAAAATGGATGCCTAAAATGACCTAAAATAACCAAAAACTAACAACAACCTTAGAATACAGGACAAAGCCCCTATTTATACATTTTCAATCCTTTTCAAATTGGGTACTATGGATTGCAATTTGAAAAACTTGCATCACAAAATTTTCCAATCCCATCAAGATGCTCTTAGCTAAAAAATTAATTTAGCTACATCTGAGATCATCATTGATTTTCAAGAAAAATCATTGTTGCAACTACCTCTACAAGGAATGATGAGGACTTGCAACTACCTAGAGATGCTCTTGGTTGTTTGCTTGCATAGTTGGAGGGAGAAAAAATTGAGGAGCCAAAAATACTTTGTCCTCATGTTAAGCCACCTAGAGATTCCCCTTTACACCTAGTTGGAAGGTGATTTATGTGTCATAGGCTGAATAAACTTTTTTACTATGTACAATGACCTAGAGATGTTGGTGAATGGTTACCTGCATATCTAGAACCTCCTAGACAAATGCCTTACTTTTTTCCACATGACATGAAATAACTTATTCTTTGTAATGATGGATTGATAATGATCTATTTGTGACATGAAACTAAAAATGTTCCATAATCATGATTGGAAATATTTACTTTGGAATGGCTTTATGGACCTTCTACTATGCATTGACTCATTGACACATCCATAGAAGAGCCATCAATTTTAACCTTAGCCTAAACACTTGTCACTTCCTCATGCAATTTGAGCCCTTTGAAAATTCTATCTTAGCTTGCAATGTTAGATCTTACTAGGCCAGATCAATGCATACGATTGGATTTTGATCAAAGGATCAAATTCCATTAGCTACTCAACAAGTATTATGCCAAAATGGTACTACTTGAAAGCTTCATAAGATCTATGTATCATGCTTTATCATCCCCATTATGCTAATGTACTCTTTCCAAGTGGCAATCTTGCATCCACTATGGGCTTATTTAAAAATTTATGACATAATACACCCCATCAATTGAAAGGTGTATCCTTAACCATGTACCATCAATCAATGGAAACATGCTCAAGCCTTATCATGTACTGCAATCTTAACCTTTTAACTTTGAACCCATACCATCCAATCTTGATTGTCTAAGAAAATTTCCTTTATTAGATGAAGATCTGAGGGGTTGAGCATCATTTGATATTGCCTTTTACTTAGCCTTGAGGATATACTTGGTAGATTTACAGTCTTCTTATGTACATTGCAAACAATCACTATTAATTTGAACATCCTCATGCCATATGGAAATGTCTCACTTGATCTTAGGTTATATTGAATTGTCAACTACTAGTCACACCATTGTATATTTGGAACATGCTCAAACTTTAAATCATTCCCCATGAGCTTGACACTTGTCATGCCTGTGCTTGTCCTGAGTTATTTTGACTATTCATATTTGAGCACACATCATCAGATCATATTACTCTATGCAAACATGTGCTGTTAGATCTACCTCCATTCAAAAAGAAATGGCTACTTCATGAGGTCTAAATTTTATGCTTGCATGACTATCCTAGAACATTTGAATCCCAATGGCTACTTGCCATGGCTTAAAGTTGATGTCAACATGCCTATTTTGGACCATTTGAATTCTAATGGCTAGTCCCTATAGCTAAAATTTGAAATTCACATGCCTATCAAAAGATGTCCACAAGAGTGTCATACCTAAAATTCAAAAATATTTCTTTGGGGACTTTATTCTATGGTAATTTTGTCTGAGTCTTTATCTTTGGCACTCCTATTTACTTTGGTACTTTTGCTTTGGGATTTTCTTCAACACAATCTTCCTACAACAATTCTTTTGGGCATTCTATCAAGAAAATTATTTTGGATAAAATGTCTAAGGCAATTTCCTTGAAGGATTTAGACTTCACACTTTTCCTGTAAGAATTGAGTCTTCAACCTTTGGATTTTTACCTTCCTTAAAACAATTATTTCAAACATTCTATATGAAATAATTTCCTTGAAGAAATTGGTCTCTATGATTTTTCCAAAGTAATTTGACCATTTCACTTTCATAAAAAGAAATGAAACTTAGCTCCTTTACTTCATTAGGATAATTATTTCAGACATTTTATTCGAAACAATTTTCTAGAAGGATGTTTTTCCCAAAGTATTACAATTGTTTTGGATTTTTTTTTGCTCAGGAAAAATGCAATAAGACTTCTACTCTACAAAAAAAATTCTATAATTACCTTTTGGGCCTTTTGAGCATTCCCTTTTAAAGTTTTGCCAAGGGCACCTAACCTACAGAATTGCCTTTCAGCCTTTTGGAATGACCCTTTAGATCTCTTAAAAGTACCCTTCGAACCTATTGAAAGTATCCTTAGAACTTTTGAAAGTGCCTTTTGGACTTTCTAAAAGTATCCTCCATCTTATGAAAGGCCCTTTTGGAATTTTGTGAGGGAAAAATGCTTGAAGGAAATGATCCTTCAGAAAAATTTTAAAGGCAAATTGACCCTTCTACAAGTGTCTTTTAGGAATTTTGCAAGGGAAAAATACCTGAAGGAAATGGCCCTTCAAAAATTTTGTAAAGGAAAAATGACCCTTGATATTTCTAAAAGTACCTTATAATTATTTCAAGATTTTTGTGTGGTAAAAATTCCCAAAGGGTAAGTTCCCTTTAGACTTTTTGCCTTGGACAAAAAGTCTGAAACATATACGACTTAGCAACTTTTTTGAAACAAAGGATTTATTTTAGAATTTTTATGTAGGCAAAATGCTTTATGAGAAAGTACCTTTTGGACCTTTTTCCATGAACAAAAAGTCCAAAATAAATGACCCTTCAAATATTTTGTGAAACACTTAGCCTAAAATAAATAAAACATTGAATTCCTTTGGATGTTTTGTACTGAATAAAATGTCCGATGGAAATGAGTCTTTAGACTTTTTGTCTGAGACAAAAATATTGAAGACCTATTTCTATCAGACATTGTGTTCATTCAAAAAGCCTAAAAAGTCTAAGGTAAAAACACATGACATGACAAAGGACTTAGCCAATTTTTACATGAACTTGACCTTCCATAGGAACACTTTGAAATAGAAGTTGGGCTCATAACTTAAACATTGATATTCAACTTAGGTTGGACTTAGTCATTCTCAATTGATAAGGTCCCAATTACTTTAGTGTAATTTTGGACACTAACATTATCTCTCACTCGAGGATGCATACCTTCTATAGGTGTGCAAAGAACCATAGAATATAGGAATAGGTGTCAATCCATTGGGCGATGGAGTCAAGACTTAGTAAATTTTTTAGTAAACACTCATGAAGGTTCAAAAAAACATGTTAGACTTAAAAAAAATAGATAAGGAGGATATGAAAATGAACACACAATAAAAGAAACAAAAAATAACTATACAAACAAGGCCCAAATCAAAGGACAACAAAACAAAGAAAAGACAAGGCAATAAAACACTATACAATATGGTACACATGTTGCAGATAAAATCAATTAAGGAAGTGTTTTAAATGTATGTCATTGATTTGTATCTCTAATATTTCACCATCCAGATCTCCTAATAATAAAGTATGCTCCCCAATCTAACAGTCAATGGAATAGGGAACCATTCATAAGGCATAAAACTTGCCATACTTTCCTTTCTCCTCATGTCTACTATCCCAAAGTAGAACCAGATCACCTACTTGGAAGGTTCTTAGAGTGACCTTTTTATCAAATATTTTATTCATCTTCTCCTTGAACTTAAGGTGTCTCTCATGATCCTATCTTCAAATTTAATCAAGCTCAATAATCTAGTTTACGCTATTCTCATAGTGGTGTATTTTCTCATCCTCTTCTAGTTGTTGCATGAGCTGATAGGTGGGACAATTTAAATCCATAGATAGAACTACTTGAGATCCATAAACAAGCTCAAAAGGGCTTTTGCTTGTCTCTCTTAGGTGTGATCCTATCAACCCTTAAAGCAAACTTTAATTATTCATCCCACTTATTCTCGTTTGCTTCTAATGTTTACCTGATAATGTTTAGCAAGTTATTATTACTTGATTCAACTTGCCCATTCCATTCAACTTCAATCCTATAGTATTTGCACAATGTCACCAAAGGTTTGGTTTTGAATCTCATGGCATTATCAATAATTATCTTAACAGGCACACCAAATTTATAAATAATTTGATTTAGTAAAAAATCCATGACTACCTAGTGTGTTGCTTTATTTGTAAGGATTGCTTTGACGCATTTGGTGAAGTAATCAGCTAAAACTAGGATCCATTTATATCTAGTACTTAACAAATCAATGATTTCTCCAATGAAATCCATTCCCCATTTTTTGAATGGGCCTTCAATCATTACATTCTACAAGGGAAGAGAACTTGAAGCTTTCATCCTCCCAACAAAGCACTAACATTTATCACATCTTCTGACTATTGAGAAACATCCTTGAATAATGATGGCCAGTAATAACCATCTCTCAAAATTTTATGAGCTATAACTTTAGGTGAAAAATGGCCACCAAAAACTCCACTATGGAAGTCTTCAATCAGGATAACAGTCTATTCTTCTAGAACACATCTTAGAAGAACCCCATCTAGATTATTTCATGTTAGTCCATCCTTAATCAAGAGGTATTTGGGGACACAAAATTAAGAGTTCTTCTTTGATTCTTATCAAAGTCAGGGGGAAAACTTATATTTTGTAAGTAGTAAAGAATATCTCCATACCATGGGAACACATCAAATTGACTCAAGGAATCATCAACATTAAAAATAACATTATTTACCTCAATAACTTGAAAATTGGTCTCAACCATAAGCTTGGATAGAACCATCCCCCTTACTAACTTGGTGGTTTGGATATCCACGTTATACTATTGTAACTTATTGACCCACATGCACCTCTTATTAGATACTTCAATCTGAGTTAAAATGTCTTTCATCATGGTGTGTGGGATGTAGACAATAATATTTGAACTCAAAATATACAACCTAAATATTTTAAAAGATTTCAAAAGAGTGAAAGCTTATTTATCCATGATGGTTTAGTTCAGTTTAGGACCTTACATAGATTTTCTAAAGAAAGCTATGGGTTACTCATGACCTTATGCATTCTTTTGTAATAAGATAGTAGCCATAATATTGTATGATGCAAAAGAGAAAATCTAGAATGGCTTTGTGTAATCATGACTGGCCAAAATAGGGGTAGACTTCAAATCTCATTTGATGTCTTTGAATGCTTACATCACCTTCTCCTATTTTATGGTCTAGTCTTTCTTTAACATAGAAGTAATAGGTAGAGTGATCTCTATAAAATTAGACACAAACCTCCTTATAAAGTTTATTTATCCAAAGAAAGATTGAATTCCTTTTTTGGACTATGGGATAGGAATTTTTTCAATGGATTCAACCCTTTTGGGGTCAATCATGACACAATATTTGGATATTATATGTCCCAGCAACTTGGCCTTTTGTACTCCAAAGTGGCACTTCTTGGGGTTAAGTAAAATGCCAAACTCCATACATCTGATCAATACCTTTTCAAGATGCTCCAAATGTTCTTCTCTTATTTTGGAGTACACAATAATGTCATCCTAATACACAATAATGAGTTGGTTAATTATCTCTACAAAAGTGACATCCATAGCTTTCTAGAACATTCCACCAGCATTCATCAATCCTAAAGACATCCTCATATATACATAAGTGTCCCAAGGCATTGTGAACATAGTCTTGGACCTCTCAAATTCTTTGACCACAACCTAGTTGTATCCCAAGAATTCATCCAATGTGGAAAACATTTTTGATCCAATAATGCTTTTTAGTAGTTTTTCCATATTGGGTAGGGGATAATTCTCTTTTAAAAAGCTTTGTTCAAATTTTTGAAATCCACACACAAGCAAATATCACCATTTTTCTTCCTTACAAGGACTTAATTTATAACCCATGATGAATACTTGATGGGTTGAATGATATTGCTATCCCTTAGATTCTTTAATTCTTCCCTCATCTTGGTGTCTAAGATGGGGTTAATGGGTCTCTATTTCTACCTAAAAGGTTTGTTATCATGCTACAATGGGATGCCATTCTAGAACAAGACTTCCTTATATGTTTTTAGCTCAAAATAAGACCATGCTAAGAAATCTTGGTACTTCCTTAGCAGTTGCATGTAATCTTTTTTCTTTGTTTCACTCAAGTGAGTACTCAACCAAACCTTCCTTGGAATCTCATTAGAACCCAAGTTGCACTCAGTCATATCCTTTGAGATAAATAAGTCTCTCAACTTGATTCTATCCACTCCATCAAAAGATGTTTCTAGACTAACCAGTCCTCTTGGGATAGTGTTTGTCTTCAGCTGAATGATGTCTTTCCCAAACAAGGTTTATTTTCCATCACTAATTTGAACCATAGATTCTAAGTCTATGAGCTAGTCACAAAACTTAGCTTCACAATTTAGAAACCTCTTAACTTGTTCATCATCATCAAAGACCTACCAATGATGAAAATTATATGGGATTAAAGGCTTGACAAGCACTTATACTTGATACTAATAGTAAAGGATTGTATTTGCAATGTCAAATTTAGAACCTAGACCTACAAGTCTATCATCTTATTGGTTGAAACATCTATCATGATAACACAAATTGAATGCATCAAAAAATTCAATCAGATCTCAGACAATATTGTGATATTGTTTCAACCTTTTATTTTTTGTTTTAAAAACATCATGGACTTACTTTACCACTAACTAAGAATCTCCCTTGACAATCAAGCATTTGATTCTATAGTCATGATCAATCCTTAGAACAAATAAGAGTGCTTCATACTCATTAGTATTATTAATACACTCAAAAGAAAGCTGGAAAGAAAACATAAAGCATTTACCATTGGGGCATAAAAGACAACCCTAGCTCCATTTCCAAGATTGGAGAAAGCCCCATCAAATCATATCTTCTAAACTATTTTTCTTTGTCAAGATCAACATAAAAAATAATAGGTTGTTTTCTAATATCAACATTCCTAATAATGTTTCCCAATTTAACATCTATGTATAACACTTTATTGAGAGCATGATTATCACATGTAGCATTTTTATCTCTCTATAAAGTCTAACCATATTACCCTCAACAGGAATAGTGTCATTAGAAAGGTCCATCTACCCAATTCCACACATGTTGGCAATCCATTTACATGACAATAACATCCCCCATTTAGGTGGGTAGTCAAAAACTATCACCCATATTCAAATACTTTTCAAGATGAAGTACTAACTATACCACCAACCCCTTGACTTGTCTAACAATTGGAACCTCTCATGATTCCATGGCATAACATTTTACTAAATGTTGACATGATATTTATTCTAATCTCATTGAGGATACCCATGGGAATCAATTACAAGAAGATCAAGAATCAAACATGCAGTTATGAATAATCAGACCATTGATCAACAAGGTCATATAAAATGGATCCACATTTAGCTAACTCTCCACTAATGTAACCCCAAATTGACCTCTGAGTAGGTTCAACAACCTCTTATGATTCTTCATCTTCTTTCAAGGGTGATTGGGGTAACTTGACTTCATTTGTAGCTAACCTTTCACTAAATTATAAATATTCAAAGGCCCTCTTCTTGTGTTTAAGTATTCAAAGTAACTCAAAAAGTGGCACAATTATTTTTATTTGACTCAACACTTGAGCCATATCACACACACTATATTAAGGAAGAGGTATATTTGGTGGAAGGGTAACAACATCTTCAACTAAGATATAATCACTCAATGTCTAAAGGGAAGTAGGCTATGATGGGTTAGTATTTTTAATAGCATCCTTCAAAGGTGGATTTTGCTGAAGCTCATTAGCACCCTTGGGGATACTAGATAATATGGGCATTTTATTGATCTTAGTAAGATCACCTCTATTCTTATCAGCTTAGGTCACAAGTGTTATCTTGGAATATTTTAGGACTATTGTACCTTTCTTTTCTTCCTTGTTTGCATTCCCTACCTTTGAATTTATTAGGGAGTGTCTTGAGGAGCAATGCTTAGTTGCCTAATTCTCAATTTGTATTCCTTAGTTTGGGTAGCTACTACATTAATTAATAGCTACCTATCCTCAATTGATGGATTTACCCTACGATATTTATTGATCATTATAGAGTGTAAAAGATCAAAATCATAAATGGGAAATTCATATTCTTATGCCACATTAACATCACAAGTAAAGTCAAAAGTTGGGACACTCTCCATTTTGATAGTGCTCCAAAATTGATCAATAGTAGTATCATCCAAAAATTTCATGGGGGCAAATGATTCATTCTGATCTCTTTGACAATCAAACATAAAAATCTCATAATCAGATGATGCATATTCAATTTCATCTAGATCTTCATCAAGTTGATCAACAATGTCACATGGAGGGTATGGTAGGAAGAACTTATCACACCAATCAATATCTAAATCAAAATTCACATCATTTACCTTAGCATTTAAAGGATCAAGCACCTCCTTTCTAGACCCTCTATTCTAATTTCTTTCCATTCTATCTTCATGTGCAAGCCTCTTCCCTCTATTATTATCTATATTATGAAAAACATGCCACCTTTTTGCTTAATTTAGATTTAGAACCCATTCATAGCTGGTAGACACCTGAGGGACCCCCTTTTCAGCTCTAGCCAACTTGTATGATGTTTATTTGATAGTAAAGGCCAAAGTTTTCATAGTTTCCTTCAAGTTGGTTGTCTTCATGCACTACATCTTTTCTAGATTGACCAATTTCATATCAGCCTATTTTTTCATGGGCTTTACCATAGCCTTGATGTTGTTCTCAATTTGGATATCCATATTGAATTCCAACCATAGGTTAGTGGGATCCTTTTCCCTCGAAAAATAAGCATCCTTCTTATAAAAGGCATCACAGTATTTTATCAAGCATGATGTATCAATGGGCCTAATGTTTTTAGGTAGCCACATCATGGTCTCATTGAACTGCATGTTAAAGTCCTAAACACACTTAATAAGATTCTTTTTGATATTTTCAAATTCAACCAAGAGAAACCTTGGATCAATCCTAGCATCATATTGAATTATAAAAAACATTGTGCATCTCTTCCCATGAATCAATGCATCCAGTAGGAAGGGAATTAAACCATTCATGAGCATAGTCTTCCAATGTATGCATAAATAAATTGATGCACACACCCTCATACTCAACATCATATTCTTCAATAATATTTTGAAAGACCCTTTGGAATTTTGTGAGGCATTTCCTAGCTTCATTTTGGACTTCATTAGGATAGCCTTCCATTTCATCAAAATTGATAGGCCTAAATCTGGGAACATGGAATGTAGAGCGTGTAATATCTTATTGGAATCTATGCTTCATCATTTGTTCAATATGATGTTCAATAAAAAATGGCAAAGGGATATGAGGGGGTGAATGAGGTGGACTTGGTGGATCAGACTTGGGAGTGGATTTACCTAGTTGAGAAGGAGCTAGAAAATAAACATGATTATGTGTTTCAGAATTAGTAGAAGAGCTATGACAGTCCTCAAGAATGGGGGTGTCAAAAAAGATCTCAAGATTGTCAGAAACTAGACAACCTTTGATAACTAAGCTCTACCCTTCAACAAGCTTCTATACTTGTCCCCTTCTTCTTTGAGGAATGCCTAAGGGTGGAAAAAGTCTCTTAGACAAGTCACCTTTGAAAGATGATCTCAGTCCTTCCAACTTTATAGACAAGAAGATACTAAAAATTGAAAGTTAGCAAACATTTAAAATAAGCACCAATCTTTCTTGAAACCAAAAATTAAAATGGAGTCACCACTAGAATCAGAAATATAGAATATAAAAATAAATAAACTATTTGTGATACAAACTAAAGTTAAACTTGTTGAAGCTTAATGAGATAAAGAACAAAGACACTAAAATTTTCAAAATAATGTTCAAAAAGGGATAAAACACCTTTCAACATGTAATATTAATAGTTCTTTGTAATAAACTCAATAGAACTCAAATTGTTAAACCTTAAAAACTTCTTGGCATGTCCCCAGTGGAGTGTTACGATGTCAAAATCCAAGATATTTGAATCAATGTAGTAACAACAAATAACTTCACAAGGTGAAATACTCACAGCGCTCTACAAGAATTCTTGATAACATAAGTGACTAGAATTTTAATTTATTCCCTAGTAATAATGACAAAAGAGTGTTGGTTCCTAGTTGCACACCTCTACACTTGGCCTTGCACACTTGAATGAAAATGAAAAGTAATGATGGAAAACCTACTAGAATTTAGTTATAGTCAGGGAAGGGTTTGACATAAAAATTAGACCGACCACAATAAGCGTTATGTAGAAAATGACTGAGAGGCATCTACAGATGGTATGGTTATCTCCCTATTAATTTTGACTCTACTTGAACCAAGGTGAGAGAACCTATGGGGTAGCTTGCTCATAAGGAGAATTTTTTCAACTCAATCTCCATGGGGAGTCTTAACACAAATGAAAAATATGACTAGAGCATAACCAAGTTTTCACACTTCACCTGTGAAGGGTTATCACATGAAATACATAAATTCTCTATGTCATACACAAGCTAATAAAGTCAAATGAAATTATGATTGCAATCTTCATTTTGAAGAATATTCAACAATAAAGGGACTAAATAAAAGATTGCAATGCTAGGATTTAAAGAAAAAACTAAAAACACATTCCAAATATGTAAGATATCATGCATTTTTAAGGTAAGTAACACTTATAGTATGTAATAGGGTGTGTTATTTGTAGGGTAGGACATGGTAAATGTTTTAGATGATTAAAAAAAGAGGGAGGGTAACTTGATGGTGGCTTCCAAACATCATGATATCTAGTAATATTTCATGATAATGTTCCTTAGTAAAGATGTAGA